>JASEVX010000015.1:28582008-28609367 GCA_031761405.1 Serripes groenlandicus | reverse complement strand
ATCACGCTGATCTGGCCTTTTAAGTTACCACCAAAACACGTAAATATCATACTTATTTGCACAAGGGCATTTCCTTCCGCCATTTGTTTCAATATTAATTATATGCTGGCATTTGCAAATCAGAATAAGCTATAAAAAAAAGTTTAACTGCACATTTTGGCCAACAGGATGGATTGTTTAAATGTTGTTTTTTTACGCGGTTTAAAAGATAGTTCAGTCATATCACGTCGGCAAGTTTACCTACTCGTGTGTTTCCCGGCTTCCCAACGGCGGCCAGTTTACCTACTCACATTGTAGAAGAAGAATGACGCTTGTCAGAGTGAGTTTTGTCAAACGTAGAAGCACACGTGGATAGTCAATGTCAGACGACATGTGAAAAGGATCTTAGACTAAATGACGATTGTAAAACGATCGGGTTAAAGGTCAATATTTGAATAATGTCATTAATGTTAGGTGTTATGCCGTAAACAATCGGATAATGCTGTAAATGTTCGGATTATATCGTAATTACGGACATTTGAAAAGAGAACGATTCGATTACTGACACAGTTTTAACCCTCCCCCACCCCCCATTGAGACATATTTTAATGCATCTGTAGAAAACTACTGTTGAAAGATCAATTCCTTATACAAAATATTAATTCATAGACTAAATGACGAAAAGTGTTGATCCTGATCATGTTGTGCTGATATGCAGGCTAATTTGGATAATCATTTTTCGTTAATTTAACAAGATTCGTTTTCTGACTCTGGTAGTAAAATAAGAAAGAAAACACTCCCAAAACTATCCATTAGTGAGTCGGGTGTCGCTCTTGGGTTTTTCCCTTCAGTTCAAGAAACAACCGAGCAAAGAAGGAAAAGCGATGTCCTGAGAAAACCAACTCTGACAAAATTAAAACACATGTGTAATATCATCTGCCTGTGCATCCAAGTAAACTAATCATAATGTAAACTGCTTTTCAAACGCGTCTTAAAACGTGCTACGATTAATAAGCGGACATTGCAAAACAATACCAGAATGCCTGCATGCACCGGATGTTCTGGTTCAAGAATGGTCGCAAATACAGGTTTGTTTACGCAAAGCGACGCTCATATATTCTAAGTCAGCTGAATTACAGCCAGTGGAAACAAAATTCTTACAGCCAGCGGTACCAGTATTATTACAGCAAGTGGTACTGTTGTAAGACCATTATTAATATATTCAATTGTAGCATCACTATTACATCCACTGTATCATCATTTCAATATCCAGTGGTATCATCATTATAACAGCAAGTGGAAGGATCATCTTTACAGCAAGTGGAACATCATTATTTCACCCACTGGTACCATTATTATGACAGCCACTGGTACCATTATTATGACAGCCACTGGTATCAAAGTTCTAACGCCCAGTGGTACCATCAGTGTTACAGCCACTGGTACCATTATTATGACAGCCACTGGTATCAATGTTCTAACACCCAGTGGTACAATCAGTGTTACAACCACTGGTACCATTATTATGACAGCCACTGGTATCAATGTTCTAACGCCCAGTGGTACAATCAGTGTTACAGCCACTGGTACCATTATTATGACAGCCACTGGTATCAATGTTCTAACACCCAGTGGTACAATCAGTGTTACAACCACTGGTACCATTATTATGACAGCCACTGGTATCAATGTTCTAACACCCAGTGGTACAATCAGTGTTACAACCACTGGTACCATTATTATGACAGCCACTGGTATCAATGTTCTAACGCCCAGTGGTACAATCAGTGTTACAGCCACTGGTACCATTATTATGACAATCACTGGTATCAATGTTCTAACACCCAGTGGTACAATCAGTGTTACAACCACTGGTACCATCAAGTGTTCACCCATCAGTACCATCACCATTACAACAACTGGCACCATCATTATGGCAGCCACTGGTACCACTATTACAACACCCAGTGGTACGATCATTATTACAGCCAGTGGTGCAATATTTATTACAGCCAGTGGTTCCATCATTATTACAGCCAGTGGTGCAATCATTATTACAGCTAGTGGTGCAATCATTATTACAGCCAGTAGTGCCATCATTATTACAGCCAGTGGTGCCATCATTATTACAGCCAGTGGTGCCATCATTATTACAGCCAGTGGTGCAATCATTATTACAGCTAGTGGTGCAATCATTATTACAGCCAGTGGTGCAATCATTATTACAGCCAGTGGTACCATCATTATTTCAGCCACTGGTACCATCATTATTACAGCCACTGGTACCATCATTATTACAGCCACTGGTACCATCAGTATTACAGCCACTGTAACCATACATCCTAACTTGTATTACGATCTTGTTTTTTGTGTTTAAAAAGTATATACTAAGGATGGATACACGGTTATCGAACAAGGTAGATTTTTTAAGTGATGCTATTCAATGTGTGTATTGTTCATAAATCATTTTTTACAAAGTCGCTTAAAGTAGAACAAGGGTTAACCTTTTCCAGTATATAATAGTTCTGTAGCAGACGATATCGAGGTAAACATAAGGACACTTTCTATAACTAATATGGTAATTATGAAATAGAGTTGAAAACATTTTGGCGAAAGTCATCAGTTAAAGATGCGTGAACATATATCTATGTGTTGGAAAGAGTTCATTAAATAAGTACGGTATGCTCATGCGAGCCTATGCACAGACACAATCGCATCAGAGCCTTCACATTTTATATTTGTGGCACTGCTGCATCTGGGTACGCCGATCCCCGGTAACTCAGCATGTAGCTTTCAATCCAGGGGTTGTGATTTCGAGCCCTAGCTCGTCCAACATTCTATCCGACGTTTTACAAGCTTCATTCGTCTTATACTAATTTGCTAACAGTTTATGGCGAAATTGCGTGGAAAGACTGTTATTTGGAGTACTGGTGTTAGAATGCCAGCAAACACATGGGCAGGTGAATTGGAATTGAAAACAGCGTTGAACCTCAATCAATCAATCAAATAAATCAAATAAATCAATCAATCAAATCAATCAATCAATCAATCAATCAATCAATCAATCAATCAATCAATTAATCAATCAAGGGATCTGCGTACAGGACACAAGTGCGTATATACACTGTCCATCTATAATTTATATCGAACTTTAACATCTTTTGACAAAACCTAAGAAGTGTAGCCCCACTAGTTTTACGCCCATGTGACGTTAATTTATGTCTAGTTGATGTCTAGTTTATGTCTAGTTGGATATTTTCTTAGACCCCCAAATCGCCAGACGCGACTCACATGTCTTCAATCATTAGATATGTTCATATAGCTTATTATCATCATGGATCAATCTAAGTCTAATTAACACACTAAGTTTGTCATGTTTTGCTATAATTGATCGGAAATCAATTAACCCTTTCCGACATACAGCTAATCTGCAGCAGTCTACTTTGAAAACAGCTGGACCAAACAGGAGAAAAACCTATTCAAATAAAAGAGTAATGAATGAATAGAGTGGGAAACATTCTGGCAGGAGAAGAAAATTATGAACATTTTTTCCTTTGCCAAAGTCATTTGCTGCAGATGCGTCAGAATGCATCTGCGGGTGGGAAGGATTGATTGATTGATTGATTGGGGTTTAACGCCGTTTTTTTCAATTTCTCAGTTATATCACGGCGGCCAGTTCACCTACCCATGTATTTCCTGGTTTTTGCACACCAGTGCTCCACACAACAATCTTCCCAAGCAACTGGCTGCTTTTCCTCATAGACTTATCCCATTGGTGGAAGACGAATGACGCGGTGGGAAAGGGTTAACACCTTTTTATTTCACATGTTATAGAAACATTTATACCTGTTCAATGTTCAACAGCATCCAATATATTTGGAAGAATAACTGTTAACCCTTTTCAGCATATATACGCTTTCTGACGCCTCTGTAGCAGACGTATTTTGAAAACATTGTGACATTATGAGAAATTTCTTCCTTTACAACAATGTTTCACCTTTTTTTAAGCAAATATACGTACATTTATATTGATTTTCCGTGTTTTCAAAATCGTCTACTGCAGATTTGCGGTATGCGGGAAAGAGTCTAATAAATGAATAACAAAGGAGACTGACAAGATCCGGAAACCCCTCAGCTTGTTTCATAGCAAGAAACGAACTTACAAAGACATTTTTTTAATACTGACAGGTAATGTAGAACAAACTGTCTTTTGAATGGAACAGCGTTCCATATGTAAGAGCTTTGTTGTATTAAATGGCGTTCGACACTGTTCATTAAAACGTCCTTTTTACAAAAACTAAAAACTACGGAATACGAACAAATAGTGTATGGTAATGTAAATGGTAAAAAGGATAGATTGATTGATTGATTGATTGATTGATTGATTGGGGTTTAACGCCGTTTTTAACAATTTCTCAGTCATATCACGGCGGCCAGATCACCTACTCATATGTTTCCTGGTTTTCGCACACCAGTACTCTACACAACCATCTTCCCAAGCAACTGGCTGCTTTTCCTCATATACTTAGCCCATTGGTGGAAGACGAATGACTCATGTCGCAATGACTTTTGTCAATCCTCGGAAAGAAAGTTGGCCGAGCCGGGATTGGTAAAAAGGAAAGCCGTCATACAACTGAAATACCTTTATGGGAGTGAGCAAACAAACAATGACCAAGACCGTGAGAACAAGAACACGTGATATCATCAAGGTTATAGAACGCTTATCTATTTCTGTTTAAAGACGCGAACATACGGGCACATCAAACGGGAGTGGTCGTAATTGGAAATTGAAACAGAATTTTCGGAATTTTAAGCTTTCGCTTATTTCCAAATTTAAGAAATATGCTCACTCTGCACACATACTTATATTTTTAAGTTTCTCTTGACTTGCGCATTTTTCTGATGCACTTGTAAGTAATCAGTTGTCTTGAAAGAGACATAAGTTTCCTTTTTAATAAATAAACGAAAACAATTTAAAATTTTAAAAGGAAATGATTAAACCCTGGAGTTTAAAGTAAATACATATTTTCGCAGAGATGTTATAAAGTTTAAAATATCGAAACGTCGCAAATTTGATAATAGACAAGCTATATAAAATAATAAGAAATGCACAAAACAAAGTAAATGATGCACATACCATATTAGAATATGTACTCATCATAATAAAGGATGTACACAACATAATAAAGTATGTACATGACATAATAAAGCATGTACACAACATAATAAAGTATGTACATGACATAATAAAGCATGTACACAACATAATAAAGGGTGCACATAATATAATAATAAGTGTCATTATAAGACAGTTGAGGCGTTCCATATATTTTCATTTACTTTTATGACTTGGAAAGGAAATCGTTTAAATTATATTTAAACGATAACCAAATCAAGCGTTTTGTTAGAACAAACTACGTTGAATGTACCGATGTAATACAGAATAATTAAGTATATGTATTACTATATTGCGAAATTGGAATACACATGAATAAATATAAGTAGAAAAATAGGTCTAGGTTACTTATAGACTGAATTCAGACCCTAAAGTTAAGACGTTTTTACGCCACCCTTAACCATTTACAGTTATGACGTTACCTAGATAAGTTATCTGTAATATCACTGCGTTATCTGGATAAGTTATAAGTAATATCATTGCGTTATCTGGATGAGTTATAAGTAATATCATTGCGTTATCTGGATAAGTTATCAGTAATATCACGACGTTACCTGGATAACTTATCAGTAATATCACCACGTTATCTGGATAAGCTTTCAGTAATATCAAGACGTTACATGGATAAGTTATCAGTAATATCACGAAGTTAATTCGATAAGTTATTAGTAATATCACCACGTTACATAGATAAGTTATCAGTAATATCACGAAGTTATCTGGATAAGTTATCAGTAATATCACGACGTTACATGGATAAGTTATCTGTAATATCACGACGTTATCTGGATAAGTTATAAGTAATATCACGACGTTACTTGGATAAGTTATCAGTAATATCACTGCGTTATCTGGATAAGTTATCAGTAATATCACTGCGTTATCTGGATAAGTTATAAGTAATATCACGACGTTACCTGGATAAGTTATTAGTCATATCACGACGTTACATGGATAAGTTATCAGTAATATCACTGCGTTATCTGGATAAGTTATTAGTAATATCACGACGTTACCTGGATAAGTTATCAGTAATATCACGACGTTATCTGGATAAGTTATCAGTAATATCACTGCGTTATCTGGATAAGTTATTAGTAATATCACGACGTTACCTGGATACGTTATCAGTAATATCACGACGATAACTTATCAGTAATATCACTGCGTTATCTGGATAAGTTATCAGTAATATCACTGCGTTATCTGGATAAGTTATTAGTAATATCACCACGTTATTTGGATAAGTTATCAGTAATATCACGAAGTTATCTCGATAAGTTATTAGTAATATCACCACGTTATCTGGATAAGTTATCAGTAATATAATATCACGACGTTATCTGGATAAGTTATCAGTAATATCACGAAGTTATCTCGATAACTTATACGTCATATCACTGCGTTATCTGCATAAGTTATCAGTAATATCACTGCGTTACCTGGATAAGTTATCTGTAATATCACTGCGTTTCCTAGATAAGTTATCAGTAATATCACGAGGTAATCTGGAATATTTATCAGTAATATCACTGCGTTATCTGGATCATTTATCAGTAATATCACGACATTATCTGCATAAGTTATCAACAATATCGTTGTGTTACCTGGATAAGTTATCAGTAATTTCGTCGCGTTACCTAGATAAGTTATCAGTAATATCACGAAGTTATCTGGATAAGTTATCAGCAATATCACTGCGTTATCTGGATAAGTTATCAGTAATATCACTGCGTTATCTGGATAAGTTTTTAGTAATATCACTAAGTTACCTGGATAAGTTATCAGTAATTTCACGAAGTTATCTGGATAAGTTATCAGTTATATCACGACGTTACCTAGAAAAGGTTATCCGTGATATCACTGCGTTACCTAGATACGTTATCAGTTATATCACTGCGTTATCTGGATAAGTTATCATTAATATCACCGCGTTACCTGGATCATTTATCAGTAATATCACTTCGTTACCTAGATAAGTTATCAGTAATATCACTGCGTAACCTAGATAAGTTATCAGTAATATCACGACGTTACATGGATAAGTTATTAGTAATATCACGACGTTATCTGGATAAGTTATCAGTAATATCACTGCGTTACCTAGATAAGTTATCATCTAGATATGTTATCAGTAATATCAGTGCGTTATCTGGATACGTTATAAGTAATATCACGAAGTTATCTGGATAAGCTTTCAGTAATATCATGACGTTATCTGCATAAGTTATCAGTAATATCACGAAGTTATCTGGCTAAGTTATCAGTAATATCACGATGTTATCTGGATAAGTTATTAGTTATATCACGACGTTATCTAGCTAAGTTATCAGTAATATCACGTAGTTATCTGGATAAGTTATTAGTTATATCACGACGTTATCTAGATAAGTTATCAGTAATATATCCGACTACTCCGGCTGTATCAACCAGCCGGAACAGGCGGAACTCCTGCTGTATTAACCGTCCGGAACAGCCGGAACTCCGGCAACTCCGACTGTATTAACCAGCCGGAACAGGCTACTCCAGGTGTATTAACCATCCGGAACAGCTGGAACTCCGGCCGCTCCGACTGTATTTACCAGCCGGAACAGGCAGAACTCCGGCTGTATTAACCATTCGGAACAGGCGGAACTCCGGCAAAGCCGACTGTATTAACCAGCCGGAACAGGCGGAACTCCGGCAACGCCGACTGTATTAACCAGCCGGAACAGCCGGAACTCCGGCAACGCCGACTGTATTAACCAGCCGGAACAGGCGGAACTCCGGCAAAGCCGACTGTATTAACCAGCCGGAACAGGCGGAACTTCGGCTGTATTAACCATCCGGAGTAACCGGAGTTCCGCCTGTTTCGGCTGGTTAATACAGTCGGAGTTGCCGGAGTTCTGGCTGTTCCGGATGGTTAATACAGCTGGAGTTCCGGCACGTTCCGGCTACTCTGGCTAACTTCATGCACATTGCATACTTGTGGTCATTGTTAACCGTTCTAAAAGAATTTCTCAAATTCTCCCAAGTAATTAAAACAGACACGTGATATAAGTGTTTCATTGAACGCGATGCGGTGTAAATATCTCTTATTATTGCTGGGAATTGGAGTTCCATCCATTCAAAGTAAAAAATATAGGCCACGAGCGTGTTTTAATTCGGGTAATAAATCGATTACCGTCCAACTTCTCTACCACGTTTGTTTTAAGGAGCACTCGTAAACATCCAATTCCTGTGTAGATAAGGTTACTCGAAACTAGGTATTCTTGCGTTAATTCCCCCAAATGACCATATAAATTATTCGCTATAGAACATCGCAAACGTTCGAGGAGGTGAATATCCTATTCTGACGAGTATGACGAGTTAATCGTGTGTCATTATTTTGTTTATTTCATTCTATCTTGATTTCGTGGTGAAAGTTGTTAGATCGTTAGCTTCAGAAAACTTGTGACCAACATTCGAACCCCGTACGGGTCATAGTTATGACTTTGACAATGGAAGTATTGGGTATAGTTGTAGTACGTCCGCCTCTGTGGTATAGTTGTAGTACGTCCGCCTCTGTGGTATAGTTGTAGTACGTCCGCCTCTGTGGTATAGTTGTAGTACGTCCGCCTCTGTGGTATAGTTGTAGTACGTCCGCCTCTGTGGTATAGTTGTAGTACGTCCGCCTCTGTGGTATAGTTGTAGTACGTCCGCCTCTGTGGTATAGTTGTAGTACGTCCGCCTCTGTGGTATAGTTGTAGTACGTCCGCCTCTGTGGTATAGTTGTAGTACGTCCGCCTCTGTGGTATAGTTGTAGTACGTCCGCCTCTGTGGTATAGTTGTAGTACGTCCGCCTCTGTGGTATAGTTGTAGTACGTCCGCCTCTGTGGTATAGTTGTAGTACGTCCGCCTCTGGGGTATAGTTGTAGTACGTCCGCCTCTGGGGTATAGTTGTAGTACGTCCGCCTCTGTGGTATAGTTGTAGTACGTCCGCCTCTGTGGTATAGTTGTAGTACGTCCGCCTCTGTGGTATAGTTGTAGTACGTCCGCCTCTGTGGTATAGTTGTAGTACGTCCGCCTCTGTGGTATAGTTGTAGTACGTCCGCCTCTGTGGTATAGTTGTAGTACGTCCGCCTCTGTGGTATAGTTGTAGTACGTCCGCCTCTGTGGTATAGTTGTAGTACGTCCGCCTCTGTGGTATAGTTGTAGTACGTCCGCCTCTGTGGTATAGTTGTAGTACGTCCGCCTCTGTGGTATAGTTGTAGTACGTCCGCCTCTGTGGTACAGTTGTAGTACGTCCGCTTCTGTGGTATAGTTGTAGTACGTCCGCCTCTGTGGTATAGTTGTAGTACGTCCGCCTCTGGGGTATAGTTGTAGTACGTCCGCCTCTGTGGTATAGTTGTAGTACGTCCGCCTCTGTGGTATAGTTGTAGTACGTCCGCCTCTGTGGTATAGTTGTAGTACGTCCGCCTCTGTGGTATAGTTGTAGTACGTCCGCCTTGTGGTATAGTTGTAGTACGTCCGCCTCTGTGGTATAGTTGTAGTACGTCCGCCTCTGTGGTATAGTTGTAGTATGTCCGCCTCTGTGGTGTAGCTTCCTTGGCGCGAGGTGTTACGAGAATACCATACACGTAAGCTTACATTCATGTCAGTATAAACAAGACGAATGATTTTGAAGCACGACTTTAACCCTTTCAGCGCCGAATTGTTTAAAGTAGACTCTTCCATGTTCAAACTCGGACGACTCGATTGTCATGTTATAGGATTTTTGAAATATTTTTATAACTCACAGCAAAACAATGCAGATTTCAGGTGAGACAGCTCGTTACGAGCTGACTCACCTGAATCTGTATTGTTTGCAAAAAGCTCAATATTGCCTTTGGCGCTGAAATGGGAACTTTTCTTTTAATTTTCATAAATGCTCAATTTTGATCATAAATATCTTTCAACTTTTTAAAATTACTTCGTATTTTTTGTTTATATTCTCCCGTTTTTGTTATCATACATCTGCTAAATTGGAAGGAGGATAGACTTCCCCATCTCCAACCAAAGTTTGTGTCACACTTAACTCATAACTAGAGGCATTAAACCTTACTATATGTTAATATTTAAGCACCTATGTTTTTGTTTTATCTAATTGATCTAGTTAGAGTAGATTTAAAACCGTTTATTGGTAAGAAATTAAGGAACTTCAGCTTGTATGACACATTATAGTTGCAGTCTATATTAAGCAAACTGTAAACCAAATGGTTTCAGGACTAAACTTGTCATTGCACGACTAAACTTCACATGCTGAATATCACATAGATCGCAGCAAATAAAACGTCTAATCCCTACGTCAAAATTGACCCTTTCTACTCTTGATAACCTTAATAACCACATTTTCGAGATATTCCTGGATATATGTTCATAACAGTGAAATTGCTATAACTCCAGGTCGAAAGATATCACTACAACACTTCGAACTGTCCACATGTTCGAGAAATCCCTAGATATATGTTCATTACAGTGAATTCGCGATAACTCCAGGTCGAAAGGGACCACTACAACACTTCGAGCTATCCACATATTCGAGTGACCCCTGGATATATGTTCATTACAGTGAATTCGCGATAACTCCAGGTCGAAAGGGACCACTACAAGACTTCGACCTATCAACGAGGGATCCCTAGATATATGTTCATTACAGTGAATTCGAGATAACTACAGATCGAAAGGAATCACTACAAGACTTCGAGCTGTCCACATGTTCGAGTGATCCCTAGATATATGTTCATTACAGTGAACTCGCGATAACTCCAGGACGAAAGGAATCACTACAACACTTCGAGCTATCCACAAGGGATCCCTAGATATATGTTCATTACAGTGAATTCGAGATAACTCCAGGTCGAAAGGGACCACTACAACACTTCGAGCTATCCACAAGGGATCCCTAGATATATGTTCATTACAGTGAATTCGAGATGACTCTAGGTCGAAAGGGACCACTACAACACTTCGAGCTATCCACAAGGGATCCCTAGATATATGTTCATTACAGTGAATTCGAGATGACTCTAGGTCGAAAGGGACCACTACAACACTTCGAGCTATCCACAAGGGATCCCTCGATATATGTTCATTACAGTGAATTCGAGATAACTCCAGGTCGAAAGGAACCACTACAACACTTCGACCTATCAACGAGGGATCCCTAGATATATGTTCATAACAGTGAATTCGTGATGACTCCAGGTCGAAAGGGACCACTACAACACTTCGACCTATCAACGAGGAATCCCTATATTTATGTTCATAACAGTGAATTCGTGATGACTCCAGGTCGAAAGGGACAACTACAACACTTCGAACTATCAACGAGGAATCCCTATATTTATGTTCATAACAGTGAATTCGTGATGACTCCAGGTCGAAAGGGACCACTACAACACTTCGAGATATCGACGAGGGATCCCTAGATATATGTTCATTACAGTGAAATCGCGATAACTCCAGGTCGAAATGGAGCACTACAACACTTCGAGCTATCCACAAGGGTCCCTAGATATATGTTCATAACAGTGAATTCGCGATAACTTCAGATCTAAAGGGACCACTACAACACTTCGAGCTATCCACAAGGGTCCCTATATATATGTTCATTACAGTGAAATCGCGATAACTGCAGATCGAAAGGGACCACTACAACACTTCGAGCCATCCACATGGTCGAGTGATCCCTCGGTTTCTGCTCAAATAATTTAAGTTTTTTCAGCTTCGTAATTCCTTTATTCTTTAAATGTTTATCATGAAAAGCCAGCCATTGATAATCTCATATAAAAAAAAAGCGCGGCGGCAGTTCTGATTCATCAGAAAATTGGTTCAAGTTTAAAGATATATTCGAATAATCACAAGTTCGAGTTAACGCGATTTCAGTATATTTGATAATATATACCGTTATACAGAATATACAGAATTTTATTTGTTATAAGTAGATACATTACTTTTAACAATTTTACATAAATAGAGAGGCAACGAAGAACAAATACATATAAAATACATTACAATTTGATTGAGAAATGGTTACTTTGCTGTTCTGCGTGTATTCGCACGAAAAATAAATTTCATTAAATTAAATATTGTTTTCTTGTTAACATATTTTTAATTTTTTGTCTACTTTGTAATCTAGATAATTTTCAAATTTAAATTCATGTTTAAACATGCTGTAATAAGTTAACCTATGAGAGTTATTTATATTAGAATACCATGATTGAAAGTATTGATCAAATAATCTTTGTTTAATTAGAGGCAACTCGATTATTTGTTGATCTTGGTTTAGCCAATAGTTAGTCAAACCGAGATCATTCAGAATCGTTTTTATATGAAACGCCCAGTTTAAGCCATCATATTTTATATTTTTGTTTGCGTCTGTCTTTAACATTTCATAAATTCTTTTTATTATTGAATCATCATTTAAATTCAAAATTTTAATCCAATATTTAAATATGTTATATTTTCTTAAAATTGAAAGCGGAATACGCCCTAACTCGCCGTACATTGCCTGTAGATTTGTGGATTTTTTTACAGATAATACTTTTCGACAGAATTTATTAAGAATAAGATCAACGTCTGGTCCTGCATGTATGCCCCAGATTTCTGATGCGTAGTGCATTACAGGAAGCACTAAGTTATCAAATAATTCACATTTCTTTTGTGTTGAAAATTCATATTGAGCAAGTAGTGAGTATAAGCCAAATAGAGATTTTGATCCCTTATCGGAAAAATTCTTTTGTGTCCTAAACCAACAACCGTTTTTGTACAAATTAACACCAAGAAAGTTGAATTCTTCAACTTCTTCAATTTTTTCATTATAAATAAAGAATTCGTGTTTAAGTCTACTTTTTCTTTTTTCAAATACCATGATTTTTGTTTTCTTTGTGTTAATCTTTAATTTATTTGTTTGGCAATAGTTAACCAAATTTTCTAACATGATTTTGATTGAGTCTGGTGAAGTAGAGAATAGAGTTTGATCATCTGCATATAAGGTTGAAAGCAATTTAATTTCATCTAGAGTAAAGATTCCTTCTAAATTTGTATCCATATTTTCAATGATATCATTAATGAACATCATGAATAAAAGAGATGAACTGGGGTCACCCTGTTTGACGCCTTCGTGTGATATAATTGTTTCTGAGGTATTCATATTTACTTTTACAGCCGATTTAACTGATTTATACATTGACTTAATTGCGTTTATCATTTTAGTACTAACATTTTCCTTTATTAATTTGTTCCAAAGTAGAGTTCTATTTACTTTGTCAAAAGCTTTTTCATAGTCAATGAATATGCAATATAATTTTTTTCCCTTACTAAGTGTTTTAGCAACTATCGAATGTAAAATAAAAATACAATCTATTGTACTTTTACCCTTTTGAAAGCCGAACTGACAGTCTGTTATCTTACTATTTGTTTGTGTCCAGATCGATAATCTATTAAATAATAATTGAGAATATATTTTGGCTAAGATGTTATTTAAGGTTATACCTCTATAGTTGGATGCTTGGGCTCGATCCCCACCCTTAAATATTGGTACTATGTAACCAAGGGACCAATTGTCAGGGTATATGCTGTTTGAAAATAGATAATTAAATAAATTTAAGAGGTGTTCTTTGATAATATTATAAGATGTTTTTATTATTTCAGCCGAGATATTGTCAGGTCCACATGCTTTATTATTCTTTTGATGAAAGACAGCTTTTTGTAATTCTTGATCACTTATAGGTTGATCTAATGAGTCATCGTCAATAACATTTGATGAAAAGTGACTTTCATCTGTAGTCGAGTTTGGATTTGTTGATAGCAAATCATTAAAATATTTTTGAAGTTCATGAATAGGTGGGACTTCTTCAATTTTTGAATGTTTTTTTTTGAATTCTTTCCAAAATGAGCGTGGATTTGTTTTAGCAGTTTGCTCTAAATCTCTTCCTATTTTAACTTTATATTTAAATTTTGCTTTCTTTTTTATATTGTTATATTTTGTCCTCATATTAACGAATTGTTTACGATTTTCGTCACTTTTATTTTTATTATAATTAAGTCTATATTTCTTAAATTCTTCTTTTGCTACTTTGCAATTATTGTCAAACCATAAGCTACTCCGTGTCTTATATTTTGGATTAAACCCATATTTACATTTTTTACCAAATATTTTCAAAGCATTTTCATACAAAAATGAAGATAAACAGTTAACTTGAGAAACAACATCTACATTTTCATTAATTGACAAATTTGATAAACTATTGATTTCTTTTTGCAATAGATTTTTAAAATCGTCTGCTTTATCCTTATTCCATATTATTCTATCTTCATTTTTTCTTGCGTTATTTTCTGTTTTCAAAATATGTTTTTTCTTCAATATAAGTATGCTAAAACATAATGCAGCGTGATCGGAGTATTCACTCCATTCATGTATGGAGAAATTATGAATATGCATGATATCACATGGACTCAACAACAGGTAATCCGTGACACTTTGACCACGTGACGAACAGAATGTGAATTGACCTATGCCAGCATCGCTATGTGTACGCCCATTTGTAATCACATGACTAATTGATTTACATAAGGATATGAGTTTACGCCCATTTGCATCGATCACGTGATCCATGTTTTTTCTGATTGGTAGATTTTGGATGTTTTCAAAGTAATGGGTGTCTCTAAATTCAATCTCGTGCTCATGATGGATTACGTCACTCAAACTACCCGTCCTTGAATTAAAGTCTCCCGTGATAAATGATTTTCCCTGATTACTAAATTTTCCTATACTGTTTTCTAGTTCTTCAAAGAAGCACAAGTCATTTGAATTCAATACATTTGACCCAGGAGGTGGGATATAGCATATACACAAAAATACATCTTCAGAAAACGAGAATAATTTCTTATCTAATTTAAGCCATAAGAAACCAATGTTGTTTGTCTCTACGACAGATATATAATTTTCAAGCTTTTTTTTGTAATAAACAGATATGCCACCACTTGTTCGTCCTTTCTTTGTCCGAGGTGATTTATTGCCATGTAAATGAAAACTTTTATATTTATTTATATCCAAGTTTATTTGATGTTTCTCGTTTATCCATGTTTCAGTCAATAATACTAAATCAAAACTAGAAATATAGTTGTGAAAATGCTCATCTGTTATTTTACGTATAAGTCCATTCACATTCCAGGAACAGATTTTGAGTTCTTCGCAGTTGTCCTATGGTTTCTTTTCTCTGTAAACTCCACTGTTGTCGGTACACACCATAAGCCGAGCTCCTGACCATTTAACTTTATTTCCTGCCGTTTGCTCCTTTTCCATGAGTGGGTATAACTCTCGCCGTTTTGACAGTGTTTTTTTGGTTTGTTGAATACCGACGCCTATGTTGCTGTTCTTTAACTGTTGGTATTTGCTTTGTGCAGTGGTTAATACTAGCTCACGATCTTTGAATTCATGAAATTTTGAAACTATAGGTCGTGGTCCCTTCTTTGCGTCCTGCTTACCGATTCTGTGAACTCTTTCAAATTTGATATCCGAGTCAATATTTAGTTGAGAGTGAATTAAATCGGAGATAAGTTGCTCACAGTTTTCTCCCTGTTGTTCCGGTAAGCCATGGAAAAGAAGGTTATCTCGTAGACTGCGATATTCGAGGTCATCCACCTTCAAATCTAAGGATTCGTTTCTAGTTTTCAATTGTTGAATTTCATTTTCCATTTCACGATTTTGGTTATTTAGTTTTTCATTGATTGACTTTAACTCAGATTTAGTTTCGGTAAGTTTCTCTCTGCTACTTTCAAATTCTGAGCTTATATATATGCACGAGCTTTCGGTTTCGTCTACCCTGGATTCTACATTTTTTAATTTCAAATCCAATTGTTCAACTCTCTGGTTAACTTTGTTGATAAGCTTCTCAATATTATCTATTTTTGACATTGATTGTTTTATAGTTTTTAAATCGTTCATAATTTCAACAGCCCATACCGGAGGAGTCGTTGGTTGAGGGTGATATACAGGTGAAGGCATATACGGTGTTCCATACATTGAGGGTGTGGGTGGGGGGTAACCAGCCATGGCAGCCTGGTCAAATTGGAAGTATCCTGGCGTAGTAGGTACTGGTACTGAACTAGTGTTGTTGGTTTTGTTTTCATTTGAAGACATTGGGTCTGTAAGATGCTCACTGGTACCTGGTTGCTGGCTTTGTTGTTTCTGTTGTTTTTGTTTACGTGTTACAGAACCGGTTAGACCGGTTAGACCGGTTTGAGTTATTTCAATGGGTGATTTCGCCTTTCGTTTCTTTTCTTTACTTGCTTTCTTTTTTGACGACATATAGCAACAGTATGTTAAGAAGATAACTTACAAGTGTATAAAGTCCTTATTGTTCCATTTAAAACTCATATAAGTCCAGTTGAGTAAACTTTAAAATCAAATTATCCACGAGCGATGTAAAACGTGGCCTCTCTTACCGCTGGTTCCCAAACATCATTATACAAACCGGAGTCCAAACCAGTCACCTACCAATTCCATGTTACAACTAACTAAATGTGCATAAAGCTGTCAATTATAGTGTTTATATTTGTTCTATTAAACCGCTGTGGAAGACGGCCTTTATAGCGACATTGATTGGCTTTTTCACGAAGTTAAATAAGCAACGTACATCGCGGTTAGTGCATTGACCTGTGACCCGCGTAAGCTTAACTCCGTGAAGGACATGGTACACGTTACCAATGGTGGCAACGACAGGGTTTTGGGGTGACATCACCATCATCCCCGTACACCGTCGGTTGCCAGTGATGTTACATAGGCTCTTGTGTACTGCTAGTGGACAGTTGTGTTATTTTGGGTCGAAGGCAAGAGAAAAGAGAGAGAAATGTAACGGGAATTGGGTATAGGCACAACTACCACTTCTACAGCCTTACTGTGGAAGCCGACTTTTATAGCGACGTTGGTAGAGTGGTTGGCTTTTTCGTGAGGGACCCG
The DNA here is from genome assembly GCA_031761405.1 of Serripes groenlandicus. Taxonomy (NCBI): domain Eukaryota; kingdom Metazoa; phylum Mollusca; class Bivalvia; order Cardiida; family Cardiidae; genus Serripes; species Serripes groenlandicus. The sequence goes on along the minus strand of JASEVX010000015.1, from coordinate 28,592,250 downwards.
GCAACGCTACAGTACCATGTAACAATGACTAGCGAAGATGTCACTAGGTACGGGGATGACATTCTTTCTCTAAAGATAAGAGGACCATCTATTTTAGGATTTATAGAAATAGTAAAACGACTTGCCAAACATTTACTAATCGACGCTATTGATCTGACCCTGACCTTTGGATCTTATCTGTCATGATATCTATGCGCTAAACTCGTGCTCAGGCACTCGTACTTTACGTTCGCGCATTAACCCTTTCTCACCTGCAGACGCATTTTGACGCAATAGCAGCAGACGACTTTTGAAAACATTGTGGCCAAAGGTGAAATTGATCATGATGAGCAATTTCTCCTTTGACCACAATGTTTTCAACTTTATTTAATAATTAAGCTATCTTTTATGAAGAATGTTCAGGTTTTTGTCACTCTGTTTTCAAAGTCGTCTGCTGCAGATTTAGCGTATGTTGGAAAGGTTTAATAAACCTCAGTATTGAGTTCTCTTATCAAACGTCCAATGACAAATACTCTCTACATCATCGCACGAAGGTCAAGGTCAGGTCATTATCATCGTTGTTATAACAACGTAAAAAACACTCACCGATCGGTTAGTCAGAAATATTATTTTCGTGGTTGATTGTTCAACGTCGAAAGAAAATCCGACACCTTGAACCCAGAAAATGTCCTTGGAAAAGGAGAGAATGGCCTTGAAAATGAAGGACGTAAACAAGTTGATATGGACCGTGTTCCGCGGGCAGTGAAGTTTCCTGAAAACAAAACAATATTGCTTTAATTCATTTGCTTCTAACACACTTTGTAACAAGATTTAACAGGGTGTAGATACAACCGTTTACGTGATTGAAGAAATGTCCTACATACACACAATCCACAGCAGATAGCTTTGAAAATATTTAGAAAATCTATAAAATGAAGGTATAATGATGATAGTTAAAACCGTTGTTGCAACAGGAGAATTGCTCATCATGAAAGTCGAGTGATATAGATGCGACTGCAGGGGAGAAAAGGAAAAACCTGATCCTGCAGAAGTACTGGGACTGACATCAATGTCCTTGCTATACTAACTGGCGATTTACATTGTCTTGTAGACATTTCGATGTATCATACTGTGGCGTACAACTAGTGGTGCTATATTTCTAGTATTTTAGGAAGAACTTGGCTTAATATCAAATTCCTAGTTATTATAACTGGCGATTGACATTGTCCTGTAGACATTCCAATGTATCATGATAAACAGGTGTCGTTTAAAGCAACGCGTATCATGATAGACAAATGTTGCTTTGAGTCGCGTATAGAACTTTTAAATTGAACTTAACACAAACTGACTATTGACATTTTGTTTCATTTGCGATGAATCCAACGTGGTCGAGTCTTTATCGCGCACAATTTGAGATCAGTCGTTCCAGTTCGATCCTGCATGGTGGGGTACACTCGGGCAAAGCGTATTCACTAGGCTACGGCTGGTTTAATCTTTGAATGGTGTTGTGCCCCACTTTCAACAGTATTTCAGTTGTATCACGTTGTTTTCTGGGTAAATTACTAACCAGTTCTACCGGTACTAACCAGTACTAACCAGTACTAACCAGTACTACCGGTATTATTCATGTTGACACGTTTACATCAGTCGTGATGCATTCCCTGCAAACCCGAGTGCCAAGGAGGGAAGCCATTACTACCCTTTAATGGTATTACTGGACTGGGGATCGAACCCTGATCACCCGTTCCCGAAGGTATGGTTTGTCCATACAGGGAGCACGTATATGTTAATTGTCACTGCGGTTTGACTGATAGACTGTCGAAATTGAGGTAAATCCCAAATAAATATTTGATTATTAGTACAAAATGAAGATAATTACTTTGTATTGTGCAATGAGTGGACCGAGCACTCTAGGATACATCATTCGATCCACGGCACTCGTAAATGGGAATCTTCGTAAGTGTTCGTAAGTTGATGTACAACACGAGCCTAGACGAAAACGAACGGTTGCGAAGATATAACGTTTACACATGTTCAAGAACAGTTGTTCGTTTAATGTATTCAGTTGTCTATGGTCAATTATTATTCACAGTATTTAAGTTGAATTCAGTTGTCTGCAGTCCATTTTTATTCACAATATTTAAATTGAATGAAGTCGCGTCCAGCGCGGTGTGGGGTATTGTTGTCTGTGCGAACGGACGTACTGATGAAGTTTATTTGTGGGGTTATTTCCTTTGATGTTTTTTGTGTGGGGTGCACCCCACAGGTATGCAATTCATTCCGTAATAACTTCCCTTTTACGGAATGAATAACATTAATATGCAAATGAGATACCCGTTATAAAAACTAAAAAAAACCTATTTATCTAAGTGTCTTTATAAGGGTGCTTGGTGGGATTTCATCTAAGTGTCTTTATAAGGGTGGTTTGTGGGCTAAGTGTCTTTATAAGGGTGGTTGGTCGGCTTTTATCTAAGTGTCTTTATAAGGGTGGTTGGTGGGCTTTAAGATAACACCACACCCCACAAGTACTCGGCCACCAGTACGGAGTATTGTTGCCTGTGGTAACGGTGAAGGTCTGTTTATATGCTGTTCATATATAACACTCTGGAAGTGCATACCCACTACTTATGTTACTTATAACGGTGCAATACGAGGAGAGTCAGACCTAACACGACAGATGCGACTCATATATTAACTATCCTACTTTCTATACGAATAAAGTCAAATCTGTGTTAGAGACCACCTTCGAATAGCAATTCCTTGTCTATAACGACCACACATTTTGTTTACCAATTACTCTTTTCCTGCACGAATAACCCAGTAAACGAGGAGAACCTGTGAACAAAGACCAGAGTGCCGTCGTCGTCTCACCGGTGGTCTTTATACACAAGTTCCATTGTATGTAGTAACTTACCTGTATCGTATCATGATCACGACGGCCAGCAGTAACGACACAAACGATACGGCGTAGCCGGTACTGCACATCACTTGTATATATTCTACATGGGTCTGTAAACATAAGTATATATTTTTTTAGTTAAATACGTAAAATAAAAACAAAAATACCTTTTCCCAACGTGTTGACCTCGTTATCCCAAACTTATTATAAACATTTGTCTGCGCATTCGCGTCCTTTTTTTTCCCTTAATATATTCTTAAAATCGCAAAATGTAGCACAATAACTTCGCATTTATGAAAATATCTCATGTTCCTGTTATTAAAACCCCGGTGGTTCCCAGTGATGTTACATAGACTCCGCTCTGGTATACTGCCTGTATTCAGTTGTGTGACTTCGGGTCGAAGTCAAGAGAAAAGAGGAAGAAATGCAACGGGAACGGGATATAGGTATAACTATCACTTTTACAGCCTGGCTGTGGAAGCCGGCTTTTATAGCGACGTTGGGAGAGTGGTTGACCTTTTCGTAAAGTTAAGCAACGTTCATTGCGGTTAGTGCCTGGATGGGTGACCCGCAATGGCTTGACGCCGGTACACGTAACACTATGGTTTTAATTTACATTTTAATTATAAAATAAACTACTCGCAAATAAATAGACTGGTTCACTAATCTAAATCTTTTATTGCAAACTCGAACGAGAACCAGTCTAGTGACGAACTGCTTCGGATATATTCGAGAGCTGACGGTAAAATACGACGCATGCGCGATCAAAACGATTAACACGGCGCATGCGCAAGCCCATTGCACCAGTGATAGTTCTAAACACAACTAATATATGCCGCGCAATAAACCTGTTTGAATTTTCATCAAAAATGATAGCCCCATTATTTGTACAACGATCTATCCTTTGACGATGGCGAAGCGTCGAGGCATTAAGACCCACAAATGCAACTCAGTTATCCCACAGATCAAAGTAAGATAAATCGTGATTTTCATTATGAAGGTAAGATATATCGTGATATTCAGTATGTAAGTAAGATAAATCCTGATTTTCATTATGAAGGTAAGATATATCGTGATATTCAGTATGTAAGTAAGATAGATTCTGATATTCATTATGAAGGTAAGTTAAATCGCGATATTCATTATGAAAGTAAGATAAATCATGATATTCATTAGGAAAGTAAGATAGATCATGATATTCATTATGAAAGTAAGATAAATCGCGATATTCAATAAGAAAGTAAGATAAATCGTGATATTCATTATGAAAGTAAGATAGATCCTGATATTCATTATGAAAGTAAGATAAATCGCAATATTCATTATGAACGTAAAATAAATCATGATTTTCATTATGAAAGTAAGATAGATCGTTATATTCATTATGAAAGTAAAATATATCGTTATATTCATTATGAAAGTAAGATAGATCCTGATATTCATTATGAAAGTAAGATAAATCATGATATTCATTATTAAAGTAAGATAGATCCTGATATTCATTATGAAAGTAAGATAAATCGCGATATTCATTAAGAAAGTAAGATAAATCCTGATATTCATTATGCAAGTAAGATAGATCCTAATATTCATTAAGAAAGTAAGATAAATCGCAATATTAATTATGAACGTAAAAAAAATAAATATCATGATTTTCATTATGAATGTAAGATAAATCGTGTTATTCATTATGAAAGTAAGATAGATCGTAATATTCATTATGAAAGTAAGATAAATCGTACTATGCATTATGAAAGTGAGATAAATCGTGATATTCATTATGGAAGTAAAATAAATCATGATTTTCATTATGAAAGTAAGATATATCATGATATTCATTAAGAAAGTAAGATAAATCGTTATATTCCACTTACCGTCATGAATTGAGATACTTCAGTAAGATGTTGTCTGTTCCTGGGTTGTATACACTGGGTATAATTGGTCCAGGAATAGTTCGTAATGGCACTTTTTAACCAGGTTCCATCCGGTAAACACGTCCGGGACACATTCCCTGGTAAAATTGGGTAAAACAATGAGTACCATCTAACCTACGTAGATGGTGTTTTACCTTCTCCGCCACCAGACCGTAACTGGTTTGTATACTGTGTTCAGTGTTCTCCGCCACCAGACCGTAACTGGTTTGTATACTGTGTTCAGTGTTCAACAATCGTTTAGTTTTATCACGGCGTTTCACGGGTAAGTTACCAGTACAGGTCCACTGATCCTGACACCAACGAATCAGTCGTAATGCTTACCATACCGAGGGCTTGGCGTGAAACAGTTGTAACTAAAAACCTATTTTGAAAACCCTGGTTTAGGTGCAATTTTGACCCCTTTGTAAACAATGCAAATTTAGGTGCCATTGCTCAGAACGAGCAATGGCACCTAAATTTCCATTGTTTAACGAGAAAAATGATTTAACGCTTATAAAGACTTTATGGCGATTAATCTTGGTAAATACCGATTTAGTTACAACCGTTTCACACCACGCCCTCGATACAGTCGTGAGCGCCAAGGAGGGAAAGCCATTACTTCCATTTTTTAAACCTATGATATGAGCCGGCTCGGTATTGAACCCGCAACCTCCCGAGACAAGGCGGACGTCCGACCAATACACCATGGAATCTGTACGTTTATATAACTAACGGAAACCTGTTTATCAGATTGCGGTGGTCGCATCATCGCTATGGTTATGTTCCTAGTGACGTGGCTGAGCACGTATGGTATCACATGGCGCCCATAATTGATCAGTTTGTCCGGTGTGTGTAAGCACATGTCGGATAAGGCCGCGCTGAGTATGACAAATTAGTCGGTAGCTTTTTGTCGTTAGCGAGCAATGTATACCTCCACATTGATGCTACATTAAAGGAAACCACCATGGCCGAGTTGCTTGAACGCTAGATTGAGATCGAAAGTCACGGGTTCGATCTTTGCTTGCTGTGGTCAATGCATATTTCTTAGCCTAAAACTGGTCACTCAATCGAGGACCAAAAATGAGGATTTTTTTTTTATAAATCAAAGTGAAATATAGAACAAACAGAACCCCCACGAAGACAGAAAAATGATCTATGCCCTAAACAAACCAACCTTCATGACATGTGCGATCTGTGAAGAGCCAGATCATTCTGCACACCCCAGCAGTTCGTCAAAACTTTGCACTGCAGGTTCTTTGATAGTATGAAATTTAAAGTTGCAGAGTGGTATTTCTGTAAGTAAAATATTTTTAGTTACAGGAGTTAACTATCAAAAGTAGTAGTTCGTTTAACAACAATCAATCTGTCAAAATATACTGTCGGGGTTATAACTTACCTGGGATGTAAAAACTCTGTATGTAGTCAGGACATGGGAGGTAGGTCGTTTTCCCAGGCATGGTATCCGGCCAACATAAAATGTCATCAAACGTCCGATTACAAAACGTACCTATGGGGGAAACGAAATAAATTAATAGATTATAAAATTGGTGAAATACCCTTGTTGATCACCTTTGCCTGGATTTATATAGAGGCTATTTCAAAATTGGTCTCGACATATAAACATATGCATATAAATCACGACACATAAATGTAACCACGTGTATCTAGTGGGCGTAATTTACAGAAGGATATTGTTCTCTTAAATTTAGTATTAAACACAAAGAACAGCTACAGTGACTGACTATACATTAAGTATTAAACACAAAGAACAACAACAGTGGCTGACTAAACATTAAGTATTAAACACAAAGAACAACTACAGTGACTGACTAAACATTAAGTATTAAACACAAATATTAACTACAGTGACTGACTAAACATTAAGTATTAAACACAAAGAACAACTACAGTGACTGACTAAACATTAAGTATTAAACACAAATATTAACAACAGTGACTGACTAAACATTAAGTATTAAACACAAAGAACAACTACAGTGACTGACTAAACAGTAAGTATTAAACACAAAGAACAACTACAGTGACTGACTAAACATTAAGTATTAAACACAAAGAACAACTACAGTGACTGACTAAACATTAAGTATTAAACACAAAGAACAACTACAGTGACTGACTAAATAAACATTAAGTATTAAACACAAAGAACAACTATAGTGACTGACTAAACATTAAGTATTAAACACAAAGAACAACTACAGTGACTGACTAAACATTAAGTATTAAACACAAAGAACAACTACAGTGACTGACTAAACATTAAGTATTAAACACAAAGAACATCTACAGTGACTGACTAAATATTTTCCCACGTACAGAGAGACGAAATTCGAAAACATTAAGACAACAAAATGTTAACTCAAAATGACATAATTTGCCTTTATTTTATTACTAAGTCGTTATCTGCTGTTAGAAAAAGTTAATGTCCTGCTTTTTACTAACTGAATTGTACATTAGATTCTCGTACATGAAACTGGTTATTCCGAAACCTGAAATGCTCATGTAAAAACAGGACGACATGCTGCAGCATAACGATTACGAGTAATTACCTTCCATTAAACATTCCGCGCTACATAATGCTGATTTAGTCGTGAATCCGTTCTTGAAATATTTGATTTACGATACTACAAAAAGTATTTAAAAACGTTCTTGAAATATTAGATTTACGATAATAAAAACAGTATTTAAAAACGTTCTTGAAATATTTGATTTACGATAATACAAACAGTATGTAAAAGCGTTCTTGAAATATTAGATTTACGATAATACAAACAGTATGTAAAAACGTTCTTGAAATATTAGATTTACGATAATACAAACAGTATGTAAAAACGTTCTTGAAATATTAAATTTACGATAATACAAACAGTATTTAAAAACGTTCTTGAAATATTAGGTTTACGATAATACAAACAGTAACATAACGTCGGCGATGTTATTGAGTAAACAAAAGCACCAAAACGCTCGACTGCTTTTTTCTAAGTCGATAAAGGGACATTACTGAATAATTATTAAAGCCAGAGTTATGAGACATGATATAGACATACGCTTTGTTCAAAGGAACATATGTACAAAGTTTCATGTAAACATGTTGAACGGGTTTTGAGTTATGAGGCAAGGTTAGAGTTTTTTGACGACGCAGACGACGACGAGCTAAAAATGAGCGTTGATGTATGTGTCTTAACATCATCCGAATCTTTATTCTATATAAGCGATCCGCTTAGAACTAACATTACTGAAATAGCTTAGACAAAAACGATCGTCAGTCAACATATAGAGATTTCAAGGAGTTTTATGATGGGCCAAAATCGGCCCAAAATGTACATTACCCTTTTCACCATCGATGTAATATGTACCGGAAAAATCATTTTCTACTGAACTTTTGATACGTGTATCGTGATGTACACGCCAACACCATACTCGTGCTGACGTGTTCATTTGTAATACTCGGATGACCGATTTGTTCTGTTATTAACCGTTAACCTGATGTACTGTTTTATTGTCGTTTGCTCCGAGAAAAAACCATGGACAATTTAGAAATTATTTTGATACATAATTGTAATTTCATAAGGCGTCTGCTTAATAGGCGTCTAAAGCTGTTCATCAAGAGATTAAATTTACCAATCAGACGTGAAACTGTCTGGGTTATTATCATCATTATTTATTTTGTTTGCGGAGGGGGAGGAGGGGCGGTTACATGTACATCAATCCTCTTAGTAAACGTATTGTACTGGTGTTATCATTATGCCATCATCTAGTAAACCGTAGAAGTCCGACGTCAACCAGTTTAACTCCAATACAGACAATACAAAACGAAAGGCGCGATAAACACCGATAAAACATCAAGTTACCGAAGACTAGATGATCAAAGTACTCAAAGTATTGAAAGTCGGGCTCACATAAAAACTTGATTTTAAAGATTATGAGCAACGCAAGCATGTGTCATCTATATTTCTTAAAGTTAACATGCGCCAATAAATTATTAATAGGCATGTCCGACGTTTTGCCCTTGTGGCACAACATTGCCGTACATGTATAATGATGAAAAATTTCAAAATCATAGCTTGTACATGTACGAGTCTAGGAGAAAAGTGAATCTAAACACAATATTTTACCAATATTGGAAGTAAAATAAGGACCAAACTATTATTAAGATACATGATAGAGTTATCACCCTTGTGATAGACATGCATCATACAATGATATTTAATTTAGACTCGTTTGCACAACTATCTAAATTAACAGGAGTAATGCACTGATAATAACCCATCTCTGGGTCGCATTGAAATACATATCCTCAGTTATTCAAAATAATTCGGTGTGTATCCGGGCATCTCACGTAAGTAGCCGAATTACCTCCATCAAGTAAAATGTGTACAAGACTTATATTGAATCCAAACAATTCATATAATGGTTCAATATAATTTATGAACAACAAAAGCAGTCGCTATTATATCGTAACAAAATGAAATAGTAACTACTCTGCATTCAATAATAACAATATTTGAGCCAAGGTGGGCGAAAATGGGTAATGTTGCACTTGTATGAGAACAATGTAGATATATCAATGTAAAAGCTGGCACAGAAAGGAAAATATATAGCACCATTCATATTAACCAAGTAATCGATCAAGCATTCTTCCTGTACGATATTGTATTGATTCGTATAAACCAAGTAATTGATCAAGCACTCTTCCTGTACAACATTGTATTGATTCATATTAACCTAGTAATCGACCAAGCATTCTTCCTGTACGATATTGTATTGATTCGTATTAACCAAGTAAACGATCAAGCATTCTTCCTGTACGATATTGTATTGATATTTGTTTAAACCAAGTAATCGATCAAGCATTCTCCCTGTACTACATGTACAATGTATATTGTATTGATTCATATTAACCTAGTAATCGACCAAGCATTCTTCCTGTACAATATTGTATTGATTCGTATTAACCAAGTAATCGACCAAGCATTATTCCTGTGCGATATTGTATTGATTCGTATAAACCAAGTAATCGATCAAGCATTCTTCCTGTACGATATTGTATTGATTCATATTAACCTAATAATCGACCAAGCAATCTTCCTGTACAACATTGTATTGATTCGTATAAACCAAGTAATCGATCAAGCATTTTTCCTGTACAACATTGTATTGATTCGTATTAACCAAGTTAAGGATCAAGCATTATTCATGTACGATATTGTATTGATTCGTATAAACCAAGTTAACGATCAAGCATTCTTCCTGTACGATATTGTATTGATTCGTATTAACCAAGTAAACGATCAAGCATTCTTCCTGTACGATATTGTATTGATATTTGTTTTAACCAAGTAATCGATCAAGCATTCTCCCTGTACTACATGTACAATGTATATTGTATTGATTCATATTAACCTAGTAATCGACCAAGCATTCTTCCTG
>JASEVX010000015.1:28562157-28581808 GCA_031761405.1 Serripes groenlandicus | reverse complement strand
TGCACCATACTACAAACTACAGATCTACATTTGTTTTTGACTATGACATTTGAACAAGTAAATAACTATGACATACATAAATATAGATTCAGATAATGTTGCTTAACCCGTTCCCACATATACACGGTTTCTGACGTCTCTACAGCGGCGACTCTTGAAAACATTGTGATAAAAGGAGAAATTGTTCATTATGAACAATTTCTCCTATTACCACAACTGTCTCAACTTTATTCGCTATTCTTTCATAAAAGTGTTCAAAGGTTGTTTAATGCGGGAATGGTTTAACAATATTATAATTCATCAATACTCTAATCATTGGAATGTATACAGTTCAATAAGCCGATTGTGATATTTTCCTCTCTGTTGTTTGTCCATTTCTTCACATCATGTTTGTGTTAGTCATCTATTTTTGACCTCGTTTTTTTAACTTAATATCCAGGAAAATATGTTCTTTGTCCAATTTCCAATATGTTCATATCATCTAAATTTAAATCAGATTTGAAAGTGAAGCAAATCAAACTCCATTTCATGAAGCCTATCTTCCTTTTCTAAGCCAGAGATTTCTTGTTCAGACTTTACACTTGTTTATTGATAATTAACTAATTATTGGTTTGCCTGAATGCCAGCCAAACTTCTTAAGGATTGTGTCACTCAACATTTGACATACATGTTTCCTGAAAAAGACAAACAAGAGTCATATATATAAGAAATTGTCCCAAAATACACCAGCGAGGGACGCATAACTCGGAAACGACTATAATTATTTGTGCAGTTTTTGTTGCAACCGAGGTTTTAATGCCTATTCAAAATACGTTTGACACAGATTGGATAACACTTTTTCACATACACCAAATTTTCATCAGACTACTTTCAAAACATTTATACAAACATAGGCAGTGTATTAGGCCCGATTCTGTTCACCATCTATATAAATGATCTACCAGACACATTAATTAATACGACCAAACTACTGTTTGCAGACGATACCAAAATTTATTCTGTCATCAGAAACGACGAAGACATCGAAACATTACAGAAGGGCCTCGACAGTCTCTCCAAATGGTCAACAAAATGGCTTTTAACATTCAATAAGGATAAATGCAAACATATTCACTTTGGTCAAAATGAAGAAAACAGTGCACAATACTACATGGATGGGAACAGAATCACCAAGACGTCCCAAGAAAAAGACCTCGGAGTCATTATAGATAGTAAACTGAAATTTCAGGACCACATTAATACACAAGTCAAAAAAGCAAACAAAATTTTAGGAATCATAAAAAGATCATTTAGCTATATAGATCAAGAAATGCTCCTTATACTATACAAGAGCCTCGTCAGGCCACATCTAGAATACGCAAGTACAGCCTGGACAACAACTAATAAAAAAGAAAGGATAACTATTGAAAATGTTCAAAGAAGAGCAACAAAATTACTACCATCAACAAAACAACTAAGTTACCCAGAAAGATTAAAAAAGTTAAGACTACCCTCACTTCAATACAGAAGACTCCGATCAGATATGGTAGAAACCTACGAAATAATCTACAATATAGATCAAAAAGAATGCCGTGGAATTTTCCCTCTAAATAACACCCTAATAATTTATAAAAGATTCAGGCGCACAAACATAAGGAAATACCACTTCTATCAACGCGTTGTTGACTCATGGAATAATCTGCCGGAGGACATAGTAACTGCCAGCAGTGTGAATAGTTTTAAAAATAAATTAAATGTATACTGGAAATTTCTTCCAATGAAATTTACACCATATTATGATGGACCGGAAGCGGGAAACAACATAACAATTAAGAAGGATCAAAGAGGCAGTAGCCTATGAAGATCTCACAACCAAGGTAAACAAAGGTAATATGGAATTCCTCTATAAATGAAAGTTTAATCATTGCATAGAAGTGAAATATGGTGGCAAAGGAAAATTCTCCTTTTGACACCGTGCATTCAAAAGTCGTCAGCTGCAGAGGCATCAGAAAGCATCTATATGTGGGAAAGGGATAAGAACTGCTAAATTGTGATCAGACAAGGCATTTGGAGATCTGGCTTGTTATAGAAAATGGCCCAAACATAATACCTACAACATGTTCACCAAGTTTGATGAAAATCAGATGAAAACTATGCAAACATATGGAATTCCTCTATAAATTAAAGTTTAATCATTGCATAGAATTGAAATATGGTGGCAAAGGGAAATTCTCCTTTTGTCACCGTGCATTCAAAAGGCATCAGAAAGCATCTATATGTGGGAAAGGGATAAAAACTGCTAAATTTAAGATCAGACAAGGCATTTAGAGATCTGACTATTTATAGAAAATGGCCCAAACATAATACCTACAACATGTTCACCAAGTCCGATGAAAATCACATGAAAACTATTCGTCTTAGAATGTGTACAAGGCCAATTTTGTATAATTCAACGTTAAATAGCAATAAGTGCTTTGAGTGGTTGGTTGGTTGTGTAACTTTGCCCAAAGTTTATGGCTATTATCATGTTCACCAAATTGGTGTAGATCTGAAGAAAAATAGTAGAATAGACAAGGATTGTTTGGAAAATTCAAGTGTCATTATCATGTGTCATGTGCATGCAATTTATTTATTAATACTTATATTGTATGATGAAAAACTATGTATAGTTTAAGTCAATAAAATATCTATCTATATATCTATTATCCAAAATTGCCTTTGGTAATTTGACAATTCGGCTAGACATTATAGCAACAAACATTACATTAAGTATGTGAAGATGGAATAAAAAATATATTGACTAAGAGATCAGACGAGGCTTATTTGAACAATTTGGACTTTTTTGGATTTTGACTAAGTCACTTAAAAAAATGACAATGTCAGGACACCAGCCAGTTTCCCCGTAATCCAATCCTATGGGCGAATAACAATGGTTCTTCCGAGTAACATCTTAACATTTTCCAAAATATAGATATTTCTTTCAGATGAAATTATGGAAAATCTCTATAAATGAAGGAAGAATTATGGAAAAAATGTAAATATTGTGCCAAAAGGACAAATTGCTAAATGATTTTGTCCTTTTGACACAATATTTTCATAATCGTCTGCTGCAGAGGCATCAGAAAGTGTCTATTTGAGGCAAATGGTTAATAATATGAATTAGAGTTTGGAATGTTTGCTTAAGAATTATTGATGGTAAAAGAGGTACAGAATAATATAATCTCTATGATATTTTAAGAAGTTGTCTTCTGCAGCAGTTTACAACAAGTAGGGTTTATTTTAGTAATTTTATTAATTTATTAATTAAGCATCATGTTATATGAATGTGTACATTCAAAGACGTTCTACGCAATACATAGGATGCTATTATCAAATCCAAGGTTAATTTTAGATCCACTGTCATTTTATAACACATGAAGTTGACAACATACTTCACATTCTACTGCCTCATTATGTTTATGACCACGCAATACAGTAACAATTCAGTCATTTCATAATTCGTTATTTCACTTTCATCCGATTAGATTACATCATACACGTTTATAAACGAAGTAAAGAGACAGTTAACAGGCAATTTCAACAAAACATGTACATACCTTCATCGGTCATAATCTACTACAGATATTCCATGGCCAAGTTTCCAAGCATCGATTGTGTTGTATCAAATAAAACCCTTCATGTATCTAAACTTCAATCAAAGGTTTATAAATATAAATTCTGCTTTTTTAAATGCACAGAACTAGGTTGATTTTGGCTGTGTACTTCCACTTTAAATGATGCAATAATTCTAACAGCCGGTGCAACGGCAAATTATACCACGGAGAATTACCCATACCGTTGTATAATAGTAAATTCTGGATTTATAAATAGATTCGACGATCACGATTTCTCTGCAAATGTGTCACTCTCATTTTAAATGCAACTAACGCCGCACATATTTGTTTTTTATTTCGTTATACTATGTTTTTATGCGTGACAAGATACAAAGAAAACATGTTCCATTCTGTTTTATATCTACATTTCAATGCGTGATTTAAGATTAAAATGCCGTATCTGAAGCTTAAATCGGAAATAGTTCTCCCTGTAGCAGTTCTGTGATTTATAAATCTGTCCGCGTTCATTTTTTAAAATACAATGTTTCATTTCATTTCCAATTTCTTTTGTAACTGCAGAACGAGGTTATAACACTTATTCAAAATAGACATGTAATTCTTACATAGATCGTGGTATATTTGAAAGGTAAGCGCATGTAATTGGAATTACATTCAGGGCGTATGGATCAAAACGTTTGACTTAAGAAACAGAGGCTCGAAATGCCATCTATATATGTTGTTTGGTTTAACACTTTTGCACCATCATTATTTCCAGCAACAGATAGGAGTACATAACTCTGTCAAGATTTTTGTAAGAATAATGATCCTTTTTCGACTTAGAATTTCGTTTTTTTGAGAACACAACTACAGATATTGCTTTGAAACTTACAACACTAATTCACCAACATTACTTCTATCAACAGACAAGAGTTCATAACTCTGTCAAGATTTTTGTAAGAATTATGGCCCTTTTTCGAACTTAGAATTTCGGTTAGGTTTTTTGTAACAATTTACTTTTTTTCAAAACCATTACAGATATGGCTTCGAAACTAACAACACTTGTTTGCCATCATTACTTCCAGCAACAGACAAGAGTACATAACTCTGTCAAGGTTTTTGTAAGAATTATGGCCATTTTTCGCCTTAGAATTTTGGTTCAGCTTTTCGTACCACCCCACTTTTTTTCAAAACCATTTGTGATTTAGCAAGGGTACATAAATCTATTTTTTTCAAAACAATTACAGATATAGCTTAAACACTTACAAAAGTCTTTTTACCATCATTACCTCCACCAACAGCCAAGAGTACATAATTCAGTAAAGATTTTTGTAAGAAATATGACTCTTTTTCGACTTATAAAGTACTTTGCTTATAAATAATATGATTAAGTACTTGGTTATGTTTTCTCTATCACCCAAAAAATATTTGTTTTATTGGCAAGCACAAAAAAGTCGAGCGCGCTGTCGCCCGACAGCTCTTGTTAACACATCTGGGCAGGACAAAAAAGCGCCATACTGACATATGCTTCTCTTATATTAATTTGTTCATTATGTGCTGTTAATAGTTATCAATAATTTTCTTTTTTTATGTTCAGTATAGCCATGATCAAACAATTTCCCCCATGGTTCAGAGAATTATTTTCTTTCAAACCTTTTCTTTTCAAACATTATTACCAGTTTATTGCATTGTTGCAGAATTTTAAATTTGGCATGAAACTTTGTCATACTATTTGTTTCTCATGTACTTTGGACCTTGTTCAAAACTGTCAAATATGTTCAAACTAGGTCATTTGTCAAAGCATTATAATGGTTCATGGGGATAAGTTGACCATGGTGCATTTTTCACACAAATGCTACATAACCCTGTGCTCCATAAATACACATTTCCCTAATCCCTTACCAGCAAGCTATTACAAATGGTCTATTAAGGGTCCGGAATGCTCATATCTATCTAAACTCTTACTCCCCTATTTTCCACTCTGTCCGTAAAAGTGGACCCAATCAATCCGTAACTGATACATGATGAATTAATGCTTTCAATGTGTAGGAGTAACACATGCTTATGGAGTGCTGCATATTGCTCATTTTGAAACTTCTTATTTTTCATTCGTTCACCTTGTTCTGTAACTAATTGGAAGTAATAGTGTATGTCTTTCAATGTGTTCATTATGTTAGTTGCTGGATCCAATTGCAAACATATTTTCTTGTTTACCCAATACTGGCTAAATTACACTTATCGGTTCGACCACAACTGTGGTCATCCTTAAACAAGAAATTAAGTTTTCAATATTCTAGTGTTTTTGTGGTCCTGTAACCTAAGTTTTTTAAGATCACCTGAGCCAAAGGCTCTAGATGACCTGAGCCAAAGGCTCTAGATGATCTATTAGACTCACTCACTGACATAACTCTCCTCAAAAACAACTGGCTGCAAGTTGATAAAACATGGCATGGATTTTCCTTGCATGACCCCGCTTTTACAGCTGTTCACATAATTCTATTCAGTGCAAAACTTGTTGCCATGGCGACAAAAGGACAGCAAAAATGTAGTTGTTGTTGATGTAAAAGAATGCAAACGTTAAGAAATTGTGTTGCTGTTGCTGTTGTTGTTTTATTTGCATATCAATATATTCTAACAATAAAAAGTTTTAAAAACACATCGAAAAGCATTGACGAACGACACAGCTATTTATGGAACACACTGAACTAGATCGAACTTTGAGATGATTATTGAACTTATTCTACACGACTCCTGAGAATACAAGTATTCTGTGACAGCAGCTGTTCTCTGCCCACGGCTAATAGAGGAGTGTTTGTAATGAGAGAGCTAATCAGATAAATTGCTGTCTGCTTAATCCTGTTTGTATGTAATATGAATACTGGCGTCAAAGAAATACATTCACTGTATGTGTGAGATCCTATTTTGCTATCGAGAATCATTATAACAAGATTTTTTTTTTATCGATGTTGCAGTGATCTACACAATCAAGTGTTAATGATTCACCACAATAATGGCATATTTTCCAAACACAGTCAGTCGAATGTGGCCTTCGTGACTTGCGATCACAGCATCCTGCCTATGCGTCATGGAACCACACAGGCTGCACAAGAGGTACCTGGGAGTGCGTTATTACTCGTTTTTCAATGCACCAGCCAACTATTAGACGTTTCGTGGCCGAGGATGACGCTGACGTAACCATCGGCCTAGTCGTCCAATATGTATCCGATGGGATAACAGTCCGGACAGTTTGCTGGCCATGGCAAAACATCGACGTTACTGACTGCTAGGACGTTCCTTGTCAATATATGTACCTCCTTGCGGACATATTGCAATTTACGAGGACAAGTTCTAACTTGAAGTAACCATAACACCCCCCCCCCCCCCCCCCCCAAAAAAAAATCGGTTACACTCTTGAACACGTGTATAGACACGTTTCCTTCCGTAAGCCTTAGCAAGGTTTACTGAGGATTCGTCGCTAAACAGCATGTTGGCCCACTTTCGTCCATGTTGGTTTAGGTCCCATTGCTGACGTTCCTGACGGTGACGTTTCGTCAGCACCAATCAACAGTGCAGTATCCGGCAGCTTATTCCACTCTACCTCCCCCAGTTCCGTATAGTGTTACGACTGAGAGACCGTCCACGATTGCCTACACACACCGATGCAGTCTATTCTGTCGTACAGACACGGTCCCGGGACGTGACATTGACGTATGTTATTGTCTTGCCTTACATATGTCAAATGAGGTTCACCTGAACTAGGGCTGTCAGCAAATGTGCATGTGGTATTAACGCAATTGAGTGTAGTGTATCTCGACACATGAATTCATCTAGCGACATGCTCTTAGCGATAACCATATTAAGGCATTTTTTAACGGTCGTGCGCGATCTTCGTAACTTAGCCTTTGCATTTTTAACTTTATTTTTTTTATTTCAATTCGGGTTTTTGACATGTAAATCGATTGTGGGATACACATGCGAAACTTCCGCCAGCACGACCACGTGCTTCAAGCGCATAAGTTGCACAAGCAAATGTTGCCTTGATCCGCCATTTAAAACACAGGATGTACTGAATTGTTAACCTTTATGTCGATAGGTTCACTTCAGGTTAATGCCTTAGTATGCTAAAACTACAATATGTATTTGAACATACCTAAAAGTTACGCATGTTTTTCTATGAGGTGTTTTGAATAAAACAAGAAGAATTTTGATGCAAAGCATCAAAGACGCCGCGCATGATTTTGAAGCATGACTTAAAGGAAGCAGATGCAGTACAGTACATTTAAATAACCTGTGCAAGCAGACAGGATGTAATTATTTCGAACAAGAAGGTCAAATGTCCCTTTATGTTAAACAAGAAGGCCAAGATGTGCCTATATTGCTCACCTGGCTACAATAGCCTATATAAAAAGGTTACCAAGAGCAGAAAGGGTCAATATTGACGTAGGGATTAAACGTTTTATATGCTACGATCTATGTGATATTCAGCATGTGACGTTTAGTCGTGAAATGACAAGTTTAGTCCTGAAACCATTTGGTTTCCGTTTTGCTTAAAATTCACTGCAACTATAATGTGTCATACAAGCTGAAGTTTCTCAAGTGGTTATTTTTACCAATAAACTGAAAACAGCGAAGTATTCATAACGGAAGGAAGCAGAGACAACTTAATTACTCTATGGGAACCGATGACACCTTGTCGTCTATTCAATAAGAATGCCCAAAATTGCCAAGCGATGACATGCTGCATTTACAAATAGAACGGATCACGTTACGGCCATGCCTATTGCATAGTTGGGTTAACGTTGTTTTTACAGTTTCTAGAATTATACTGTAATATGTAGTAATTAAAATCATCATTGATTTTTTAAAGATTACCCATTTATTTAAACATCTCAATATTGTACAAAAACATCGCCTGAAACTTTTTTTTTGAGCTTTGATGAATCGGGTCGTAAACCAAACTATAAAAAGAACGCAGCCTAGAAAGTTAGGGGAAAGTTATTAAATACCCATTAGATGTGTCTAAAATGTTGTAATAACCGTAGAAGACATGCCTATTTTCAGTATTTTGTATCTTTTTGTGTCTTAAATCATTTTATACAATTTATTGATTCATAAAGGTTGTTTTTTTCAAACAATCAACAGAGGTTGTTTTTAACTAAAATAAATCATGAAGTATATACTATTTACAGCTCCCAAATGAAGTTTTAATAACATTTTACTGAACATTTCTAAAAGTGACATTTAAATCTTAATAAACAAAATAACAAAAAGAAATATGGAGTCACCACGTTTATTTCTGTTTTACAGGCTCTAGAAAATATGAGGTTTTATATATTTTGATACACTTTTGGTTGACGAAAAATGAAATGTTCTATTAAGACTAGAGACGTCTACTTTCAGATACATTATGCAATTTGCCATGGTCTGACCAGTATGAAATAACATAATCATCATATCTAAGTCTAAAAAAGTAAATTTTGAAACAAAACCTGAAATAAATTGCAAATAATAAGCAAAAGACCAATACAACTATAATACGCATATCCAATGACATGTAAATTTTGGACTTTTCAAACAAGTTTTGCATAAAAACATAAAAAAAAGAAATACAAATAGAAACTTGTTCTTACTTGATATTGAGCAAGATTATTTCATTTGCTATCCGAAAATGTAAAGAAATATATGTGTCACCAGGCTTATTTTCAAAATAATCACAAAAATATACATGTATGTTACAAATGAATTTTACAAAAAATGTACAAAAAATTAAGATAAAATTAAATGGCAATACTGTGACTAGTCTTAGCGGTCTATAGCTGGCAAAGAATAATCAAATCAAGGCCAGACCCGAGTTATTTTGCCGTTCTCCTGATCACAAGGTATATTTGTAACCACTTTGAAATAAATCTGCAAAACAGAATAATGAATGTAAACCGTGACGGACGGACGAATGCACATTTAAAAAGATAGCCGGCCGGACGCCGGATGATTAATCCATAATTTTATTTACAATGATTTGCATATTCACTCGTTGGATCATTTTGACTCATTAAGGCAAGCGGTGGATTTTGCGTTATTCGGTCGAACCAATACAATCATAGTAAAGCAGATGGCAACCAATAAAACACTTGACTTTCGCGGATTTATATTTATACAAATGTTGGACATGGTTGAAGTCGTAAGATTACTTTTTTTTAAAGCATGCTAGGAATGGGATAGGGGCGAAAATCCCCTATCCCCAAAACAGACTTTGCTTCAACTACATGAAGAAAAAATAAGAAATAGTTACGTATATACATGTTAAGACACGTACCTCTAAAGTGCAGAAACGATTGCAAATTATCTACCTGTCATACTGATCAACAAGAACAAGTATTAGGAGGATGTCAACGGCATATCAGTTACACGTGTCGAGCGGATGATTATAACGAATTACTTTAGCTATCTGCTTTAAAATGATTATAGAATAACTAAAGAAGCGGTCGGACAATATCCTATACAATGTATAGCTTTCCCCTTAAAACATTAATTGAAAATGGTTGGATAAAGGAGTATTGTCTACCTGACAATGCATTAATCAAACATGAACATGGAATGATGTAAATCACATAGCAATCAAACAAATAATTAAGTAGGGCTAAAGGAAGTGTATGAATCCCGTTATATCCTACTTGGTAAACGGTTCAACCTATCTGGACCCAATCAATGATTTCGGTGATTGTGTCCAGTCTATAATGCACTGACACAGTATGCCTGTAGCACGTCTACTGATCGGTTCCAGTCCAGACTGATTCCTTCACTGCTCCAGTCGGCTTGACTCGGTCACGGACTCAGTCCTGTATATATTGCCTAAATAATAATGCGACCCGGTGCTATAGTTTTATTTATGGACAATACACATGATCCCGGTTTGCAAGTTGTATGTCCAAAACAATAACTCTCTCTGACCAAAGTCCCAGTAGTTATTTAATTATTTAACCACAGTGATATTCTCTCTTTTATTTCAACGATGTTAACAGCATGCAGAGCTACGGAGAACTGACTAAATTATTGCGAATTCCCCTTTTTATATACACAGTATCCAACTGCCGGACATGCGCAGTATACCAATTTTCTAATGAGCCGTAACCTAACAATATCTTTGTTGTACGAGTATTTTAACGCTTCTAAACAATATTAAACAATTGTATACAAAATAAACGAAGGTAGGCGACGAACGAACGTCATATATTATTATGCAACTTGCAGATGAATTATTGACGCCGCGTGGAAGCGCGGCGTCAGTATGGGATAGGTTTTAATTTTGTACCATGGTGTGACGTAATCGAAAAGGGAGAAACCAACATTATTATTGTTAAGAAAAACTCTGTTGTATGCTTGAAAGAAACAACCTTTATTAATCAATAAATTGTATTAACTGATTATAAAAACAACAAGATACAAAATACGTTTGTCTTTTACCATTATTACAAAACATTAGACACATTTAATTTGTATTTAATAACTTTTCCCCAACTGCCTAGGCTACGCTGTTTTTAATAGTTTGGTTTACGGCCCTGACCCAATTTCATCAAAGCTCAGAAAAAAAAATCACTTTTCCCAAACTTTCTAGGCTACGCGTTTTTAATTGTTTGGTTTACGGCCCCAAAATTCGCAGGATGTTTTTGCCTATTTATAAAATTATGTTGTATTTCTAGACTTAAAACATTCCCCTATACAGTTTGTTCATTCAGACCATTGTATTCTTGACTATACATGTGAACTTTTTTTTTAATTTCATAAATGCTCAATTTTGGATTATAAATATCTTTAAACTTTGTAAAATTACTTCGTATATTTTGTTTATATACTCCCGTTTTTAGATCAACTGGCTGAAAACCAGTCGAGTTTATGTCATGGGGAACTGTCTGTCTGTCGTGCGTTCGTGCGTGCGTGAGTGCTTGCGTGCGTGCGTGCGTGCGTGCGTGCGTGCGTGCGTGCGTGCGTGCGTCCGTCCGTAAAATTTCAGCTTCAAACGACTTCTCCTCCCTAACCAGTTGGCCAATTTGAATGAAACTTCATAGAAAGCATCCTCTTAATGTCCTCTCTTAAGTTCCTTAAAATGTTCGGGATCCATGCAAAATTCTGGTTTCCATGGAAACCGAAAGAAAAAATGTAGAAATGTTGCTTGTGTGACCTTTTATCAAATTCCTTCAAGCCATTTTGATGGTCGAAAAACATGCCCCCCCGGGGGCGGGGCTATGTTGCCTTATATGGCTATAGTAAACTTAAAAAATCTTCTCCTCCGAAAGTGTTTGGCCAATTTTCAAATAATTATGTAGAAATGTTCCGAGGGTGACCCTCTATCAGATTCCTTCAAGCCATGTTAATTAGTCGAAAACTATGGCCGCCAGGGGGCGGCGCTATTTTTGCCTTATAATATGGCTATAGTGAAAACTTAAAAAATCTTCTTCTCCGAAAGTGTTGGGCTGATTTTCAAATTATTTTGTAGAAATGTTCCTAGGGTGACCCTCTATCAGATTCCTTCAAGCCATGTTGATTGGTCGAAAAACATGGCCACCAGGGGGCGGGTCTGTTTGGAGATTTAAATTTTGCCTAATGGCAGTGGAGCGATACTGGCTCTCTTGGGCCTCTTGTTGTTATCATACCATACTGGAAGGATAATAGACTTCCCACTCACCTTCCAAAGCTTGTGTCACACTTAACTTATAACTAGAGGCATTTAATGTTATTATTTAAGCACCTATGTGATTTTTTTTTTATCAAATTGATCTAGTTAGAGAGCAGATTTGAAACCGCTTATTGGTTAAAAAATTAAGAAACTTCAGCTTGTATGACACGTCATAGTTGCAGTTATTGTTAAGCAAACTGTAAACCAAATGGTTTCAGGACTAAACTTGTCATTTTACGACTAAACTTCACATGCTGAATATCACATAGATCGCAGCATATCAAACGTCTAATCCCTCCACCAAAATTGACCCTTTCTGCTCTTGGTAACCTTTTATTATAGGCTATGGTGGCCAGGTGAGCAATATAGGCACATCTTGGCCTTCTTGATTAGGATAAAGGGACATTTGGCCTTCTTGTTCGAAATATTTACATCCTGTCTGTTTTAAAACGTTACTTAAATGAACTGAACTACATCTGCTTCCTTTAAGTCATGCGTCAAAATCATGCGCGGCATCTTTGATGCTTTGCATCAAAATTCGTCTTGTTATATATATGGTTTACTGCTTGCGGAAGTTTGCGATTTGCAAAACGAAAATTGGGCCTAGACTAAATAATCAACAGAAATTCCGGAACGGATCGGCCTAAGTTCGTCAGACATGTCTGTGACAGCCTTCTGTACAGGAGTAACAATGTACATGACGTCCCCATAATAGAGCACTCAAGCAAAACGAAATAAAAAGCGATCAATGGAAAAAGGATGGTTAATGCACAATAGAGACATGCACTCGTGAATGTATCTGAGCATGCATAGTATGATAAGAGCACATACAAACAAAACGCGTACGACATATGTTAATACTCTTGTAAAAGCATACACGACTATACAACATATAACATAGTGTGTACGACTATACAACATATAACATAGTGTGTACGACTATACAACATATAAGATATAGTGTGTACGACTATACAACATATAACATAGTGTGTACGACTATACTTCCACTAAATTACATAAACCCCAACCCCATCCACCATTTCATTTAAATATCTACATCTTATTTAAATTACACAAAATACTCATAACGATTCTTAATGGAATGGAGACATATTGCACCATTCTTGTTAGAGGAATCCTATGTGCCTTACACTGCATTATCTAAGATTTGGTTCAAACCAAACAGAGCAAAAACGTAGTCATTGCCTTTAAACGATACTTTAAAATCGAAACTTGAATACCATAATTTGCTGAAAGGAGAGTGTACATGACCGTTCACTTTAACAGTTAATCAGGATATGTTCTGTCTGACTTGTTATTATATCGCTACACCCACATCATGTACATTAAGAACACTTGGTACAAGCTGAAAGTGCAATGAAAAAAACAAAAGGCACGTAACATAACCTGATTGCGTTTAGTGAAATCCCATACCGGACTAAATGTGAATCTTTGTTGTAATTGTCTATATAAGACAATTTCGTTGAAGATGTTGTTATATTTCATTCACCCCCCAAACAAATTGACACTTTCATATCAATATAATGCTTTCCAATATGTTTACTTGGAAAAGAACCATTGTCTATGTAGTCTTGTAATACATTATACATGTCAGGGAAAATCCCATTGTCTATGTAGTCTTGTAATACATTATACATGACAGGGAAAACCCCATTGTCTATGTAGTCTTGTAATACATTATACATGTCAGGGAAAACCCCATTGTCTATGTTGTCTTATAATACATTATACATGACAGGGAAAACCCCATTGTCTATGTAGTCATCCCCATTGTCTATGTAGTCTTGTAATACATTATACATGTCAAGGAAAACTACATTGTCTATGTAGTCTTGTAATACATTATACATGACAGGGGAAACCCCATTGTCTATGTTGTCTTATAATACATTATACATGACAGGGAAAACCCCATTGTCTATGTTGTCTTATAATACATTATACATGACAGGGAAAACCCCATTGTATATGTATTCAACCCGATTTGCTATGCAGTCTTGTAATACAATATACATGTCAAGGAAAACTCCATTGTCTATGTAGTCATCCCCATTGTCTATGTAGTCTTGTAATACATTATACATGTCACGGAAAACCCCATTGTCTATGTAGTCTTATAATACAATATACATGTCAGGGAAACCCCCATTGTCTGTGTTGTCGTGTAATACATTATACATGTCAGGGGGAAAAACAGTGTCTATGTAATCTTGTAATACATTATACATGTCAGGGGAAACCCAATTGTCTATGTAGTCTTGTAATACATTATACATGTCAGGGAAAAAAAACATTGTCTATGTAGTCTTGTAATACATTATACATGTCAGGGGAAACCCAATTGTCTATGTAATCTTGTAATACATTATACATGTCAGGGGAAACCCAATTGTCTATGTAGTCATGTAATACATTATACATGTCATATTTACGTAGAAGACATACAATATCTGGAACAAATCCGAAATCGAGGTAACTATTAATGAAGGAACTTAGACGTGGTACATAGTCCGCCTCGATTTGCGGGATCGATCGTCGGCCCGGGTCGGGTTATACCCAATCATTATGGATTTCCCTCCTTGGAATTACGACTGAATGATTGGTGTCTGTATCAATGGACCAGTAGTGCTGGTGACTTACCAAGGAAACGTGATATAACCGAATAAGTGTTGAAAGCTGTGTAAAGCACCATATAAACAAACAGAACCAATCGATCTAGTAACCAGCGGCTAAGTTCACGACGAACCCCAGTTCCGTCTAGATAACGTCATCCGAGTTCCTCATGAACGGCAAGAGTTTTAACTCTAGTGACATCATATGAAATTTTGACCCCAACTATTTGCAACCCTGCTTCGAGCGAGAGTTAGAAGAGTTCCAAAATGGCAGAGGGGTGCAATTATGGATGCTGGTGTGTAAATAATCCTTAAATACGAGCCTTGGAGTTCAGTAATCAGTGATGTATTTATTTGTACGACGGATAAATAGGGATTTGTTTAATTGGGCACTTGCAAATAATTGCGCTTCGTAATTTTGACAACAGGAAAACGAGCTTTTTGGTATCGATAATGAAAACAAGCGGATACAACACAGAGGCTTCCTTTTGAATTTTGACTCCAGAGTAGAGATGTGCATTCACGAGAACCAAGTGTCTGCGCATGCGCCATCAATGCCCGTGTCCCCTGACCCTTCCCTCCTTGAGTTTGTCATTAACTTAGCCAGCGTGTTAGCGTATCACATAACGCAATTAGTTTCCGTTAAAGCGGTAATTCACTTCGTGTGGAAGGGTGTTATTTGTGTAATACTACCCCTGTATTTGTATCAGGACACACACTAGTGTACAGGTAATAGCTTCACCGACATTCACTCTTTCCGAGTGTATGGAAATAATGGCAAATCATCAATATCAACATGACTAGAATACGAACAGTTTACATCCTAATCAGACCGCTTGAAGGCACTGGCTGGTCGGGATTTACACTGGTCGCAAAGTACAAAAGAAACAATTCCTTAGTACTTGACAAGATAAACATAAACAACATTAATTTGTGTATAAATGAAACAATTAACAATAACGTTTGCAACCCCAATACTATGTGGGAAATAATTAAAGGCAACATTAGAAATTATTAGTCGCCGGGCAGAAGCCCGCGACTTCTATTTTTAATAGGTTTTCTGAAATCACATGGGAGGGGGGATTATTATTAGAAAGAAACACATTTAGATGTCTTGAACATATTACAATTGTGTTTGTTTAAAAACACTAAGTAATGACACATCTAAAATGAAATAAATATTCCGATGTTTTAGGTATTTTCAGTTTCTTTATTTTGACTCGCATTTATGTTTTTTTGTTTTATTTACGAAGACAAAACAGTCCCTATTAGCTAGACTGGTATACTTTATGTAACACTATATACTCGATAACTACAAACCTTTACGTCGCACAGTCTAATTAATTTGTTTACTTACGCGCACCTGCGTGACTCGCGAATACCAACTGCGTAGATCAATCTCCTTTGCAGAGAGCCGCTCTTTACACTCACTTACAAATAGTAAATTATAGGTGATTTAAAATGTTTATTTGGTTCGAAACAAATGAAGAAAAGAACAAACCGAGATAAAACTGGTTTTAATGGAAAAATGACTTTGAACGAACACTCTCTGCCTATAAAGAGAGTTTCAAGAACGACACCTCTGCGAATAAGAAATAATCGGGTCTTTCGTACAAAATTATTTCGTCCATGACAATTTTAAATGTGTCATTTAATTCCCTAAAGGCATATTGCTTCCGATCTGCATTATGTTATGCATCATTGACACAAGGGCGCTCATCATAATATAATTTTAAAACATTAGTAGTTTGTTATTTTCATTATAAAAAAGGAAGGAAAGAATTAAATTAAATTAACATGTTGTAGGGCTAAGTTTATGTTCGAAACTAAGTTTAAATTATACAACAATTTCAATGAGATTTAACTGTTTAGTTGATATTATATTTCGAAGGTGGTCTAATTTATAAATGTTGGACTACATTTCAACATTTGTTAAAGTATGATATAATTAGGATGCCAAGCTAATATCATTTTGAGAAAAAGAGAAAACTCATGTCTTCAGCGATTTAACCCTTATCTCATTGTTTTAAAAGTAGATTCCTGCAAAGGTGTCCACTGTTGACTTTAAAAGAGGAAAGGTAAAATGACGTGCTATTGCATGCACATCCTAAATTGTCTGTTTTGTGGTTTTATTGAAAAATTACTCATTTCCATTACTGTTTATGATCAATAATTAGTTGGTTGTGTGTATGGTCAACCTACTTTGGAATGGAGATTGATCATAAACAATGAAAGGCTTCTTCAATTATCATTCACTTCGTTGACAAAACGATGCAATTTATGATACATTTTCACTTGACCCCACCCCTGATGTTCCAATATGCCCCTCAGTTGATAACTGTTTATTCAACTACTATAATGTTAGTGTTATGCATAACTGCACTATGGATATCCGGCGACATTGATGCGTTGCATCAACTTTCTCTTGTTCTTTTAAATATAAAAGTAGTCCCTGACATTCGGGAAGTAAGTTGACTCAGCTTGAACTTGAACGCTCAACCCCTGGATTGACAACTCTATCAATTATCAATTGAGCAAATAGTAAATGGGTTAGTGCACAACAGCTTATCAATCTTTTGAGTAGGGGATTAAATATGTTGAGACTGAATCCATTTCCCGAAACTTCATTCTTATTAATTCATATTAAAAACTACACATTTTTCATACCAATGGAATGACAGTCCGATCCTTATGAACTCATTTTCGAAATAGAAGACATATGTTCGAGAGTTGTAATTGTTGTTTGTATTGTATATCTTGTTTGAGTAAATAAAAATATATAAAAAAAAAAAAAGTATAAAAGGCCGATCATCATGTAATTTCACATATGGTCACATATCAGAGTAAGACCGTAATGGTTCATATAAGTAACACATTCAGATTCTCCGACTAACAAATGTTACGAAATTCGACGATCACTTGTAATTGAATTCTCTAAAAGGTCCAATGCGACTGTTTAGTCCGGATGAACCATTGTTGCAATCCGACCGGTTGGCACAAGTAACCAACTGCAACAGAGCGCCGGCCGTTTGGTTCGGTCGGCAACTGGTCATCGGTAATTTGACAGCTGAGCAGTCGGTCGGTGACTTGTCAGTAACTTGACAGCCGAACAGTCGGTCGGTGACTTGTCAGTAATTTGACAGCCGATTGCTGACTGAAAGCGAGGACGTGTAAGTACGATTATTGATTCATGTGTTAAAACGTGTGTAAATTGTATCCCAAATGAAGACTTATTTGTGGCTCTACCAAGGGTTTCCCCCTATTTCTTTGGAAGACGTAGAACGGGAATGTTAGCCTTTACACGAATAAATATCGGATAATCGGGAGAAAACTGTTTATCTTTGTAAGTGTTTTATTATGTAAAGAGTATCAGAGACGAATTGTTTAGAGAAGACGACATATGGACAAGGAAAGGAAACACTATACCTATCATAGAAAACAATTAATACATTCCTTACATAATCAACCCTTAACTTGACACGATAGTAACTCTTTCCAAGTTGAGCACTTGTTTACGTTCATTCATTGGTTGGGTTTATCTTTCCTCGTTGAGTACTTGTATCCGTTCATTAATTGATTGAGTTTATTTACCCTCGTTGTGTACTTGTATTGTACCCGTTCATTCAATGGTTGAGTATATTTACCCTCGTTGTGTACTTGTATTGTACCCGTTCATTCAATGGTTGAGTATATTTACCCTCGTCGTGTACTTGTATCCGTTCATTTATTGATTGATTATATTTACCCTCGTTGAGTACTTGTATCCGTTCATTAATTGATTGAGTATATTTACCCTCGTTGTGTACTTGTATTGTACCCGTTCATTCAATGGTTGAGTATATTTACCCTCGTTGTGTACTTGTATCCGTTCATTTATTGATTGATTATATTTACCCTCGTTGAGAACTTGTATCCGTTCATTAATTGATTGAATATATTTACCCTCGTTGTGTACTTGTATTGTACCCGTTCATTCAGTGGTTGAGTATATTTACCCTCGTTGTGTACTTGTATCCGTTCATTCAATGGTTGAGTATATTTACCCTCGTTGTGTACTTGTATTGTACCCGTTCATTCATTCAATGGTTGAGTACATTTACCCTCGTTGTGTACTTGTATCCGTTCATTTATTGATTGATTATATTTACCCTCGTTGAGTACTTGTACCCGTTCAGTATTGGTTGAGTATATTTACCCTCGCTAAGTACTTGTACGCGTTCATTATTGGTTGAGTATATTTACCCTCGCTGAGTACTTGTATCCGTTCATTATTGGTTGAGTATATTTACCCTCGTTAAGTACGTGCACCCGTTCATTTATTGGTTGAGTATATTTACCATCGTTGAGTTCTTGTACCCGTTCATTCATTCATTGAGTATATTTACCCTCGTAGAGTACTTGTACCCGTTCATTATTGGTTGAGAAATTTACTCTCGTTGAGTACTTGTACGCGTTCATTATTGGTTGAGTATATTTACCCTCGTTGAGTACTTGTACCCGTTCATTATTGGTTGAGTTTATTTACTCTAGCCATACATTCCTGCGTTCTGTCAAACAACTTGGTAGCTGATGGCTGCCAGTGCACCACTTAAATAACAGCCACTATAAATTAGCTGTTATTTGATTTGAGAATAGGCAACTGAATGCAGGACAAAATTCGCATTTTTGACAAAACTTGTTTTAATGGCAGCCTGTCGTCTTATATTTTTTAACACTTTAATGAAATTTCGAAGCTGATGTTTAACAACTGACAAATAAGAACAATTCAATAATGT
>JASEVX010000015.1:28206104-28556957 GCA_031761405.1 Serripes groenlandicus | reverse complement strand
GCATTTAAAATGAGAGTGACACATTTGCAGAGAAATCGTGATCGTCGAATCTATTTATAAATCCAGAATTTACTATTATACAACGGTATGGGTAATTCTCCGTGGTATAATTTGCCGTTGCACCGGCTGTTAGAATTATTGCATCATTTAAAGTGGAAGTACACAGCCAAAATCAACCTAGTTCTGTGCATTTAAAAAAGCAGAATTTATATTTATAAACCTTTGATTGAAGTTTAGATACATGAAGGGTTTTATTTGATACAACACAATCGATGCTTGGAAACTTGGCCATGGAATATCTGTAGTAGATTATGACCGATGAAGGTATGTACATGTTTTGTTGAAATTGCCTGTTAACTGTCTCTTTACTTCGTTTATAAACGTGTATGATGTAATCTAATCGGATGAAAGTGAAATAACGAATTATGAAATGACTGAATTGTTACTGTATTGCGTGGTCATAAACATAATGAGGCAGTAGAATGTGAAGTATGTTGTCAACTTCATGTGTTATAAAATGACAGTGGATCTAAAATTAACCTTGGATTTGATAATAGCATCCTATGTATTGCGTAGAACGTCTTTGAATGTACACATTCATATAACATGATGCTTAATTAATAAATTAATAAAATTACTAAAATAAACCCTACTTGTTGTAAACTGCTGCAGAAGACAACTTCTTAAAATATCATAGAGATTATATTATTCTGTACCTCTTTTACCATCAATAATTCTTAAGCAAACATTCCAAACTCTAATTCATATTATTAACCATTTGCCTCAAATAGACACTTTCTGATGCCTCTGCAGCAGACGATTATGAAAATATTGTGTCAAAAGGACAAAATCATTTAGCAATTTGTCCTTTTGGCACAATATTTACATTTTTTCCATAATTCTTCCTTCATTTATAGAGATTTTCCATAATTTCATCTGAAAGAAATATCTATATTTTGGAAAATGTTAAGATGTTACTCGGAAGAACCATTGTTATTCGCCCATAGGATTGGATTACGGGGAAACTGGCTGGTGTCCTGACATTGTCATTTTTTTAAGTGACTTAGTCAAAATCCAAAAAAGTCCAAATTGTTCAAATAAGCCTCGTCTGATCTCTTAGTCAATATATTTTTTATTCCATCTTCACATACTTAATGTAATGTTTGTTGCTATAATGTCTAGCCGAATTGTCAAATTACCAAAGGCAATTTTGGATAATAGATATATAGATAGATATTTTATTGACTTAAACTATACATAGTTTTTCATCATACAATATAAGTATTAATAAATAAATTGCATGCACATGACACATGATAATGACACTTGAATTTTCCAAACAATCCTTGTCTATTCTACTATTTTTCTTCAGATCTACACCAATTTGGTGAACATGATAATAGCCATAAACTTTGGGCAAAGTTACACAACCAACCAACCACTCAAAGCACTTATTGCTATTTAACGTTGAATTATACAAAATTGGCCTTGTACACATTCTAAGACGAATAGTTTTCATGTGATTTTCATCGGACTTGGTGAACATGTTGTAGGTATTATGTTTGGGCCATTTTCTATAAATAGTCAGATCTCTAAATGCCTTGTCTGATCTTAAATTTAGCAGTTTTTATCCCTTTCCCACATATAGATGCTTTCTGATGCCTTTTGAATGCACGGTGACAAAAGGAGAATTTCCCTTTGCCACCATATTTCAATTCTATGCAATGATTAAACTTTAATTTATAGAGGAATTCCATATGTTTGCATAGTTTTCATCTGATTTTCATCAAACTTGGTGAACATGTTGTAGGTATTATGTTTGGGCCATTTTCTATAACAAGCCAGATCTCCAAATGCCTTGTCTGATCACAATTTAGCAGTTCTTATCCCTTTCCCACATATAGATGCTTTCTGATGCCTCTGCAGCTGACGACTTTTGAATGCACGGTGTCAAAAGGAGAATTTTCCTTTGCCACCATATTTCACTTCTATGCAATGATTAAACTTTCATTTATAGAGGAATTCCATATTACCTTTGTTTACCTTGGTTGTGAGATCTTCATAGGCTACTGCCTCTTTGATCCTTCTTAATTGTTATGTTGTTTCCCGCTTCCGGTCCATCATAATATGGTGTAAATTTCATTGGAAGAAATTTCCAGTATACATTTAATTTATTTTTAAAACTATTCACACTGCTGGCAGTTACTATGTCCTCCGGCAGATTATTCCATGAGTCAACAACGCGTTGATAGAAGTGGTATTTCCTTATGTTTGTGCGCCTGAATCTTTTATAAATTATTAGGGTGTTATTTAGAGGGAAAATTCCACGGCATTCTTTTTGATCTATATTGTAGATTATTTCGTAGGTTTCTACCATATCTGATCGGAGTCTTCTGTATTGAAGTGAGGGTAGTCTTAACTTTTTTAATCTTTCTGGGTAACTTAGTTGTTTTGTTGATGGTAGTAATTTTGTTGCTCTTCTTTGAACATTTTCAATAGTTATCCTTTCTTTTTTATTAGTTGTTGTCCAGGCTGTACTTGCGTATTCTAGATGTGGCCTGACGAGGCTCTTGTATAGTATAAGGAGCATTTCTTGATCTATATAGCTAAATGATCTTTTTATGATTCCTAAAATTTTGTTTGCTTTTTTGACTTGTGTATTAATGTGGTCCTGAAATTTCAGTTTACTATCTATAATGACTCCGAGGTCTTTTTCTTGGGACGTCTTGGTGATTCTGTTCCCATCCATGTAGTATTGTGCACTGTTTTCTTCATTTTGACCAAAGTGAATATGTTTGCATTTATCCTTATTGAATGTTAAAAGCCATTTTGTTGACCATTTGGAGAGACTGTCGAGGCCCTTCTGTAATGTTTCGATGTCTTCGTCGTTTCTGATGACAGAATAAATTTTGGTATCGTCTGCAAACAGTAGTTTGGTCGTATTAATTAATGTGTCTGGTAGATCATTTATATAGATGGTGAACAGAATCGGGCCTAATACACTGCCTATGTTTGTATAAATGTTTTGAAAGTAGTCTGATGAAAATTTGGTGTATGTGAAAAAGTGTTATCCAATCTGTGTCAAACGTATTTTGAATAGGCATTAAAACCTCGGTTGCAACAAAAACTGCACAAATAATTATAGTCGTTTCCGAGTTATGCGTCCCTCGCTGGTGTATTTTGGGACAATTTCTTATATATATGACTCTTGTTTGTCTTTTTCAGGAAACATGTATGTCAAATGTTGAGTGACACAATCCTTAAGAAGTTTGGCTGGCATTCAGGCAAACCAATAATTAGTTAATTATCAATAAACAAGTGTAAAGTCTGAACAAGAAATCTCTGGCTTAGAAAAGGAAGATAGGCTTCATGAAATGGAGTTTGATTTGCTTCACTTTCAAATCTGATTTAAATTTAGATGATATGAACATATTGGAAATTGGACAAAGAACATATTTTCCTGGATATTAAGTTAAAAAAACGAGGTCAAAAATAGATGACTAACACAAACATGATGTGAAGAAATGGACAAACAACAGAGAGGAAAATATCACAATCGGCTTATTGAACTGTATACATTCCAATGATTAGAGTATTGATGAATTATAATATTGTTAAACCATTCCCTTATTAAACAACATTTGAACACTTTTATGAAAGAATAGCGAATAAAGTTGAGACAGTTGTGGTAATAGGAGAAATTGTTCATAATGAACAATTTCTCCTTTTATCACAATGTTTTCAAGAGTCGCCGCTGTAGAGACGTCAGAAACCGTGTATATGTGGGAACGGGTTAAGCAACATTATCTGAATCTATATTTATGTATGTCATAGTTATTTACTTGTTCAAATGTCATAGTCAAAAACAAATGTAGATCTGTAGTTTGTAGTATGGTGCAGTTCAGAATATTTCATACATAATGGAGCAATAAACAATATAATTTCTCCGTTTGCCTTCTGTGACCAACCTTGTAGAAAACTTCTTCTTAGATATTTAACATTTCTTTCTGAGATGTTTTTGAAGAATATTCTAAATTATTCCTTTCAGTTACAGTTCAAAATTGATGTTTGTTTCTCTGGAGCATTTAATCCTTTTATAATGCAAATGAATTAAAAAGCCTCAGAAGTCTGAAGCATGTTTCTTTTAAGAACAATCAACAGAAAAAGAGCAAGTGCTCATATAAATATTAGTTCTACCCTTTTCCACAATGTTTTCTACATGATTTCAATTACTCATTCATTTTGATAGATGTTTCTTTTTTAGCTAACCTTAGCACGAAGTGCTGAAGGTTAGTTATTGTGATCTCCATTTGTCTGTCGTCTGTCAACATCCTCTCCTTAGTAACCAGTGGGTCAATTGGGATGAAACTTCACAGAAAACATCCCCTCAATGACCTCAACAGAATTCCTTCAAATGTTTGTGATTCATGCAAATTATTTTAAAGAAGTGTTCCTTGGATGACCGTCTATCAGATTCCTTTAAGCCAAATTGACTGGTCGAAAAACATGGCCGTCAGGGGCGGGGCTATTTGGCCTTGTATGGCTATAGTGAATACTTAAAAAATCTTCTCCTCCGAAAGTGTTTGGCCAATTTTCAATTTTTTTGTGGAAATGTTCCTTGGGAGACCCTCTATCAGATTCCTTCAAGCCATGTTGATTGGTCAAAAAACGTTGCCGCCACAGGGCGGGGCTATTTGGCTTTATATGGCTAAAGTTAATACTTGAAAAATCTTCTCCTTCGAAAGTGTCAGGCCGATTTTCAAATAATTGTGTAGAAATGTTCCTTCGGAGACCCTCTATCAGATTTCTTCAAGCAATGTTGATTGGTTGAAAATCATGGCCGCAACAGGGCACTCTGGAGGTTGCATTTGGAATCTTTGTCAGAATAATTGTCTTGATGTGTATGACATTGCTTAATTCAGGTGAGCGATCTAGTGCCATCATGGCCCTCTTGTTAAGAGGGAAGGTTTTGAGTAAGATTTTGGAAAACCCTTGGTCAATTGTGATTTTCTTTGTAACAAAAATTGTTAAATACTTAAATAAGTGAGTCGGGGCCATAATGGTTATCCATTTGTTTTACATGTCTTTTGAAACTTGGTAATTAATATAATATTCACATTTATGTCTCATGATTTATTTTTTATAGACAACTAAAAATGGCATTTAATTTTAACGGTTGTGTCATTTCTTCTTTTACCCGAAGTTTTAATTTATAAACAATGCATAGTTTATAAATCACATATCTATGCAAAGGCAATTTTATGTACCCAAACCTTCAGCGCTTTGATTAGCAAGGAGATTGTCAGAGCAAATTGCTATAGTAGGCGAATTCCGAAAAAATCATCGAAATCAGGACTGGAATCCGTCCCTATTGTTAACACATTATCACAATGTCTACACTTAATTACTACCTATATCTATTTATACAGTACTGAACACCATTCCGGGTTCAAAGATATGTCTTGATATTCGTAGAGTGTACATAATGTCAATGAAAGCACATGCATCTGTGGAATATGTTTTTAAAAATGAATGGACGTTATCCAGCCTACTCATCCGTACCATATTGTACCGCCAATTAGTCCGCTACTAAAAACCAAATGTAACAACTTGTTGAATGTATAAATATGATTTTAATGTTTAATATTTTTAATATGAGAATGGTTATTCGCAGTTCTGTAGCAACAATGTAGCATATTGAATTACCTCTCTTTTTAGTAACTATTTTGTATAATCAAAACGTTTTGTTATATCATTTGGTATTTTTTCAAATTATAAAACAAAAATTGCATAACTTTGACGTAAAATGTTAAGATACTTTATTTCTGTACACCAATGTATGATATGTTACGGTGACCTAACATACACAGGTGTACAGAAAATTCAACCGTGTCAGAGTTTCAGAATGCAATAGCTAAGGTCATCACCGACGAACTTATAGTTTCCATTAACAAATCCCCTTATTATAGTGGCAACTGACACAACTTAATTGTGTATGTTGTGTATCTAGCTCAAGAAAATGGGCAAATGTTATCAAAGAGTAGGTTTCTTGGATTAGTTAATTTAGATCAGGGTGCTACTGCTTAACATATCTGTGATGCTTTGACTGCTGTGTTGACAAAACGGTGAATTGACATTACCAAGATGTATGGTGTTGCCAGTGACGGTGCAGCCGTAATGACAGAGCACAAGTCTGGTGTAGTAAAAACAACTGAAAAATGAGGTCCTGGGTCTATTGTCTGTGCACTGCATCGCCCACAGACTGGCACTGAGTTCTGGTAGTGCTGCTGATAGTATTGAGTATCTTGTAAAATGTCAAGAAATTGTAAATGCATTGTAGAAGTACTTTGAGTATTCCACCAAGCATTCAGACAAACTTAGAGCCATGCAAGAAGTTTTGCAGCAGCAGCAAACATTAAAGATGATACAAGCCTTCCACACACGATGGCTCTCATTTGATGGTGCACTGAAAACAGTTTTTATTAATTATGAGAATATCTTGTCTGTAATGTTAGATGACAAAAGGGCAAAATATGCAGATCTTATAAAATCCATGTTTTGCTACACATTTCTGTACACTGCACACTTCCTCTCCGATGTAATGCACCATTCGTGTGGCCTGTCTAAGGCATTTCAGGATGCAGATATTAATTTCTCATCAGTCTGTCCATTGCTTGAGATAACCTCCAACACAGTGAAATCCCTTGCAACTGGTACTGGGCAGAACATTACATCCTTCCTCAGACTATACCCGAAACCCCCATTGAGTCAATGCAGATCTATGGTCAATTTGAATTTGAGTTTGGTGGTCATATTACGAAAGACTCTAATAAACAGAGGAAGGAGGCTGAACATATATGCACCCAATTATGTGACACCATTAGCAAGGTCCATGAGTCTGATCAAACAAGCAATGCAGAGAGATGCAAATTTGATAGCTGAGCATATTAAGAAAGTTAATCATGACACAGGTGTTCAGTCAGAATTTATGAATTTTGTTGAATATTTGCATGGCAATGAAAACAAATTGAAGTTGATGAACAATGTAAGTGATGTAATGCAGTATTGTTTGAGTCAGAAAACTATGTTCGCTCAGGATGCTGACAAAGCATTGATATTTCTTGCTGCTCCTGTATCTACTGTTAATTTTGAAAGAGGGTTCAGCAGACACCATTTAATCAAAACCAAAACCAGAAACTGTTTGCGGACAGAAACAGTTCTACCAAATTTGAATAAAATGCTTTATTGAAAAGAGATAGTACATGAGCGTACACTTTGACAGTTAATCAGGATATGTTCTGTAAGACTTGTCATTATATCGCTACAGCCACTTCGTGTGCATTGAGAACAATTGGTATAAGCTGTATGGGCAATTAGCTTAGCGATAGAAAAACAAGCACGTAACATATCCGGATTGCGTTTAGCGTAATCCCAGACTAAATGTTAATCTTTGTTGTATTTGTTCATATTATATATTCCATTCTCCAACAAAATGATTTAAAATGTTCATATCAATACATTGTTTCCAAATATGTTGTCTGGGGGAAATACCATTTTCTATGAAGTCTTGTAATACATTATAGAGGTCATATTTACGGAGAATACATACGATATCTGAAACAAACCCGGAATCGGGGTTACCATTAACAAGAGAGCATATACATAATAAGAATAAACGTTATGTTGCACAGTCCCTCTCTAACAGAGTTGACAAGAAAGGTGAGTTTTCTCTTTTTTCTTTCAGCCATGATAAGGAGAGCAAAAATAAGAACAAGGACAATATCGGTTCTTGAACTAATCTCTATACCCTGAAGTAGCTTTAGGCATAGTCTTTGCGATATCTCTATGGTCAAAATATCCCGATCAGAGACTTCTACAATTCACATCCAAAAAGAGCTCTCGGGATAACAATTGATTTGAAAATGTTATAACTAGATAAGGCATTAAGGTGGAATCATACCTTTGAAATAACGTCGTTTTTGACGTCAAAACGTACGTTTTTTGCGACAATGACAGTGTTGTTAAAGAAATCACCATTACTTCCTCATTTCAATTTGGATTCGGATAAAATAAACTTTAAACTAAAGAGAATACAATAACCTGTGTGATGATATCAATTCTATACATCTGTCATGACAACTAACGTAACATAAGACGACTTAAAATAGAAATTTCGCCAGAATGTTTGAACAGTAATTTGATTATTTCTTATTTAGATATTTTTTTTTAAATAAAATATAACATAGAACAACTTTTCGTTTCGTTTAATATTTGCCAAACTTTCAAGAATATCTATCGAGTCGATTTTTAATAAACCACAGTGCCGTTAAACCTCTTTCGCGCGTCGTACATTGCGGAATAAAACATTGAGACGCATCCAAGTTTATTTAAATGAACATTTATTTTCCTAATTTCAATCTTAATTTAAGCTATCCCCTAAAGAATAATGGTAGGTAGTATACATGTGTTTTTATTTAAAGAATTAAAGTAATTACGGTCGTAAAATGTTTAGCAAAAGACAACAAAATAATATTTGGATTTGTCATATGTATAAACTGACTCGTTTACTTCCCTGTTCAACTGTTGTTCTATATATGAAATATAATTATCACAAATATTATATGTCATCCTTGTTTTTTTTTGTATCGTATTTGAGATAACAGTATAACAATGTTATTCTCAATATGCAATTTTGAGAATTTTGAAGTCCATACCTGTCATGCAAAGCTTTCTTGGTATTCTATCCGTGATACTGTTGTTGTCGTTTGCGGCAAGTTTTTGATTAAATTGCAATTTGTGTTTACACAGCTGCGCAGTTATGTGTGATTAAAGGAATTTACTACCTCATCTTATGTTAACATCGATCTGAAGCGAATAATATAAACTCCGTCATGATATATAATTCACAATTTTTCCTTAAATAATTTTAAAGCAAAACTCGGTTTCTTTAACGAACTCGCTGATTAATAATACAGTTATTACAGTCTAACTTACTAAAAAATAAAATGCCCCAGATATTTCTTTTAACAGAAATAATTTAATTCATAACACCATTACGTCTCCAATTTACTTAAAATGTTTTGGAAATATATCTGGCGGACTTTTAGTTAAACGCTATGCCGTAATACTGCTGACGTGCGCCGGAACGCGCATTGTGGAATTGAAAATGAAACACAGCCAACCCTTCTTCTATCTTTCTTTTTTTTACTAAATATGTCCCCATTATATTAAAACTACCGGTACTTCCTTTTTGTCTTGAGAATTGATTTTTTTCCCTTAACCCAAACTTCAAGACAAACTATCGGGTTGATTTTAAGCAAATCACAATGCCATAAAACCGTAGAAGAGCAAACGTTTGGTCACAGGTTCGTACTTTATTACGTGTGTTGTCGACACTCTTCCAATTATAAACCACAATGACAAACCCGACTATAAACTGTCTACAATTTACAGACACCTGTGCAATGACATCGAAGACTCACTACATAGTGCAGACAACGATGTGATAGCACTCTACGGGATATGTATGTAGACAATAATAGTGGGTTATTCAAGTTACCCAAACTATGCAGGGAAATATTGTTAATAAACACCTGTATTCAAACAGCTCGAAGTCGAAATGAACTGCGGAGCTGTGTGAATACAATCAAGTCAAATCTTTCATAAAATCTTGTACATAAGAAAGTCAGATAGTTCTTCTCGGTGTTTTATCATATAAAGTGTTTCCTTAAATAACAAAAGCATGATCACGGATAAAATAGATAGAAAGCTTTGCATGACAGTTATAATCTTTGAAATGCTGAAACTTGCCTTTTACCTGATAAAGAGAAACGTATTCTGTATTTACAGTTATCTGTTTTGGAGAATTTCGTATCAGAAATATTGGGTTATGTAGAATCATGAAACTTCATGTTATATCGAATTACTATTTGATGTTCCCGTATCAATTTGTTAATGTAAATGTATGTATGTAAATGACGAATTACATGTATTTGAATAAGTGAAATAAAACCTTTCTATAAGAACTGCAAGCGACGGTTTTAGAATTATACTAATGCATGGAATGTGAAAAATGATTTAACAGATAAACAGCGAAGTAGACAAGTCAGTTTATATAAAACATATTTAATATTTAAAGGAGTATAATAGATACAGATTACCACTTTCATAAAAGAATAAAGTTTATTATTTTTATGAAAAATCGGGAGTTCATTGTAATAAACCTGCGTACGTTTCAATTTAAATTCCGCAGTGTACGGTTTGTCGCGTGACAGAGCTTTAACGTCATTGCGATTTACTAAAGATC
Source organism: Serripes groenlandicus (assembly GCA_031761405.1). Taxonomy (NCBI): domain Eukaryota; kingdom Metazoa; phylum Mollusca; class Bivalvia; order Cardiida; family Cardiidae; genus Serripes; species Serripes groenlandicus. Next base: position 28,546,651 of record JASEVX010000015.1, on the reverse strand, counting down.
TGCACGTTAGATTTTCTTGAAATGTTGGTAAATGGTAGGCAAACGGTTGTTCTAAATGATATAAGTTTTTAAAAAAATCTCTCCGACGAATTTTTAATAAATTTGAAATAAACGAATAACTGTTAAAATATTTAAGCGAAAGTTTCATTTTAACTCCCCTTATGTTACGTTAATTATCTTGGCAGTTGTATGGAAATTACATCACTACGTAGGTAATGTTATTCTCTTCGGTCTGGTGGTAACTCTTTCCAAATACAACTTCAAACGAGAAAGTCATGGTGATTTCTTTAACAACACTGTCATTGTCCCAAAAAAGTACATTTTGACGTCAAAACGACGTTATTTCAAAGGTATGATTCCACATTAAGGTGGAATCATACCTTTGAAATAACGTCGTTTTGACGTCAAAACGTACGTTTTTTACGACAATGACAGTGTTGTTAATGAAATCATCGTGGCTGTCTCGTTTGAAGTGGTATTTGGAAATAGTTAACATCAGACCGAAGAAAATAAAATTACCTACGTAGTGATGTAATTTCCATACAACTGCCAAGACAATTAACGTAACATAAGGGGAGTAAAAATGAAACTTTCGCCAAAATATTTTAACAGTAATTCGGTTATTTCAGATTTATTAAAAATTCGCCCGAGAGATTTTTTTAAAAAACTTATATAATTTAGAACAACATTTTGTCTACCATTTACTAAAGTTTCAAGAAAATCTATCGTGCAGATCTTTAGTAAATCGCATTGACGTTAAAGCTCTGTCACGCGACAAACCGTACACTGCGGAATTTAAATTGAAACGTACCCAGGGTTATTAAAATGAACTCCCGATTTTTCATAAAAATAATCAATTTTATTCTTTTACGAAAGTGGTAAATTGTATCTATTATACTCCTTTAAATATTAAATATGTTTTTATATAAATTGACCTGTCTACTTCGCTGTTTATCTGTTAAATCATTTTTTCACATTCCATGTATTAGTATTAGTCTTAAATCGTCGCTTGTAGTTCTTATAGATAGATTTTATTTCACTTATTCGAATACATGTAATTCGTCATTTACATACATACATTTACATAAACAAATTGATACGGGAACATCAAATAGTAATTCGATATAACATGAAGTTTCATGATTTTACATAACCCAACATTTCTGATACGAGATTCTTCAAACAAGAGCATCGTCAGAATTATCATGGAAGAAATTGTTAATATATTATATTATATTACTTTCATATTTGTCACTCGAGGTATTTTGTGATGTATTTTGAGATAACAGTAAATACAGAATGCGTTTCTCTTAATCAGGCAAAAAGCAAGTTTCAGAACTTCAAAGATTATAACTGAACAGCATGCAAAGCTTTCTATCTATTCTATCCGTGATTATGCTTTTGTTATTTAAGGAAACACTTTATATGATAAAACATCGAGAATAACTATTTGACTTTCTTCCCTTTGGAAAACCTTATGTACAAGATGTTATGAAAGTTTTGACATGATTGTATTAACACAGCTCCGCAGTTCAATTCAACCTAGAGCTGTTTGAAAACAGGTGTTCATTGACAATATTTTCCTGTATAGTTTGGGTAAATAACCCACTATTATTGTCTACATACATATCCCGTGGAGTGCTATCACATCGTTGTCTGCACTATGTATTGAGCCTTCGATGTCATTGCACAGGTGTCTGTAAATTGTAGACAGCGTATAGTCAGGTAATGATACATTTTGTTTTATTATTGGAAGTGTGTCGACAACACTAGTAATTAGGTACGAACATGTGACCAAAGGTGTGATCTTCTACGGTGTTATGGCATTGTGATTTACTTAAAATCAACCCAATAGCTTGTCTTGAAATTTGGGTTTAGGGTAAAAAACAATTCTCAAGACAAAACGAAGTACCGGTAGTTTTAAAGTAACGGGGACATATGGAGTAAAAAAAGAAAGATAGAAGAAAGGATGGGTGGCTGTGTTTCATTTTCAGTTCCACAGTGCGCGTACCGGCGCACGTCAGCAGTATTACGGCATAGCGTTTTACTAAAAGTCCACCAGATATATTTCCAACAAATTTGAGTAAATAGGAGAAATAATGGTGTTCTGAACTATAATGATTTCTTTTAAAAGCAATATCTAGGGCATTTTTTTGTTAGTAAATTAGACGTAAGGTAATAACTGTATTAGTCAGCGAGTTCGTTAAATAAACCAAGTTTTGCTTTAAAATTATTTAAGAAAAAAAGGTGAACTATATATCATGACGGAGTATATTATTCGCTTTAAATCGATGTTAATATAAGATGAGATAGTAATGGTCATTCCTTTAATCACACATAACTGCGCAGCTGTGTAAACACACATTACAATTTAATCAAAAACTTGCCGCAAACGACAACAACATTATCAAGGATAGATTACCAAGAAAGCTTTGCATGACAGGTATAGACTTCGAATTTCTCAAAATTGCATATTGAGAACAACATTTGTATACTGTTATCTCAAATACGATACAAAAAAACAAGGGTGACATATAATATTTGTGATAATTATATTTCATATATAGAACATCAGTTGAACAGGAAAGTTAACGAGTCAGTTTATACATATGACAAATCCAAATATTATTTTGTTGTTTTTTTTGATAAATTATTTACGACCGTAATTACTTTAATTCTTTAAATAGAAACACATATATACTACCTACCATTATTCTTTAGGGGATAGCTTAAATTTAGAATGAAATTGATAATTATAAGGAAAATATAAGTATTCATTTTAATTACCCTGGATGCGTCTCAATGTTTAATTCCGCAGTGAACGTTACGACGCTCACAAGAGGTTTAACGACATTGTGATTTATTAAAAATCGATACGATAGATTTGCTTGAAAGATTGGCAAATGGTAGATGAATAGGTGTTCTATGTTATATTTTATTTAAAAAAAAATCTTTCGGGCGAATTTTAAATAAATTAGAATTAATCAAATTACTGTTAAAATATTCTAGCGAAATTTCTACTTTAAGTCGCTTTATGTTACGTTAATTGTCATGACAGATGTATAGAATTGATATTATCATACAGGTTATTGTATTCTCTTCAGTTTAAAGTAAATTTTATCCGAATCCAAATTGAAATGAGGAAGTAATGGATATATCTTTAACAACACTGTCATTGTCGCAAAAACGTACGTTTTGACGTCAAAAACGACGTTATTTCAAAGGTATGATTCCACCTAAATTAAGTCCATTTAAATGTAACCCCTCTTATGTGTCTATAAACTCGCTGAACCGTGAGAGAAGGATTGTTATTTGTATTGCAGATTATACCTAAATGGTTTTATTCATCCATCTCTCAGATGGCATTGCTACCAAAAACCCAGGGCAGAGAACTGCGTTTTAATATACGCTTGGATTCATTGAAAGTGACCACGGCACACTTGTCAGGGTTGTATTGATATCTCCATAGACAAGAATACCTATAACACATGTGTATCCTTTCATGTAAGGCTTTACTCGACATGACATGATATGACGTGTATGTGTAAACTGCATATAACAGCTGAAATCCATTGCAAAACAGCATGTGTGCTAAACAAGAACTACACAGATAGCAGATGCGCATAATCAAGGGAAGTTTTAGTATATCGGTAACCCGCATACTGTGTGTACATTATTTTGCGTTCAACTCCTATATCATTCAATATTATATAAATAGTGCATGGCTTCCAGTGTGACAGTACATATTGTCAACATGAGGAAAATACTGTTACCCGAGGCGAAGCAATTTATCAATTTATTCTGTAGGGGAGGTGAACATGGGTAGGTCTACTACAATGTAACACACACATATGAATATACCGGTTAACAATATATTGTTACATGGCACGCGCGTCTAAAATGTGACGTTATTGTTTGAAATGACGTGCATAACCAACATTTTAACGCGCGTGTCATGTAACAGTATACTGTTAACCGGTCAAAAACGTATTGTTAGCATGAGACAGTAAGAAATTACCCATGATGAGTAAATGAGAATTTAACATTACAAAGTCACGTGAGGTATAATAAATGGACATAACAAAATGCTATTGTGGTGTGTTCTTGTTAGACGTTTGGGATCGATAAATAAATGTCCAAATGTAATATGCAGTTAGCCCCCTCACCCACAGCACTTTCAGCGCTTTAATTTGTTAATGACATTAACATCATGTTTTCGTCAACGGTTGGACAACCATACTTGATACTGTTGAGTTAAAAGCAGTCATCGCTTATGTATAATTTGTTCCTGGGATTGTTGATAAATATTTAGTACATTAATGCACTCGTTCAGCTAATTTTACGGCAAATTACCGGCACAATATTTCTCAATGTTAAAAGCGTATTGTTCTCCTCTTTTCATGTTTAGCAAGGGGCTCGTTAGAGCCAATTGTTATAGCAGGCGAATTTAAAAGACACTCACCGAAATTTAGGATGGAACCAGTCCCTATTGTTAAAGTCTTATTACAATATCGGCAATGAATTACTTCCAATATCCCATTCTATAGTAGCTCTTCATAACTGAATATCATTTCGGGGTCAGAGAGGTTTCTTCCTAGTCGTAGATTGTATATAATGTCAATGCATCTGTGGGATATTTTCAAAAACTAGACTGTTTCTAGCTTAATTCCCATATAGTCAAAAAAAATATATGGTAAATTGTTGGCATATCAACCGGAAAATGGATTTGATTTGACATCACTTACGCAAAAGAAAGAAAAGAAATGTGCTGTTGAAATATAGGAATTACAGAACTGAAAATGAAAAATGTATTTCTACTCTGTGAATCGAGTCGAAGCAGCTTTGGGATTCCGATTCAAACATTTTTGTTGACAGATAGTCAAGTCCCAGTGATAAAATATATACCAAAAGAGCATCAAATTATTGAAATGATGGCATAAATATATCTATAAAATGCAAGACAAAATAGGCAAATAGTCAACTCTGTACGGCGAGGGTAAATAAAACAAGTTCATCATCAAGATATAAGAAAATGGATGTGGTATATTGGTATCGATGTTCGTCTGTCACGCGGGAGACCGTAGGATCGAACCCCGATTAAGGCGGTAGCATTTTTTCTTAGAAATATATTTCGTCGATACTTAATAAAATCATTAAACAGTTAACTTAAAGATTATAAACATATTCCACACTATTGGGTATAAACTATAAATAATGATCCATCTAAAGCATTAACACCCATTTTATATCAGCTCTAAACGCCGAATGATACAATAGGGCGTGTTCAGATTGAACTGACACACCAAACACTCGGGCATATGCTAACCGATTTGTTTGCTTGGTAGGTTATGCCAATTTCGAGACCTTTTGAGTTTTCTTACCAGTACTAATTGAGCATTTGTCCCGACACAAGCAAGTCCGTTGTTATGTTAACCCCACAACCCTGAGCGCAAAGGATGGAACGCAATTATTAACGTCATTAAATAATTTGGTATGACCCAACCGGGACTTGAACCTGCAACCTTCCGCATCCAAGGCGGACGCTCTGCTTTTTTCAACACCGAGGCAGCTGTATACTTTTAAATAAACGTTCTGTTCTGTTCTATGTGATGTAGAGGCAGAACAGCGGGCGTGTGATGTAGAGGCAGAACACCGGCCGTGTGATGTAGAGGCATAACACCTGCCGTGTGATGTAGAGGCAGAACAACGGGCGTGTGATGTAGAGGCAGAACACCGGGCTTGTGATGTAGAGGCAGAACACCGGCCGTGTGATGTAGGGGCAGAACACCGGGCGTGTGATGTAGAGGCAGAACACCGGCCGTGTGATGTAGGGGCAGAACACCGGGCGTGTGATGTAGAGGCAGAACACCGGTCGTGTGATGTAGAGGCAGAACACCGGCCGTATGATGTAGAGGCAGAACACCGGCCGTGTGATGTAGAGGCATAACACCTGCCGTGTGATATAGAGGCATAACACCTGCCGTGTGATGTAGGGGCATAACACCTGCCGTGTGATGTAGAGGCAGAACACCTGCCGTGTGATGCAACTATTCCAGACGCGTATCACATTGGAGTGGGGCCAACACTTTTTAAACACCGGCCGTGTGATGTAGAGGCAGAACACCGGCCGTGTGATGTAGAGGCAGAACACCTGTCGTGTGTTGTAGAGGTAGAACACCTGCCGTGTGATGCAACTATTCCAGACGCGTATCACATTGGAGTGGGGCCAACACTTTTTAAACATCGAATCGAGATCGAAAACACGGGCGTTTTAACTAACAACCGCATCACTCTGACCGAATGTGTTAAACATGGGCGTATTACCCAAAAACTCTACCTATCCGGCCTAGAATGTAAACAAATCTTGGTATATTACCCGACAACCCTATTACTCAGGCCTAATTTAGATAAACAATCAGTCCTAACACTCAGGCCTAGTTTATTGAAACATTGGTGTATAACCCAAAAGCCCTATTACTCAGGCCTAGTATGTATCAAATTGTATGTATTACCCAACAGGCCTAGTATATATAAACCTGGGTATATTACCCAACAGCCCTACCACTAAGGCCTAGTAAATATAAACATGGGTGTATTACACAACAACCCTAACATTCAGGTTTATTATGTATAAACATGGGTTTATAACCCACATCCCTACCTCTCAGGCCTAGTATGCATAACCATGGGTTTATAACCCACAGCCCTACCTCTCAGGCCTAATATGTATACACATGGGTTTATAACCCACATCCCTAACACTCAGGCCGTGTATGTATAAACACGGATGCCCAACAACCCTAACACTCAGACCTAGTATGTATAAACATGGGTTTTTAACCCAACAACCCTAACATTCAGGCCTAGTATGTATAATAAACATGGGTGTATAACCCAACAACCTTAACACTCAGACCTAGTATGTATAGACATGGGTGTATTACCCAACAACCCTACCACTCAGACCTAGTATGTATAAACATGGGTGTATTACCCAACAACCCTAACACTCAGACCTAGTATGTATAAACATGGGTGTATAACCCAACAACCCTAACACTCAGACCTAGTATGTATTACCCAACAACCCTACCACTCAGACCTAGTATGTATAAACATGGGTGTATTACCCAACAACCCTAACACTCAGACCTAGTATGTATAAACATGGGTGTATAACCCAACAACCCTAACACTCAGACCTAGTATGTATAAACATGGGTGTATAACCCAACAACCCTAACACTCAGACCTAGTATGTATAAACATGGGTGTATAACCCAACAACCTTAACACTCAGACCTAGTATGTTGGACATGGGTGTATTACCCAACAACCCTAACACTCAGACCTAGTATGTATAAACATGGGTGTATAACCCAACAACCCTAACACTCAGACCTAGTATGTATAAACATGGGTGTATTACTCAACAACCCTAACACTCAGACCTAATATGTATAAACATGGGTGTATAACCCAACAGCCCTAACACTCAGACCTAGTATGTATAAATAGGGTGTATAACCCAACAACCCTAACACTCAGACCTAGTATGTATAAACATGGGTGTATAACCCAACAGCCCTAACACCCAGACCTAGTATGTATAAACATGGGTTTTTAACCCAACAACCCTAACATTCAGGCTAGTATGTATAAACGTGGGTGTATAACCCAACAGCCCTAACACTCAGACCTAGTATGTATAAACATGGGTTTTTAACCCAACAAACCTAACATTCAGGCTAGTATGTATAGACATGGGTTTTTAACCCAACAACCCTAACATTCAGCCCTAGTATGTATAAACATGGGTGTATAACCCAACAACCCTAACACTCAGACCTAGTATGTATAAACATGGGTATATAACCCAACAGCCCTAACACTCAGACCTAGTATGTATAAACATGGGTTTTTAACCCAACAACCCTAACAGTCAGGCTAGTATGTATAAACATGGGTGTATAACCCAACAACCCTAACACTCAGACCTAGTATGTATAAACATGGGTTTTTAACCCAACAACCCTACCACTCAGGCTAGTATGTATAGACATGGATGTATTACACAACAACCCTACCACTCAGGCATAGTATGTATAAACATGGGTGTATTTCCCAACAATCTTTACATTCAGGCCTAGTATGTATAAACATGGGTGTATAACCCAACAACCCTTACATTCAGGCCTAGTATGTATAAACATGGGTGTATAACCCACAGCCTTACCTCTCAGGCCTAGTATGCATAAACATGGGTTTATAACAGCCCTACCTCTCAGGCCTAATATGTATAAACATGGGTTTTTAACCCACAGCCCTAACACTCAGACCTAGTTTGTATAAACCTGGGTGTATAACCCAACAACCCTACCACTCAGGCTAGTATGTATAAACATGGGTGTATACCCCAACAACCCTAACACTCAGACCTAGTATGTATAACGTGGGTCTTTAACCCAACAACCCTAACATTCAGGCTAGTATGTATAAACATGGGTTATTAACCCAACAACCCTAACACTCAGACCTAGTATGTATAAACATGGGTTTTTAACCCTACAACCCTAACATTCAGGCTAGTATGTATAAACATGGGTTTTTAACCCTACAACCCTAACATTGAGGCTAGTATGTATACACATGGGTTTTTAACCCTACAACCCTACCACTCAGGCTAGTATGTATAACCCAACAACCCTAACACTCAGACCTAGTATGTATAAACATGGGTGTATTACCCAACAACCCTAACACTCAGACCTAGTATGCATAAACATGGGTGTATAACCCAACAACCCTAACACTCAGACCTATTATGTATAAACATGGGTGTATAACCCAACAACCCTACCACTCAGACCTAGTATGTATAAATATGGGTGTATAACCCAACAACCCTAACACTCAGACCTAGTATGTATAAACATGGGTGTATTACCCAACAACCCTAACACTCAGACCTAGTAGGTATAAACATGGGTGTATAACCCAACAACCCTAACACTCAGACCTAGTATGTATAAACATGGGTGTATTACCCAACAACCCTAACACTCAGACCTAGTATGCATAAACATGGGTGTATTACCCAACAACCCTAACACTCAGACCTAGTATGCATAAACATGGGTGTATAACCCAACAACCCTAACACTCAGACCTAGTATGTATAAACATGGGTGTATAACCCAACAACCCTACCACTCAGGCTAGTATGTATAAACATGGGTGTATAACCCAACAACCCTAACACTCAGACCTAGTATGTATAAACATGGGTGTATTACCCAACAACCCTAACACTCAGACCTAGTATGTATAAACATGGGTGTATAACCCAACAACCCTAACATTCAGACTAGTATGTATAAACATGGGTGTATTACCCAACAACCCTAACAGTCAGACCTAGTATGTATAAACATGGGTGTATTACCCAACAACCCTAACACTCAGACCTAGTATGTATAAACATGGGTGTATAACCCAACAACCCTAACACTCAGACCTAGTATGCATAAACATGGGTGTATAACCCAACAACCCTAACACTCAGACCTAGTATGTATTAACATGGGTTTTTAACCCAACAACCCTAACATTCAGGCTAGTATGCATAAACATGGGTGTATAACCCAACAACCCTAACACTCAGACCTAGTATGTATAAACATGGGTGTATAACCAAACAGCCCCACACTCAGACCTAGTATGTATAGACATGGGTGTATAACCAAACAGCCCCACACTCAGACCTAGTATGTATAAACATGGGTGTATAACCAAACAGCCCCACACTCAGACCTAGTATGTATTACCCAACAACCCTAACACTCAGACCTAGTATGCATAAACATGGGTGTATTACCCAACAACCCTAACACTCAGACCTAGTATGCATAAACATGGGTGTATAACCCAACAACCCTAACACTCAGACCTAGTATGTATAAACATGGGTGTATAACCCAACAACCCTACCACTCAGGCTAGTATGTATAAACATGGGTGTATAACCCAACAACCCTAACACTCAGACCTAGTATGTATAAACATGGGTGTATTACCCAACAACCCTAACACTCAGACCTAGTATGTATAAACATGGGTGTATAACCCAACAACCCTAACATTCAGACTAGTATGTATAAACATGGGTGTATTACCCAACAACCCTAACAGTCAGACCTAGTATGTATAAACATGGGTGTATTACCCAACAACCCTAACACTCAGACCTAGTATGTATAAACATGGGTGTATAACCCAACAACCCTAACACTCAGACCTAGTATGCATAAACATGGGTGTATAACCCAACAACCCTAACACTCAGACCTAGTATGTATTAACATGGGTTTTTAACCCAACAACCCTAACATTCAGGCTAGTATGCATAAACATGGGTGTATAACCCAACAACCCTAACACTCAGACCTAGTATGTATAAACATGGGTGTATAACCAAACAGCCCCACACTCAGACCTAGTATGTATAGACATGGGTGTATAACCAAACAGCCCCACACTCAGACCTAGTATGTATAAACATGGGTGTATAACCAAACAGCCCCACACTCAGACCTAGTATGTATAGACATGGGTGTATAACCCAACAGCCCCACACTCAGACCTAGTATGTATAAACATGGGTGTATAACCAAACAGCCCCACACTCAGACCTAGTATATATAGACATGGGTGTATAACCAAACAGCCCCACACTCAGACCTAGTATGTATAAACATGGGTGTATAACCAAACAGCCCCACACTCAGACCTAGTATGTATAAACATGGGTGTATAACCAAACAGCCCCACACTCAGACCTAGTATGTATAAACATGGGTGTATAACCAAACAGCCCCACACTCAGACCTAGTATGTATAAACATGGGTGTATAACCAAACAGCCCCACACTCAGACCTAGTATGTATAAACATGGGTGTATAACCAAACAGCCCCACACTCAGACCTAGTATGTATAAACATGGGTGTATAACCAAACAGCCCCACACTCAGACCTAGTATGTATAAACATGGGTGTATAACCAAACAGCCCCACACTCAGACCTAGTATGTATAAACATGGGTGTATAACCAAACAGCCCCACACTCAGACCTAGTATGTATAAACATGGGTGTATAACCAAACAGCCCCACACTCAGACCTAGTATGTATAAACATGGGTGTATAACCAAACAGCCCCACACTCAGACCTAGTATGTATAAACATGGGTGTATAACCAAACAGCCCCACACTCAGACCTAGTATGTATAAACATGGGTGTATAATCAAACAGCCCCACACTCAGACCTAGTATGTATAGACATGGGTGTATAACCCAACAGCCCCACACTCAGACCTAGTATGTATAAACATGGGTGTATAACCAAACAGCCCCACACTCAGACCTAGTATGTATAAACATGGGTGTATAACCCAACAGCCCCACACTCAGACCTAGTATGTATAAACATGGGTGCATAACCAAACAGCACCACACTCAGACCTAGTATGTATAAACATGGGTGTATAACCAAACAGCCCCACACTCAGACCTAGTATGTATAAACATGGGTGTATAACCCAACAGCCCCACACTCAGACCTAGTATGTATAAACATGGGTGTATAACCAAACAGCACCACACTCAGACCTAGTATGTATAAACATGGGTGTATAACCAAACAGCCCCACACTCAGACCTAGTATGTATAAACATGGGTGTATAACCCAACAGCCCCACAGTCAGACCTAGTATGTTGAACATGGGTGTATAACCAAACAGCCCCACACTCAGACCTAGTATGTATAGACATGGGTGTATAACCCAACAGCCCCACACTCAGACCTAGTATGTATAAACATGGGTGTATAACCAAACAGCCCCACACTCAGACCTAGTATGTATAAACATGGGTGTATAACCCAACAGCCCCACACTCAGACCTAGTATGTATAAACATGGGTGCATAACCAAACAGCACCACACTCAGACCTAGTATGTATAAACATGGGTGTATAACCAAACAGCCCCACACTCAGACCTAGTATGTATAAACATGGGTGTATAACCCAACAGCCCCACACTCAGACCTAGTATGTATAAACATGGGTGTATAACCAAACAGCACCACACTCAGACCTAGTATGTATAAACATGGGTGTATAACCAAACAGCCCCACACTCAGACCTAGTATGTATAAACATGGGTGTATAACCCAACAGCCCCACACTCAGACCTAGTATGTATAAACATGGGTGTATAATCAAACAGCCCCACACTCAGACCTAGTATGTATAGACATGGGTGTATAACCCAACAGCCCCACACTCAGACCTAGTATGTATAAACATGGGTGTATAACCAAACAGCCCCACACTCAGACCTAGTATGTATAAACATGGGTGTATAACCCAACAGCCCCACACTCAGACCTAGTATGTATAAACATGGGTGCATAACCCAACAGCCCCACACTCAGACCTAGTATGTATAAACATGGGTGTATAACCAAACAGCCCCACACTCAGACCTAGTATGTATAAACATGGGTGTATAACCAAACAGCCCCACACTCAGACCTAGTATGTATAAACATGGGTGTATAACCAAACAGCCCCACACTCAGACCTAGTATGTATAAACATGGGTGTATAACCCAACAGCCCCACAGTCAGACCTAGTATGTATAAACATGGGTGTATAACCAAACAGCCCCACACTCAGACCTAGTATGTATAAACATGGGTGTATAACCCAACAGCCCCACACTCAGACCTAGTATGTATAAACATGGGTGTATAACCAAACAGCCCCACAGTCAGACCTAGTATGTATAAACATGGGTGTATAACCAAACAGCCCCACACTCAGACCTAGTATGTATAAACATGGGTGTATAACCAAACAGCCCCACACTCAGACCTAGTATGTATAAAGATGGGTGTATAATCAAACAGCCCCACAGTCAGACCTAGTATGTATAAACATGGGTGTATAATCAAACAGCCCCACACTCAGACCTAGTATGTATAAACATGGGTGTATAACCAAACAGCCCCACACTCAGACCTAGTATGTATAAACATGGGTGTATAACCCAACAGCCCCACACTCAGACCTAGTATGTATAAACATGGGTGCATAACCCAACAGCCCCACACTCAGACCTAGTATGTATAAACATGGGTGTATAACCAAACAGCCCCACACTCAGACCTAGTATGTATAAACATGGGTGTATAATCAAACAGCCCCACAGTCAGACCTAGTATGTATAAACATGGGTGTATAACCCAACAGCCCCACACTCAGACCTAGTATGTATAAACATGGGTGTATAACCAAACAGCCCCACACTCAGACCTAGTATGTATAAACATGGGTGTATAACCCAACAGCCCCACACTCAGACCTAGTATGTATAAACATGGGTGTATAACCAAACAGCCCCACAGTCAGACCTAGTATGTATAAACATGGGTGTATAACCAAACAGCCCCACACTCAGACCTAGTATGTATAAACATGGGTGTATAACCAAACAGCCCCACACTCAGACCTAGTATGTATAAACATGGGTGTATAATCAAACAGCCCCACAGTCAGACCTAGTATGTATAAACATAGGTGTATAATCAAACAGCCCCACACTCAGACCTAGTATGTATAAACATGGGTGTATAACCAAACAGCCCCACACTCAGACCTAGTATGTATAAACATGGGTGTATAACCCAACAGCCCCACACTCAGACCTAGTATGTATAAACATGGGTGCATAACCCAACAGCCCCACACTCAGACCTAGTATGTATAAACATGGGTGTATAACCAAACAGCCCCACACTCAGACCTAGTATGTATAAACATGGGTGTATAATCAAACAGCCCCACAGTCAGACCTAGTATGTATAAACATGGGTGTATAACCCAACAGCCCCACACTCAGACCTAGTATGTATAAACATGGGTGTATAACCAAACAGCCCCACACTCAGACCTAGTATGTATAAACATGGGTGTATAACCAAACAGCCCCACACTCAGACCTAGTATGTATAAACATGGGTGTATTACCCAACAACCCTAACAGTCAGACCTAGTATGTATAAACATGGGTGTATTACCCAACAACCCTAACACTCAGACCTAGTATGTATAAACATGGGTGTATAACCCAACAACCCTAACACTCAGACCTAGTATGCATAAACATGGGTGTATAACCCAACAACCCTAACACTCAGACCTAGTATGTATTAACATGGGTTTTTAACCCAACAACCCTAACATTCAGGCTAGTATGCATAAACATGGGTGTATAACCCAACAACCCTAACACTCAGACCTAGTATGTATAAACATGGGTGTATAACCAAACAGCCCCACACTCAGACCTAGTATGTATAGACATGGGTGTATAACCAAACAGCCCCACACTCAGACCTAGTATGTATAAACATGGGTGTATAACCAAACAGCCCCACACTCAGACCTAGTATGTATAGACATGGGTGTATAACCCAACAGCCCCACACTCAGACCTAGTATGTATAAACATGGGTGTATAACCAAACAGCCCCACACTCAGACCTAGTATATATAGACATGGGTGTATAACCAAACAGCCCCACACTCAGACCTAGTATGTATAAACATGGGTGTATAACCAAACAGCCCCACACTCAGACCTAGTATGTATAAACATGGGTGTATAACCAAACAGCCCCACACTCAGACCTAGTATGTATAAACATGGGTGTATAACCAAACAGCCCCACACTCAGACCTAGTATGTATAAACATGGGTGTATAACCAAACAGCCCCACACTCAGACCTAGTATGTATAAACATGGGTGTATAACCAAACAGCCCCACACTCAGACCTAGTATGTATAAACATGGGTGTATAACCAAACAGCCCCACACTCAGACCTAGTATGTATAAACATGGGTGTATAACCAAACAGCCCCACACTCAGACCTAGTATGTATAAACATGGGTGTATAACCAAACAGCCCCACACTCAGACCTAGTATGTATAAACATGGGTGTATAACCAAACAGCCCCACACTCAGACCTAGTATGTATAAACATGGGTGTATAACCAAACAGCCCCACACTCAGACCTAGTATGTATAAACATGGGTGTATAACCAAACAGCCCCACACTCAGACCTAGTATGTATAAACATGGGTGTATAATCAAACAGCCCCACACTCAGACCTAGTATGTATAGACATGGGTGTATAACCCAACAGCCCCACACTCAGACCTAGTATGTATAAACATGGGTGTATAACCAAACAGCCCCACACTCAGACCTAGTATGTATAAACATGGGTGTATAACCCAACAGCCCCACACTCAGACCTAGTATGTATAAACATGGGTGCATAACCCAACAGCCCCACACTCAGACCTAGTATGTATAAACATGGGTGTATAACCAAACAGCCCCACACTCAGACCTAGTATGTATAAACATGGGTGTATAACCAAACAGCCCCACACTCAGACCTAGTATGTATAAACATGGGTGTATAACCCAACAGCCCCACACTCAGACCTAGTATGTATAAACATGGGTGCATAACCCAACAGCCCCACACTCAGACCTAGTATGTATAAACATGGGTGTATAACCAAACAGCCCCACACTCAGACCTAGTATGTATAAACATGGGTGTATAATCAAACAGCCCCACAGTCAGACCTAGTATGTTGAACATGGGTGTATAACCAAACAGCCCCACACTCAGACCTAGTATGTATAAACATGGGTGTATAACCAAACAGCCCCACACTCAGACCTAGTATGTATAAACATGGGTGTATAACCAAACAGCCCCACACTCAGACCTAGTATGTATAAACATGGGTGTATAACCAAACAGCACCACACTCAGACCTAGTATGTATAAACATGGGTGTATAACCAAACAGCCCCACACTCAGACCTAGTATGTATAAACATGGGTGTATAACCCAACAGCCCCACAGTCAGACCTAGTATGTTGAACATGGGTGTATAACCAAACAGCCCCACACTCAGACCTAGTATGTATAGACATGGGTGTATAACCCAACAGCCCCACACTCAGACCTAGTATGTATAGACATGGGTGTATAACCCAACAGCCCCACACTCAGACCTAGTATGTATAAACATGGGTGTATAATCAAACAGCCCCACACTCAGACCTAGTATGTATAGACATGGGTGTATAACCCAACAGCCCCACACTCAGACCTAGTATGTATAAACATGGGTGTATAACCAAACAGCCCCACAGTCAGACCTAGTATGTTGAACATGGGTGTATAATCAAACAGCCCCACACTCAGACCTAGTATGTATAAACATGGGTGTATAATCAAACAGCCCCACACTCAGACCTAGTATGTATAGACATGGGTGTATAACCCAACAGCCCCACACTCAGACCTAGTATGTATAAACATGGGTGTATAACCAAACAGCCCCACACTCAGACCTAGTATGTATAAACATGGGTGTATAACCCAACAGCCCCACACTCAGACCTAGTATGTATAAACATGGGTGCATAACCCAACAGCCCCACACTCAGACCTAGTATGTATAAACATGGGTGTATAACCAAACAGCCCCACACTCAGACCTAGTATGTATAAACATGGGTGTATAACCAAACAGCCCCACACTCAGACCTAGTATGTATAAACATGGGTGTATAATCAAACAGCCCCACAGTCAGACCTAGTATGTATAAACATGGGTGTATAATCAAACAGCCCCACACTCAGACCTAGTATGTATAAACATGGGTGTATAACCAAACAGCCCCACACTCAGACCTAGTATGTATAAACATGGGTGTATAACCCAACAGCCCCACACTCAGACCTAGTATGTATAAACATGGGTGCATAACCCAACAGCCCCACACTCAGACCTAGTATGTATAAACATGGGTGTATAACCAAACAGCCCCACACTCAGACCTAGTATGTATAAACATGGGTGTATAATCAAAGAGCCCCACACTCAGACCTAGTATGTATAGACATGGGTGTATAACCCAACAGCCCCACACTCAGACCTAGTATGTATAAACATGGGTGTATAACCCAACAGCCCCACACTCAGACCTAGTATGTATAAACATGGGTGTATAACCAAACAGCCCCACACTCAGACCTAGTATGTATAAACATGGGTGTATAATCAAACAGCCCCACAGTCAGACCTAGTATGTATAAACATGGGTGTATAACCCAACAGCCCCACACTCAGACCTAGTATGTATAAACATGGGTGTATAACCCAACAGCCCCACACTCAGACCTAGTATGTATAAACATGGGTGTATAACCCAACAGCCCCACACTCAGACCTAGTATGTATAAACATGGGTGTATAACCCAACAGCCCCACACTCAGACCTAGTATGTATAAACATGGGTGTATAACCAAACAGCCCCACACTCAGACCTAGTATGTATAAACATGGGTGTATAACCAAACAGCCCCACACTCAGACCTAGTATGTATAGACATGGGTGTATAACCCAACAGCCCCACACTCAGACCTAGTATGTATAAACATGGGTGTATAATCAAACAGCCCCACAGTCAGACCTAGTATGTTGAACATGGGTGCATAACCCAACAGCACCACACTCAGGCCTAGTTCAGTCCGAGGTAACAACTTCTTTTTTTAATTGATCGATTTGTCGGCCGCCAGTGTACCTACATGTTGTACTCATGTCATTCCTGGCATTCAAACAGCTGACCTCTTTCCCACATGGATTATTAGTCCATTTCTGTAAAATGTTGGAATGAATGTTGGCCGAGTTGTAGTTCGAACTCACATACTTTGGTTTTCCAGCCTACCTCGTTCGGCTCGGCGCCTATGTAAATAAGTATTAATAATAGCTGTTAAGTTGATTACATAATATATAATATATACATAATATATAATTCCAGATGAAAACATTTGTCTTACCAAACAGCTGGAATTCGATCATTTGATCCCATACTGTTATCCTAGCAAGTCGTTTGTTATTCTCACTCAGAACCTGTTAGGTTAGGCATTAGTTAGGCTAGAATAGCGAGTGTTGGGTGCGTTAGGCTAGAATAGCGAGTGTTAGGTGAGTTAGGCTAGAATAGCGAGTGTTAGGTACGTTAGGCTAGAATAGCGAGTGTTAGGTGCGTTAGGCTAGAGTTGCGAGTGTTAGGTGCGTTAGGCTAGAATAGCGAGTGTTAGGTGTGTTAGACTAGAATAGCGAGTGTAAGGTGAGTTAGGCTAGAATAACGAGTGTTAGGTGCGTTAAGCTAGATTAGCGAGTGTTAGGTGCGTTAGGCTAGAATAGCGAGTGTTAGGTGCGTTAGGCTAGAATAACGAGTGTTAGGTACGTTAGGCTAGAATAGCGAGTGTTAGGTGCGTTAGGCTAGAATAGCGAGTGTTAGGTGCGTTAGGCTAGAATAACGAGCGTTAGGTACGTTAGGCTAGAATAGCGAGTGTTGGGTGCGTTAGGCTAGAATAGCGAGTGTTAGGTGCGTTAGGCTAGAATAGCGAGTGTTAGGTACGTTAGGCTAGAATAGCGAGTGTTAGGTGCGTTAGGCTAGAGTTGCGAGTGTTAGGTGCGTTAGGCTAGAATAGCGAGTGTTAGGTGCGTTAGGCTAGAATAGCGAGTGTTAGGTGCGTTAGGCTAGAATAACGAGTGTTAGGTGCGTTAAGCTAGATTAGCGAGTGTTAGGTGTGTTAAGCTAGATTAGCGAGTGTTAGGTGTGTTAGGCTAGAATAGCGAGTGTTAGGTGCGTTAGGCTAGAATAGCGAGTGTTAGTGCGTTAGGCTAGAATAACGAGTGTTAGGTGCGTTAGGCTAGAATAGCGAGTGTTAGGTGCGTTAGGCTAGAATAGCGAGTGTTAGGTGCGTTAGGCTAGAATAACGAGTGTTAGGTGCGTTAGGCTAGAATAGCGAGTGTTAGGTGCGTTAGGCTAGAATAGCGAGTGTTAGGTGCGTTAGGCTAGAATAACGAGTGTTATGTGCGTTAGGCTAGAATAACGAGTATTAGGTGCGTTAGGCTAGAATAGCGAGTGTTAGGTACGTTAGGCTAGAATAGCGAGTGTTAGGTACGTTAGGCTAGAATAACGAGTGTTATGTGCGTTAGGCTAGAATAGCGAGTGTTAGGTGCGTTAGGCTAGAATAGCGAGTGTTAGGTGCGTTAGGCTAGAATAACGAGTGTTAGGTGCGTTAGGCTAGAATAGCGAGTGTTAGGTGCGTTAGGCTAGAATAGCGAGTGTTAGGTGCGTTAGGCTAGAATAACGAGTGTTATGTGCGTTAGGCTAGAATAACGAGTATTAGGTGCGTTAGGCTAGAATAGCGAGTGTTAGGTACGTTAGGCTAGAATAGCGAGTGTTAGGTACGTTAGGCTAGAATAACGAGTGTTATGTGCGTTAGGCTAGGATAGCGAATGTTAGGTGCGTTAAGCTAGAATAGCGAGTGTTATGTGCGTTAGGCTAGAATAGCGAATGTTAGGTGCGTTAGGCTAGAATAGCGAGTGTTATGTGCGTTAGGTTAGCCGGAATACGGCTGTAATTAAACTTACATGAGGCAGCCACCATAATATATTAAACTTTTTAATATTGTGTTTTACGCTGCTTTCAACAATATTTCAGTTACATCACGGCGTTACCAGGGCAAGTTACAAGTACAACTGGTCCATTCATCCTGACACCAGCGAGTCAGTCGTAATGCTAACCCCTTAATCCTGACACCAACAAGTCAGTCGTAATGCTAACCCATTAATCCTGACAACAACAAGTCAGTCGTAATGCTAACCCCTTAATCCTGACAACAACATGTCAGTCGTAATGCTAACCCCTTAATCCTGACAACAACAAGTCAGTCGTAATGCTAACCCCTTAATCCTGACAACAACAAGTCAGTCGTAATGCTAACCTCTTAATCCTGACAACAACAAGTCAATCGTAATGCTAACCCCTTAATCCTAACAACAACAAGTCAGTCGTAATGCTAACCCCGTAGTCCTGACACCAACAAGTCAGTCGTAATGCTAACCCCTTAATCCTGACAACAACAAGTCAGCCGTAATGCTAACCCCTTAATCCTGACAACAACAAGTCATTCGTAATGCTAACCCCTTAATCCTGACACCAACAAGTCAGTCGTGATGCTAACCCCTTAATCCTGACAACAACAAGTCAGTCGTAATGCTAACCCCTTAATCCTGACAACAACACGTCAGTCGTAATGCTAACCCCTTAATCCTGACAACAACACGTCAGTCGTAATGCTAACCCCTTAATCCTGACAACAATAAGTTAACCGTATAACCCTGAGCGCCAAGGAGGAAAATCCATTACTTTCATTTTTAAAATCTTTGGTATGACCCGACCGGCGATCGAAGCGACGACCTCCCGCACTTGAGGCGGACGCTAGATACCACTACTGACTGTGATCATTTATTTTGCACGCGCGTTGTATCATTAATTATTTGGCAATCAGTTCTACCCCTTCATCACCGAGTCGGTCCTTTACTAGAAGGACATTCGCTCATAAAATAGCCATAACAAAACATAACGGTCAGTAAGCATTGGCTGGTTAAAATAGCCATAACAAAACATAACGGTCAGTCAGCATTGGCTGGTTAAAATAGCCATAACAAAACATAACCTCGTGTTAAAGACCTCTCCAAATAAATTAAATACAGGTTACAATACAACAACAAATATCCTTCTTTGTTTCCATGTAAATCGACCAGTTTCAGTCCTCAATTGTCACACTTTCTAAGCGTTTCTCATGTAGAACACAATATATCATTGAAAAGAGTTACCTTCTAGCTTTAAAACAATCCAAAGAAAATGTGGGGTCATGTATTATGCAAGAAAGAACTCACCAGACGAAAATGGTTACCGTCATTTGTGACCAAATCGGGCCAGGATAAAAACCGGTGTTAGCATTCTCTACTTTCACTTTCAAACAAGGTCAGAATACTAAAAGTGATCAAATCAATACTTTCCAGTGGATACTATACATATTCACAATGCATTTAAACTCAATGTCATATATTCAATACATTCCGGTGATGGTATACACTCATTTCTACACAAACAAAGGATTTTTTTAGGGACTATGGTGAAGTAGATCAGCAAGTCAGCGGATGTATTTAGCGTAATTTGACCTACAACGAAATATTATATACATGAAGGTTTATATGTAAAGTTTATAACTTTTAAAAATTATAAAACCAAACGAAATGTATTTAGTAAGTTTAAATTATTAAAATGCATTTTAAACTTATAAAAGTCACGGGAGGTTACGAACCGTACTTTTATTTATCATGAACTCAAAATACTCAATGCGATCACATCACAATATTATATAACAAGTAATAAGTGAAACGGCAAAATAAAGAACAATTTGTAACACATTTAAAATTCATAAATGGTATGACAATTATTTTTTCAAAGCTGCAACAAACTAGACAACACTATGATACAAAATACTTGAAGCCCTTGTGGTATATCAATTATTTAACTCTTTCAGCGCCAAAGGCAATATTGAGCTTTTTACCAACAATACAGATTCAGGTGAGTCAACTCGTAACGAGCTGTCTCACCTGAAATCTGCATTGTTTGGCTGTGAGTTATATAAATATTCTAAAAATCCTATAACATTAAAATAGATTCGTCCGAGTTTGAACATGGAAGACTCTACTTTAAACAACTCGGCGCTGAAAGGGTTAATTGCATCACTACATATTACGATATTTAGATCAATGAAAATCATTAATAATGGTATTACAACTAAAATGTTATTTTTTATTCTAGTATACCCTGTTACAGTAAGTTTAGATATATATATACTATATAATACTATATAATAGTATATAATCTCATTTTCGACATTTTTAATACTGATTTGTTCTATTTTATCATTCGACATTTTGACCGTCACCCAATACAACCATACAAAAGAACTTACCGTTTCCGAAACAATTCCGCTATGTCCATCTGTCACCAGAAATAGGCACGCCTGCATTCCGAGATACAGCCAAAAGTTATTGTTACTCAAAATTAAATCCATCTTAAAATCTTTCTACACTTTCACTTTTCAAGTTAAATCCTAACACACATATCCAATCTGTTATATGAATAAAACAAGAACAGAATAAACACAACATCATTCAGCACGCTATTGCGATTGCATGATAATTACGAGTAAGTGTTCACATCTATTTACCACTAAGATTGCATTATAATTACGAGTGTTAATTAAGTGTTCACATCTTGTGCCTTATTTTATTTGAGTCGTTCATTACGTTATTTTAGAAAAGGGCATTCAAATTTCAGTGCCATATTTTATTTGAGTAATTCATTACGTTATTTTAGAAAAGGGAATTCAAATTACAGTGCCATATTTTATTTGAGACATTCATTACGTTATTTTTAGAAAAGGGCATTCAAATGTCAGTGCCATATTTTATTTGAGTCATTCGTTACGTTATTTTAGAAAAGGGCATTCAAATTACAGTGCCATATTTTATTTGAGTCATTCGTTACGTTATTTTTGAAAAGGGCATTCAAATGACAGTGCCATGTTTTATTTGAGTCATTCATTACGTTATTTAAGAAAAGGGCATTAAATTAAAGGGTCATATTTTATTTGAGTCATTCATTACGTTGAATGAAATATGGCCCTGTAATTTGAATGCCCTTTTCTTAGATGAGTCATTCATTACGTTATTTTAGAAAAGGGCATTATAATTACGGAACCATTCATGTTGTTTTAGAAACCAGATAAGTTTTTTTAAAACTTGCAAGCATGAATGCCTTTGTTGGTCCTTTAATTGTTTGTTTTGCCCTGTTAGAATTATGTGATTATTGTAATGCGGATCCCTTTCCCTGTCCTAGTGCTTCCAATTCAGTCTCATTTATTGTTTGAATTTCGGAGACTTTTCCCTTCACTGCCCTGGTAATTTCCGAACCGCCCGCTGCATAATTGGTGTCTGTAGGAACTAGTTAGGTTGTCCTGCTACAATTTTACTTTTTACCTGTTTGAACTTGGCTTTATTTACTGTTATATTTAGAATGTTTATTCTAATATTATTGTTAATTTATTAATTTAGTAGGGGTTGTAACATTTGGCATTAAATTTATTTGCAACATACCAGAGCTTATTTAGTCTGGATTTGAATGCATTATTGAGTGTTGGTGCTTCGACTATCTGAAGCGAGAGATTATTGCAATCATTTATAACCCTGTGACTTTAGCAATTTTTCCGTATCAGTTTGTTTGCTCTCGGTTTAAATATTTTGTATTTGTGCCCTCTTATTGCAACAACGCTGCTCATGTTTAGTAAATTCATCGATGTTTTATCGATTTCATTTAGTAATTTGTATGTTTGTACTAGATTTTATTAAAGTTATTATTTACTTTAACTAAGATAAGGGCATTCAAATGACAGTGCCACATTTTATTTGAGTCACTCGTTACGTTAGTTTAGAAAAGGGCATTCAAATCACAGTGCCATATTTCATTTGAGTCATTCATTAAGTAAATCTAAGAAAATGGCATTCAAATTACAGTGCCATATTTTATTCTATTCATTTATTACGTTATTTTAGAAAAGGGCATTCAAATCATAGTGCCATATTTTATTTGTTGCCATTCATTACGTTATTTTAGAAAAGGGCATTAAAATTACAGTGCCATATTTTATTTGAGTCATTCATTACGATAAAAAATGGGCCTGTAATTTGAATGCCCTTTTCTTAGATGAGTCATTCATTACGTTATTTTAGAAAAGGGCATTCAAATTACAGTGCCATATTTTTTTTTAGTCATTCATTACGATAAAAAATGGGCCTCTAATTTGAATGCCTTTTTCTTAGATGAGTCATTCATTACGTTATTTTTTAAAAAGGCATTCAAATTACGGTGCAATATTTTATTTAAGTTATTATTTAGGTTACATAAGATAAGGGCATTAACATAACAGTCCCATATTTTATTTGAGTCATTCATTAAGTTAGTTTAGAAAAGTGCAGTCAAATCACAGTGCTATATTTCATTTAAGTTATTCTTTACGTTATCTTAGAAAAGGGCATTCAAATTACAGGGTTATATTTTATTTGAGTTATTCTTAACGTTATCTAAGAAAAGGGCATTCAAATCACAGTGTCATATTTTATTTGAGTTATTCTTTACGTTATTTTAGAAAAGGGCATTCAAATCACAGTGCCATATTTTATTTGAGTTATTCTTTACGTTATCTAAGAAAAGGGCATTCAAATTACAGGGTTATATTTTATTTGAGTTATTCTTTACGTTATCTGAGAAAAGGGCATTCAAATCACAGTGCCATATTTTATTTGAGTTATTCTGTACGTTATCTGAGAAAAGGGCATTCAAATTACAGAGTTATATTTTATTTTAGGTATTCTTTACGTTATCTGAGGAAAAGGGCATTCAAATTACAGGGTTATATTTTATTTGAGTCATTTATTACATTAATTTAGAAAAGTGCATTCAAATAACAGAGTTATATTTTATTTGAGTTATTCTTTACGTTATCTGAGAAAAGGGCATTCATATTACAGGGTTATATTTTACTTGAGTTATTCCTTACGTTATCTGAGAAAAGAGCATTCAATTTACAGGTTTATATTTTATTTGAGTCATTCAGTACGCTTTTTTTTTTAGAAAATGGCATTCAAATTACTGGGTTATATTTTATTTGAGGCATTCATAACTTTATTTTAGAAAAGGGCATTCAAATTACAGTTATATTTGATTTTAGTTATTCTTTACGTTATCTGAGAAAAGGGCATTCAAATGACAGGTTAAATTTTATTTTATTTATTCATTACACTATTTTTAGAAAAAGGCATTCAAATTACTGGGTTATATTTTATTTGAGTCATTCATTATATTATTTTAGAAAAGGGCATTCAAATTACAGGGTTATATTTTATTTGAGTCATTCTTTACGTTATTTTAGAAAAGGGCATTCAAATTACAGTGCCATATTTTATTTAAGTTATTCTTTACGTTATCTGAGAAAAGGGCATTCAAATCACAGTGCCATATTTTATTTAAGTTATTTTTTACGTCATCTAAGAAAAGGGCATTCAAATACGGCGCTTTATTTTATTCGAGTTATTCTTTACGTTATCGAGAAAAGGGCATTCAAATTACAGGGTTATATTTTATTTGTGTTATTTATTACGTTATCTAAGAAAATGTCATTCAAATTACGGCGCTATATTTTATTTGAGCTATTCTTTAAGTTAACTTAGAAAAGGAAATTCAAATCACAGTGTTACATTTGATTCAAGTTATTATTTACGTTAACTATGAAACCGGCATTCAAATCACAGTGCAAACTTTTGTTTACGTTGTTAAACATGTTAAGTTAGAAATGGAATTCAAATCACAGTGCCAATTGCCATTGAAGTCATTCATTACGTTATATTAGGAAAGGGAATTCAAATGACAGTGCAACATTTCATTTACATTATTGTTTACGTTATCTTAGAAAAGGGAATTCATATCAAAGTTCTATATTTTATTTAAGTTATTCATTACGTTATTTTAGAAAAGGGATTTAAAATCACAGAAGGGAATTCAATTCACAGTGCAAATTGTCATTTAAGTTATTCATTACGTTATCTTAAAAAAGGGAATTTATATCACTGTCCAACATTTCAGGCATGTTACGCATACAGTTTTAAAGATGTCGGATATTCCTAAAGTACTAAAACCACATTACGTAATCTAAGAAAACCATGATATTAAGATATAAATTGTTGTGGTATTGAATGGCACGCTGAGAACTCCGATTAACGTTAATTGAGTTTATGATAAAATAAAACTGAAATGAAATCGTAAACTAAGCAATGTGTAAACAAAATCCCAGTACTTAGCACGTGCTTATGAAGAAGAAGAAGAAGAAGAAGAAGAAGAAGAAGAAGAAGAAGAAGAAGAAGAAGAAGAAGAAGAAGAAGAAGAAGAAGAAGAAGAAGAAGAAGAAGAAGAAGAAGAAGAAGAAGAAGAAGAAGAAGAAGAAGACGAAGAAGAAGAAGAAGAAGAAGAAGAAGAAGAAGAATATTCATATTAAATATGGAAAAGTAAAAAGAGTAAAAATGATGAACTGATGAGTTTAAATATGGAAAAGTAAAAAATAATGAACTGAGGAGTTTAAATATGGAAAAGTAAAAAATGATGAACTGAGGAGTTTAAATATGGACCTAAAAATGATAAACTGAGGAAAAATATGGAAAAGTAAAAAAGGTACAACTGTGATTGGTTTAATTCTTTTCCACTTGTAGATGCATTTTGAAGCGTCTGCAGCAGACGTCTTTTGAAAATGTTGTTGCAAGAAGAGAAATTGCTCATGATTGGTAATTTTTCATTTTGTCACAATGTGTTCAACTCTAATCGGTGATACAACTTTGATTTTTACAGATTTTCCATATGTGTGCCAAGGGCAAAGTCGTCAGCTGCAAATTTACTTTATCAGGGAAACGTCTATGTCTATATAACATTTAGCTTGAACAAGGAAACATATCTTTTATTGTGAAGTCATGTCTTCAAAAAGTGTTTTGGTGTAATACAATAAGTTCGATAAGCTTATTTTAATTATCTTCCATTGGGCCTAGTCAGCCCATTTGGACACCAATAACTACAGAAACAAATTTTATAAAACAAATTTTATTAAAAATTGATTAAACAAATTGATTAAACAAATTGGTTAAACAAAATATAATAAACAATATGACAACCAAAATGAAATCCAAACTGAAAAATATGGCATGAAATTGACCATTTATATACAAACGTTTTTTCACCCGTAAATAAACGATCGATCCCCCGCCATCGAGATAATATGATGTAAATCTTGACAATATGATAATCAAAGAACCCATATATACACAAACTTATATGTAAAACACCTATAAATACATATATATATATATATATATATATATATATATATATATATATATATTATTATTATTGTCTTTTATTACCTATTTTTTTTATGTTCATTTTTTATTAATAATTTCTTTATTGAAGAAGGTTTAATAATCAAGCTAGATAGATGGACAAGTTATAATATTAGTAAACGAACCAATTCAGCTTAAATATAAATATCCTAGTTTAATCAAATTAATTACCCATTAAATAATAATGATATAGAATTTAATCGGTGTTAAGTTACTTAGATTCGATCAAAGGATACAATTGAAATTCCCCTCGTTAAGATCATAGGGAGGATAATTCGAGAGATAAATATTTACTTCTTGTGTTCTGTAATTTTGTATTTGTTTACACATTCACGTATGTTATGTTATGTTCATATGTTTGTACGATGATGATCTGGATTTTAGATCAAATCAATAAACTTATGTTCTGTTCTGTTCTGTCAAAAGGTTTACACAGTCAGTTTAAAAATACAAAAAGTACAAAATGAATACTCGTAATTATATGAAATATGTATCGACATCACCAATTATATGTAATATGTATCGGCATCACCAATTATATGTAATATGTATCGGCATCACCAACTGTGACTCTCAATCAATTCAAATGTTAAAGACAAAGAAAAACTGTGCATGTCTTGAAGTCAATCAAACAAATAAAGATAAAGAAGCTATGTCCAATTCATAAAATTCCACAGAACTTTATATAACCCCCACCAAAAATAGACAAATCTCAGCATTAACAGAATAAAATGAAATGAATGGTATCAATGTTACTATGATCAAAGTTTGAAAGGCCTTGAATTGTTATCTTTAAAGTGAAGAAAACCCGCCGCCGTTTAGCATCCACCTTAGTTGATGAACTGAAATTAGATATATATCCACTTTTATACCTGTTCATATTAACACTAGCATCCACGTAGATATATATCCACTTTTATACCTAATCATATTATCACTAGCATCCACGTAGATATATATATCCACTTTTATACCTAATCATATTATCACTAGCATCCACGTATTTCAAAATAATCCTTAGCCTAACGAACTGTGTATAACTACGATCCGTATGTTTTAATGGACAACCTCAGAGGAAAACTGATTTCACAACTCTGTGAACAGCGAAGAGAGTTAGCATGACGTGACGTGATGTGAGATTAGACGTCATGGGTTCAAACCCGTGATGAGCTGATTCTGCCTTTGGGATTTTCCATACAACCGGTATGTAAGCCCCCACGGAGCAGACACGGAACGTGATTAAGTTGGAATCTTATTATGCAATCGTTTTAAAATTAAAATAAAAGTTTGATATAAACTAAGCTAAATCTCATAGCTTCTTAACTATTATCACAGACACACACTATCAGGCCCTTATCACATAATTAACCCTTTGCCACATACATAAACTCAGCAGACGACTATCTGAAAGAATACCTGCACAGACATTGAACATCTTTTTAAATGTAAGTATAATTATTGAATAAAGTTGAAAACAGTGAGGCAATTGGAGAAATAACTCATTATGAGAAATGTCTTCATTTTCCACAATGTTTTCAAAAGTTTCTGGCTGCAGAGACTACAAAACCAGTGTGTATGTGGGAAGTAGTTAATGTATATCCACAAATCAGCCTCTCATTACGGTGTATGCGTACGATATGCCAGAACACAGGTGTCTCGATAAACTACATGCTATACAGTACTGCAGCACGCCGTTAGAATATTGGAAAATGATCTCTTTAAAACGGCTGGAAATATGGTATTGGGTTTTATCAGTGGGTGAAGTTTGGTCAGATCGTGTCGAAACAAATGGCAGTGCGACTCGCGATGAATACCCACATTTATGCTCCGGGAAGGAAATCGACCTAGGCCGCCTGATTGAGTGACATCTGTGACTTGTGGGGCAATTATATACATGTATAGAGTAGAAAGGTGTGTGTTCTAAACTCTGCTGCTGATCTGTTTCCACAGGATTACGGTCTTTTCTGGCTCTTGTTTTAAATAGTTCATTCACTGTTCTCACGTATCAGTCACAAACAGTTAAACAAAGGCTGGATATTGTTTTAAATATTTCATTCACTGTTCTCACGTATCAACCAAAAACAGTTAAACAAAGGCTGGATATTGTTTTAAATAGTTCATTCACTGTTCTCACATATCAGCCAGCAACAGTTAAAGAAATGCTAGATATTGTTTTAAAAAGTTAATTCACTGTTCTCACGTTTCAGCCCAAAACAGTTAAACAAAGGCTGGATATTGTTTTAAATAGTTCATTCACTGTTCTCACATATCAGCCAGCAACAGTTAAAGAAATGCTAGATATTGTTATAAATAGTTCATTCACTGTTCTCACGTTTCAGCCCAAAACAGTTAAACAAAGGCTGGATATTGTTTTAAATAGTTCATTCACTGTTCTGACGTATCAGCCAAAAACAGTTAAACAAAGGCTGGATATTGTTTTAAATAGTTCATTCGCTGTTCTCACGTATTAGGCAAAAACAGTTAAACAAAGGCTGGATATTGCTTTAAATAGTTCATTCACTGTTCTGACGTATCAGCCAAAATCAGTTAAACAAAGGCTGGATTTTGTTTTAAATAGTTCTTTCGCTGTTCTCACGTATTAGGCAAAAACAGTTAAACAAAGGCTGGATATTGCTTTAAATAGTTCATTCACTGTTCTGACGTATCAGCCAAAAACAGTTAAACAAAGGCTGGATATTGTTTTAAATAGTTCATTCGCTGTTCTCACGTATTAGGCAAAAACAGTTAAACAAAGGCTGGATATTGTTTTAAATAGTTCATTCAATGTTCTCACGTATCAGCAACAAACAGTTCATTCACTCTTCTCACGTATCAGCCACAAACACTTTAACGAAGGCTGGCTCTTGTTTTAAATAGTTCATTAAATATTCTTATGTTTCAGCCACAAACAGTTCATTCACTGTTCTCACGTACCAGCCAACAACAGTTAAACAAAAGCAGGATATTGTTTTCGATGTTCACAGTCCTACACATCCACGGTATACAATTCGTGTTGAACTCCATTGAACACTGACCGTATAGGTATTCCGCAGATCCCTTACCGTATAGACATTCTGCAGATCCCTGACCTTATATGCATTCCGTAGATCCCTGACCTTATATGCATTCCGCAGATCCTTGACCGTATAGGCATTCCGCAGATCCCTGACCGTATAGGTATTCCGCAGATCCTTGACCGTATAGGCATTCCGCAGATCCCTGACCGTATAGGTATTCCGCAGATCCCTGACCGTATAGGCATTCCGCAGATCCCTGACCGTATAGGTATTCCGCAGATCCCTTACCGTATAGGTATTCCGCAGATCCTTGACCGTATAGGCATTCCGCAGATCCCTGACCTTATAGGCATTCCGCAGATCCCTTACCGTATAGGTATTCCGCAGATCCTTGACCGTATAGGCATTCCGCAGATCCCTGACCGTATAGGCATTCCGCAGATCCTTGACCGTATAGGTATTCCGAAGATCCTTGACCGTATAGGTATTCCGCAGATCCCTGACCTTATAGGTATTCCGCAGATCCTTGACCGTATAGGAATTCCGCAGATCCCTGACCGTATAGGTATTCCGCAGATCCTTGACCGTATATGCATTCCATATATCCCTGACCGTATAGGCATTCCGCAGATCCCTGACCGTATAAGTATTCCGCAGATCCTTGACCGTATAGGTATTCCGCAGATCCCTGACCGTATAGGCATTCCGCAGATCCCTGACCGTATAGGCATTCCGCAGATCCTTGACCGTATAGGAATTCCGCAGATCCCTGACCGTATAGGTATTCCGCAGATCCTTGACCGTATATGCATTCCATATATCCCTGACCGTATAGGCATTCCGCAGATCCCTGACCGTATAAGTATTCCGCAGATCCTTGACCGTATAGGTATTCCGCAGATCCCTGACCGTATAGGCATTCCGCAGATCCCTGACCGTATAGGCATTCCGCAGATCCTTGACCGTATACAAAATAGGAAACTCAATTATTACTGCGGGTATAAACAATTATTTTCTCAAGAATCGTATCTATCTGTAATTGATGTGAGTAAATTCAGAACTTGCCTGGCAAACTTTAGAAATTCATGTCACTGTCTTATGATCGAGAAAGGCAGACATTATGGCATATCAAGGGAAAATCGTTTCTGTGTCTATTGTGAATCCAGTATCGAGGACGAGCTACATTTCCTATTGTGCTGTCCATTATATGCCGATATTCGGACAAAGTATATAGCTGAGAGATATGTTAAAAAGCCAAATGAAACTTCTTTCTATAATATAATGTCTGCAAAAAATGAGCTGGTTATGCGTAATTTGGCAATGTTTCTTTTCTATGCCTTTAAAAGGAGATCAGAATATCTCGATGGACAGGATTTATGAATTTCTAAAGTGTGTTAAGCTCGTTCTTTTATTATGAGATTGTATTTGTATCGCATGATTACCGTATGTTAGTGATATAATATATGTTTTACTATATATACTATAGTTATAGATACTATACTGATTTAACAATTGAGACATGTTTGATTATTGCAATATTAATGTTAAACGAATTTGTATAGCAATGATGTTCTTGTAGATAGGGCACATTATTGTTTATTTGTATCATTATTAATTTGATTTTATGATATCCCTTACACAAAATCACAATTTGTAAAATGTATAAATGTATACAACTTGTGTATGGGCCGGTGGCCCGATTATGCAATAAAATCTGAATTGACCGTATAGGCATTCCGCAGATCCCTGACCGTATGTGCATTCCGTAGATCCCTGACCGTATAGGCATTCCGCAGATCTCTGACCGTATATGCATTCCGTAGATCCCTGACTTTATATGCATTCCGTAGATCCCTGACCGTATATGCATTCCGTAGATCCCTGACCTTATATGCTTTCCGTAGATCCCTGACCTTATATGCTTTCCGTAGATCCCTGACCGTATAGGCATTCCGCAGATCCCTTACCGTATATGTATTCCGCAGATCCCTGACCTTATATGCTTTCCGTAGATCCCTGACCGTATAGGCATTCCGCAGATCCTTGACCGTATAGGCATTCCGCAGATCCCTTACCGTATAGGCATTCCGCAGATCCCTGACCTTATAGGCATTCCGCAGATCCCTTACCGTATAGGCATTCCGCAGATCCCTGACCGTATAGGCATTCCGCAGCTACAAATAATCCTGCAATATAGACTAATAAATGCACATAAATTATACAAAACTTCTTAAACTGAAAGTAAATTAAAAGTGTATACTTCTTTGACCTCTTTGACCTTTTTGACTTCTCTTCTTAATGAAACAATACAGGAGAAGTGCTTAAACACACTTTCAAATGGGACTACTTTAGGGTACTACGATCCGGTACTACGACCCAGTACAACAACCCGGTACTACGACCCGGTACAACGACCCGGTACTACGACCCGGTACTACGACCCGGTACTACGACCCGGTACTACGACCAGGTACTACGACCCGGTACTACGACCCGGTACAACGACCCGGTACTACGACCCGGTACTACGACCCGGTACTACGACCCGGTACTACGACCCGGTACTACGACCCGGTACTACGACCCGGTACTACGACCCTGTACTACGACCCGGTACTACGACCCGGTACTACGACCCGGTACTACGACCCGGTACTACGACCCGGTACTACGACCCGGTACTACGACCCGGTACTACTTCCCGGTACTACGACCCGGTACTACGACCCGGTACTACGACCCGGTACTACGACCCGGTACTACTTCCCGGTACTACGACCCGGTACTACTTCCCGGTACTACGACCCGGTACTACGACCCGGTACTACGACCCGGTACTACTTCCCGGTACTACGACCCTGTACTACTTCCCGGTACTACGACCCGGTACTACGACCCGGTACTACGACCCGGTACTACGACCCGGTACTACGACCCGGTACTACGACCCGGTACTACGACCCGGTACTACTTCCCGGTACTACGACCCGGTACTACTTCCCGGTACTACGACCCGGTACTACGACCCGGTACTACGACCCGGTACTATGACCCGGTACTACGACCCGGTACTACGACCCGGTACAACGACCCGGTACAATGACCCGGTACTACGACCCGGTACTTTGACCCGGTACTACGACCCGGTACAACGACCCGCTACTTAACCCGGTACTACGACCCGGTACAATGACCCGGTACTACGACCCGGTACTACGACCCGGGACCCGGTACTACGACCCGGTACTACGACCCGGTACAACGACCCGGTACTACGACCCGGGACCCGGTACTACGACCCGGTACTACGACCCGGTACAACGACCCGGTACTACGACCCGGTACAACGACCCGGTACTATGACCCGGTACTACGACCCGGTACTACGACCCGGTACTACGACCCGGTACAACGACCCGGTACTACGACCCGGTACAACGACCCGGTACTACGACCCGGTACTACGACCCGGTACTGCGACCCGGTACTACGACCTGGTACTACGACCCGGTACTACGACCCGGTACTACAACCCGGTACTACGACCCGGTACTACGACCCGGTACTACGACATTGTACTACGACCCGGTACTACGACCCGGTACTACGACCCGGTACTACGACCCGGTACTACGACCCGGTACTACGACCCGGTACAACAACCCGGTACTACGACCCGGTACTACGACCCAGTACTACGACACGGTACAACGACCCGGTACTATGACCCGGTACTACGACCCGGTACTACGACCCGGTACTACGACCCGGTACTACGACCCGGTACTACGACCCGGTACTACGACCCTGAACCAATTCCCTTGGGGCTTTACACATGATTGACTTGTTCATCCAAAGTAACATAGAAATATCGCGTGCTTATCAAATGTGTGGTCTCAAAAAATGCGATTAAGTAAAACACACATATGTCGCGTGTTCATTTTAGTTGTCTCAAAAATGCGACAAAGTAACACAAATATCGCGTGTTTATTTTTTGGAAGTCCCAAAAACGCGAGAATGAAACACTCAAATATTGCGTGTTTTTATTTAGTCGTCCCAAAAACGCGACAAAGAAACACTCAAATGTCGCGTGTTCCTATTTTGGAAGTCTCACAAGCGCGACAAAGAAACACACAAATTTCGCGTGTTCATATTTTGGAAGTCCCAAAAACGCGACACAAATTTAGCGTGTTCATATTTTGGAAGTCCCAAAAACGCGACAAAGAAACACACAAATATTACGTGTTCATATTTTAGTCGTCCCAAAAACGCGTCATGGAAAGACACAAATTTCGCGTGTCCATATTTTGGAAGTCCCAAAAACGCGACAAAGAAACACACAAATTTCGCGTGTCCATATTTTGGAAGTCTCAAAAACGCGACAAAGAAACACACACATTTCGCTTGTTTATTGTTGGGTGGCCTCAAAAACGCGGCAAAGAAGCACACATATATCGTGTGTTCATTTTTGGTTGGTCTCAAAAATGCAGTCAAGTAACACACGCATTTCGTGTGATAATTTTTGGGTGGTCTCAGAAACGCTGCCAGCGAAATGCGATTCCAAACTTGTTATCATTTGAATTGTTACTTAGACCGCCCGTCGCGTGCCAGGGAAAGGACTCATTAGTACAGAATTAACCCATTCCAATATACAGGCGTTTACTGAGGCATCTGTAGTTTAAATCTGAAAACATTAGGGTAAACAAAAAAAAAAGAAAACAAAATGCTCATTATTAGCAATTTCTTCTTTTATCACAATTTCATCAACTCTTTTCAATAATGACATATTTATTTTTGGAGGTCTTCCATATTTTTGATCAGTTGCTTTCAAACTTGTCTGCTGTCTAACTGTTGTATATGGGAAACGGTTAATGAAGGCATACCAACGCAGGTGTTGTGATGCATTATCTGATACTCACTTCCATAGAGATATCACCAAATCGCGACTATAGGGAGAAGGGACCGCTGTAATGGATTTTCTCCACATGTTTCACGAAGAAATCCGGCAAGATGTCTCCGGTAAAATGTATCTTGATCAGAAACTACATATCGACAGCGGAGATTATTTTCTGTAAATGATAAACAAGTCGGTCTGGGTCTACACCGTTCGTAACTGTATTCATCTTTTTCCAGATAAAACAGTCTTGCATCAGTAAACACTGGACAAACACAAAGATATTCTCTAAACATGACAAAACTGGCAAAAGAAGAAATTGCTCCAGGAAGAACAGTGAAGACTCGGGTAGGCCCGTGAAACGTTCTACCCATATTCTTAATAAAAAACCGACACTTCCCGCTTATAAATAGAGAAGAAATAGATGCAATTTCTGGCATTTAAACTAGAATTTTGAATCGAAAAGCTTCAGTTCTATGACCATTTAATATATAGCAACGTTATCAAAGTTTTTATTCGATTTAAAGTTTAAATCTGCTACAAGGAATATCTATAATTGTGTATATATGCTACAAGGAATATCTATAATTGTGTATATATGCTACAAGGAATATCTATAATTGTGTATATATGCTACAAGGAATATGTACATTTGTATATGCAGGGAATATGTACATTTGTATATACAGGGAATATGTAAAATTATGAATATACGTCGCATGCTACAGGGAAATGTAAATTGATGTATATATGCCACAAGGAATATGTATAATAATGGATATATGCTACAAGGAATATGTATAATTATGTATGTATGCTACAAGGAATATATATAATTATGTATGTATGCTACAGGGTTAGGGTTAGGGTTAGGGTTAGTGTATAATTATGTATATATTCGAGGAATATGTATAATTATGTATATATTCGAGGAATATGTATAATTATGTATATATTCAAGGAATATGTATAACTATGCATATATGCTACAAGGAATACGTATAACTATGTATATATGCTACAAAGAATACGTATAACTATGTATATATGCTACAAAGAATACGTATAACTATGTATATATGCTACAAAGAATACGTATAACTATGTATATATGTAACAAGGAATACGTATAACTATGTATATATGCTACAGGGAATACGTATAACTATGTATATATGCTACAAGGAATATGTATAACTATGTATATATGCTACAGGGAATACGTATAACTATGTATATATGCTACAAAGAATACGTATAACTATGTATATATGTAACAAGGAATACGTATAACTATGTATATATGCTACAAGGAATACGTATAACTATGTATATATGCTACAAAGAATACGTATAACTATGTATATATGTAACAAGGAATACGTATAACTATGTATATATGCTACAGGGAATACGTATAACTATGTATATATGCTACAAAGAATACGTATAACTATGTATATATGCTACAAAGAATACGTATAACTATGTATATATGCTACAAAGAATACGTATAACTATGTATATATGTAACAAGGAATACGTATAACTATGTATATATGCTACAGGGAATACGTATAACTATGTATATATGCTACAAGGAATATGTATAACTATGTATATATGCTACAGGGAATACGTATAACTATGTATATATGTAACAAGGAATACGTATAACTATGTATATATGCTACAAGGAATACGTATAACTATGTATATATGCTACAAAGAATACGTATAACTATGTATATATGTAACAAGGAATACGTATACCTATGTATATATGCTACAGGGAATACGTATAACTATGTATATATGCTACAGGGAATACGTATAACTATGTATATATGTAACAAGGAATACGTATAACTATGTATATATGTAACAAGGAATACGTATAACTATGTATATATGCTACAGGGAATACGTATAACTATGTATATATGTAACAAGGAATACGTATAACTATGTATATATGTAACAAGGAATACGTATAACTATGTATATATGCTACAGGGAATACGTATAACTATGTATATATGCTGCAGGGAATACGTATAACTATGTATATATGTAACAAGGAATACGTATAACTATGTATATATGTAACAAGGAATACGTATAACTATGTATATATGTAACAAGGAATACGTATAACTATGTATATATGTAACAAGGAATACGTATAACTATGTATATATGCTACAGGGAATACGTATAACTATGTATATATGTAACAAGGAATACGTATAACTATGTATATATGTAACAAGGAATACGTATAACTATGTATATATGCTACAGGGAATACGTATAACTATGTATATATGCTACAGGGAATACGTATAACTATGTATATATGTAACAAGGAATACGTATAACTATGTATATATGTAACAAGGAATACGTATAACTATGTATATATGTAACAAGGAATACGTATAACTATGTATATATGTAACAAGGAATACGTATACCTATGTATATATGCTACAGGGAATACGTATAACTATGTATATATGCTACAGGGAATACGTATAACTATGTATATATGTAACAAGGAATACGTATAACTATGTATATATGTAACAAGGAATACGTATAACTATGTATATATGCTACAGGGAATACGTATAACTATGTATATATGTAACAAGGAATACGTATAACTATGTATATATGTAACAAGGAATACGTATAACTATGTATATATGCTACAGGGAATACGTATAACTATGTATATATGCTACAGGGAATACGTATAACTATGTATATATGTAACAAGGAATACGTATAACTATGTATATATGTAACAAGGAATACGTATAACTATGTATATATGTAACAAGGAATACGTATAACTATGTATATATGTAACAAGGAATACGTATACCTATGTATATATGCTACAGGGAATACGTATAACTATGTATATATGCTACAGGGAATACGTATAACTATGTATATATGTAACAAGGAATACGTATAACTATGTATATATGTAACAAGGAATACGTATAACTATGTATATATGCTACAGGGAATACGTATAACTATGTATATATGTAACAAGGAATACGTATAACTATGTATATATGTAACAAGGAATACGTATAACTATGTATATATGCTACAGGGAATACGTATAACTATGTATATATGCTACAGGGAATACGTATAACTATGTATATATGTAACAAGGAATACGTATAACTATGTATATATGTAACAAGGAATACGTATAACTATGTATATATGTAACAAGGAATACGTATAACTATGTATATATGTAACAAGGAATACGTATAACTATGTATATATGTAACAAGGAATACGTATAACTATGTATATATGCTACAGGGAATACGTATAACTATGTATATATGTAACAAGGAATACGTATAACTATGTATATATGTAACAAGGAATACGTATAACTATGTATATATGCTACAGGGAATACGTATAACTATGTATATATGCTACAGGGAATACGTATAACTATGTATATATGCTACAAGGAATATGTATAACTATGTATATATGCTACAAGGAATACGTATAACTATGTATATATGCTACAGGGAATATGTATAATTATGTATATATGCTACAAGGAATACGTATAACTATGTATATATGCTACAAGGAATACGTATAACTATGTATATATGCTACAAGGAATACGTATAACTATGTATATATGCTACAGGGAATACGTATAACTATGTATATATGCTACAAGGAATATGTATAACTATGTATATATGAATAATTATAACTATGTATATATGCTACAAGGAATACGTTTAACTATGTATGTATGCTACAAGGAATATGTATAACTATGTATATATGCTAAAAGGAATACGTATAATTATGTATGTTATGCTACAAGGACTACGTATAACTATGTACATGTATATATGTAACAAGGAATATGTTAAACTATGTTTGTTATGCTACAAGGAATACGTATAACTATGTTTGTAATGCTACAAGGAATACGTATAACTATGTTTGTTATGCTACAAGGAATACGTATAATTATGTATATATGTAACAAGGAATACGTTTACCTATGTTTGTTATGCTGCAAGGAATACGTATAACAATGTTTGATATGCTACAAGGAATACGTATAACTATATTTGTTATGCTACAAGGAATACGTATAACTATATTTGTTATGCTACAAGGAATACGTATAACTATGTATATATGTAACAAGGAATACGTTTACCTATGTTTGTTATGTAGCAAGGAATACGTATAACTATGTATATATGCTACAAGGAATACGTATAACTATGTATATATGCTACAAGGAATATGTATAATTATGTATGTTATGCTACAAGGACTACGTATAACTATGTACATGTATATATGTAACAAGGAATATGTTAAACTATGTTTGTTATGCTACAAGGAATACGTATAACTATGTTTGTAATGCTACAAGGAATACGTATAACTATGTTTGTTATGCTACAAGGAATACGTATAATTATGTATATATGTAACAAGGAATACGTTTACCTATGTTTGTTATGCTACAAGGAATACGTATAACAATGTTTGATATGCTACAAGGAATACGTATAACTATATTTGTTATGCTACAAGGAATACGTATAACTATGTATATATGCTACAAGGAATATGTATAATTATGTATATATGCTACAAGGAATATGTATAAGTATGTATATATGCTACAAGGAATATGTTTAACTATGTTTGTTAAGCTACAAGGGATACGTATAACTATGTATATATGCTACAAGGAATACGTATAACTATGTATATATGCTACAAAGAATTCGTATAACTATGTATTATGCTACAAGGAATACGTATAACTATGTTTATATGCTACAAGGAATACGTATACCTATGTATATACATGTATGCTACAAGGAATACGTATAACTATGTATATATGCTACAAGGAATACGTATAACTATGTATATATGCTACAAAGAATACGTATAACTATGTATATATGCTACAAATAATACGTATAACTATGTAGTATGCTACAAGGAATACGTATAACTATGTTTATATGCTACAAGGAATACGTATAACTATATACCTTTCCCGTGCTATAACGATAATGTGGAAGCCATTACTTCAAATATTTGGTATGACCCGCCCGCGGAAATCTAAAAGTGGTCTCTCGTTCCCCGGACACCTGACCACTACAGCCAACGAGGAGGTCATCATAACATAAAATACGTTCTTATCAAAATCGTCCATGCTCAGAAATATTTAAGCTGGCTTTTGTGAACAGTGTAGATATGGTCAGACTGTGTAGATATTGAACATACTGTGTAGATCTTGAACAGACCGTGTGGATCTTGAACAGACTGTGTATATCTGGTCAGACTGTTTATATCTGGTCAGGCTTTGTAGATCTTGAACAGACTGTGTAGATCTTGAACAGACTGTGTATATCTTGAACAGACTGTGTATATCTTGAACATACTGTGTATATCTTGAACAGACTGTGTGGTTCTTGAACAGACCGTTTGGTTCTTGATCATACTTTGTATATCTGGTCAGACTGTACAGATCTGGTTAGACTGTGTATATCTTGAACAGAGTGTGTAGATCTTGAACGGACTGTGAGGATCTTGAACAGACCGTGTGGTCCTTGATCAGACTGTGTATATATGGTCAGACTGTACATATCTGGTCAGGCTGTGTAGATCTTGATCAGACCGTGTGGATCTTGAACAGACTGTGTGGTTCTTGATCAAACTGTGATTATCTTTAATATACTGAGTGGATTTTGATCAAATTGTGTAACTATGAATCAGACTGTAAAAATTAGGTCAGACTGTGTAGATATTGATCAGACTGTGTAGATAATCATCAGACTGTGTATATCTTGATCGGAATGCGTGGATACTGATCAGAATGCGTGGATATTGATCAGAATGTGTATATGTTGGTCAAAACGTGTAGATATTGATCAGACTGTGCATATCTTGATCGGAATGTGTAGATATTGATCAGACTTTATATATCTTGATCTTTATAAGACTGTTGATTTTGATCAGACCATTTGGATGTAAAGGATTATCTGAATCTAGCCTGTTCACATACGCTTGTTAAAAGCTACTGTCAGTTACCGGTAAGACGTAGCAGATGTTGTTGATACGATTGATCCTAATCGATACTCTTTAGAAGTGTCAACTTGTACCGTTCCCCACGTGTCGGAGTGTCGCCTCGTTGGCGTAGTGGTAACACGACCGCCTCGGGTAATGAGGATGCGGGTTTGATCCCCGGCCGGTTCATATCCAATACTTTCAAAATTGTAGCAATGGCTTTGCCTCCCTGCCTGACACTCAGGCTTGTGTGGTTGACATTACGACTGACTCGCTGGCGTCGGGATAAATGGTCCCGGGGCCCGGTTTATCACAGGCGTCTGAATTTCCATTACAGAAGAAAAAAGGGAAAAACACACAATACCTTGTTGAAATAATCATAGTGTCTCTATATTGTCCATACAATTTAATAACATTTATCGAAATGGTAATTTGGGGAACCCCATCCAGTGTTACTATAAATAGCACCTCTGTACGGTCCATATAGTATAATAATAATGACAAGGTGTACAACGACATTTTACCCCCTTGCTGCCAACCGTCCAATACGCCGGTGTTCTTTATCAGCTTAACGTTCATTATATTTGGAAATTTGCAGATGGCCTGACCGCCATGCGCTGACGTCACAATTTGCAACATTTTGCAGCGAAAGATTAATCAAAAGACGTATTTTTATATTTAATACAGTAGGGAGTCTATTTATAGTAACATGGTCGTGTTTGGTTTACCCCGAGTTCATTACGATCGTTATTTTTAAAGCATATGGACCGTATAAAGACTATTTGTAGTAGTTAACCAAGTTGTAGTGGTTTTTGGGATAGGGGCGTTTCGCCACTATCTCATAGCGAAGCTGCTTTCGAAAAGTCGGATTAAAAGCTGCAACCGCAGTCCACATGTGTATACCTACACCAAAATCGAGTTTTGATTGGTTATAATCTGCCTTTTCAACGATTTCATTGGTTCGACCGAATCACAAAACCCTCCGCTTGCATAAATTGATGAGACAAAATAGTTTCTATGAATGAAACTCACTCTGAACTATGGTTGACCTCAATGTCAGTAGTGTGAGGTAACGTCGACCGTTCTGTGACCCCATTAGTTTACAACAGTCGACTTATAGAGAAATGTGCAAAGCACTGTAAATACAATTATTGAAAGGAGTTGAAACCATTGTGGCAAAAGTAGAAATTGCCTACGAAAAGCAATTTCCCCTTTTGTCACAATGTTTTCGATTGTCGTCTGCTGCACATGCGTCTGTAAGCGTCTGTAGGCGGAACATGGTTACATCCTTCCCATGGAAGCGGAACCCTTTCCGTGATATTATAACAGTTCGAATATTTAAAAAATATTGTTGAAAATGGAGCTATTGCTGACAATGAGCAATTCCTCCTTTTCACACAATGCTTTCAAACACGTTTCAAATTAATTCTTTTCATATTTAAACGTTTTACTATGGACGTTCTTTCCCTCTTTCTCCCTTCCGGACACATTTTGAATAACATGCTAGAG
This sequence comes from Serripes groenlandicus, assembly GCA_031761405.1. Taxonomy (NCBI): domain Eukaryota; kingdom Metazoa; phylum Mollusca; class Bivalvia; order Cardiida; family Cardiidae; genus Serripes; species Serripes groenlandicus. The sequence goes on along the minus strand of JASEVX010000015.1, from coordinate 28,504,063 downwards.
ATGAATGATTACGAGCAATTTTGCCTTACATCAAGGGGAAAAATATATAGTTGAAACCTTTGTGGAAAAAGAGGAAATGGGCCATGATAAACAATTCTGCAGCCGTCTGCTGCACATGCGTCAAAAAGCGACTGTAAGCGGGAAAGGGTTGAACCGTTCCCGTTATAGCTACTTAGTTACAAACAAATGTTGAAAGTATATTTGCAAACGGAGCAATTGCTGACAATGAGCAATTCCTCCTTTTCAAACAATGCTTTGAAACATGAATCAATTTGTTTCTATAACCTAGATAACGAAAACATTTGTCTACAGTTATTATTTTAACCTTTGCCCCTTTTAGACACATTTGACTAACCTTAACAGATGAATGATAATCAACAAGTTTGTCTTTTTCCACAATGTTTTCATCACTATTCAAAATCATAATTTTATTAATTCATGTCAATAGTTATGCCTTAGTTCAATGTTGTTTGCTGTATATTTAGTCTATGTGGTCAAGGTTAAGGAATACTGTAAACAAACTTGTTACAACATAATTCGTCCAAAGAGAGAGGTTCTTCTGTGTATACATGTCATGAAATAATGTTACAAACGGTCTCACCGCTACTGGGGAATTGTTGGTAAAACAGGTCGCGTTTTGTGTTGAATATTCTCATGTGTCGCTGTATGTAGACCCTACTAGGAAATAGAAATTAAATCTACAAATTATAAATAAGTTAATTTCAACATTGATTGATTGGGATTTAACGCCGTTTTTAACATTTCTTCAGTCATATCACGGCGGCCAGTTCACCTACAAATGTATTTCCTGGTTTTCTCAAACCAGTACTCCTTCCCAAGCAACTGGCTGCGTTTCCACATAGACTTAGCCATTGGTGAAAGAAGAATGACGCATGTCGCATTGACTTTTGTCAAACGTCGGAAAGAAATTTGGCCGAATTTGTCAACACATCCGAGTTATAACCGCAAGGTCATTATTTATTTTATTATTGAGAAGCTTCTAGCGATTTTGGGACTAAAATTATAATGTTTATGCATTTGCGTTAATTTAAGACTCAACGTTCATCAACGTGTAATATAGTCCTAGATGTATCTGTTGACAAATAAACTAGAAATGTAGTCTAAATAGCTTTTTGAAAATTAACCTTGACGGTCCGGTCCCGTTTCGGAGATACAATTAAATTGCAAATACTTTACAAATACCATAATCTAAGCTGACGTGTTTTGACGCATCGAACCAGTCTTCTGTAATCAATACTTGAGTTGTCTCCGTCTGTAAAGCTTGGAGGTATAATCCGGCGTCCGGCCGGCTGTCTGCCTGAATGTGCATTCGTCCGTCCGTCATGGATTGCATGTATTGGTTAAACGTTGTTTCTGTATGGCAGATTTATTTCAAAGTGGTCACAATTATACCCGTGTGATCAGGAGAACGGCAAAGTACTAGGTACATAACTCTGGTCTGTTTTTTCAGTTATCTCCATTTTTCCTTATTTAGTTCAGCGATTGTCTCAATTAACTTTCATTGTATCAATTTCAAACTTGGTTTGTATGTAACTTATGACCTACAGATTTGCAGTGCACCATTACCATAAATTTAGCATGCTGCGTTTGGAGTGTGTATATTTTTGTCTTTCAATGTTCTCCCTTATTATATGCAACACATGCGTTCCGTGAAATTCCCTTTTTCGTTAATGAGTGCTTCCCCAAGATTTGTACTTCGTCAAATCTAATCTGTTTTTTAGGTGTAAACTCAATTTTTTCATTTCTTCGGTTATTGTCTCAATATATGTCCAATATATCAATTTAAGACTTGGTGTATAGGAAACTCAGAGCTGCAATTGTGCAGTGCAAAAGAAACATAACTCTATCATGTTTTCGATCGTCTTTCATTTATCAGCATGATTACAATATACATTGTGGATCTTTAGTGATTTCTGAACTAGAAATATTTTAATTAGGGGTAGCTGACAAATGAGGTATATGTTATTGGCAGGCAATATGTGTTGCTTCAAACATTTTTGGTTTGGTTTGTTTAAAGGTCATTGTTTCATTGTTTCAACAATGTTTGTCCATATGATCTATGCCATATGTTTTCAATTTACATATGCCCCCTATACCATCAGCGCTTTCAGCGCTTTGATTCTTTTATGTTCTCACTTGAAAACGCGGACGCCTGTGGGTTTACTAATAAATCTATAGGTGCGACTTATTTACGAAAAAACGTAAGATAATGATTAATATGAGTATAGGTGCTACCTATTTCGGGTAAACATTTATTAACTTTTGTGATCTGTAAATAATTCCCCGTGAACTGCAGTTAGCCCCTTGCTTGCAGCACGATCAGTTTTTTACGAGTCCTACCGACCTAAGCAACGAACATAAAAAACTCATCAGATTAAGCATATATTTAACTTTAAAATGAAGCCAAGATGTTAAATTCATAAAATGATTATGACAGGTACAACAAATAAGCAACTTGACCTTCATAAAGTACTTCAAATGAAACGATTCCATAATTTATGGAACTACATTTGTGACGAGTCAAACTAACCTTTCCTATAATTTCTGTCGTTTACCTTTTGGTTATTTAGTCATCATTTGCGTTACGGTAATAGAATGACGTCATATTATGACGTCATACTACAGGCATTTGGATTTGTAACTTCCGGAATGTCAAAAAACCCTTATGAGTTTTTATTTGAACTCGCTTTAGAAATAGACGGCGAGTGTTATTAAACTCAAATGATCACACATAAAATTAGAAGTTTTTTTTGTTTCGATATATTCTTTTCATACAATCAAAACGTAGCAGAATCGTGACTGCATCGAAAAATCCACTCTTGACACAATTTTTTGAAAGACGGTATAGCAAAGTTTTGAAAAAGTCATGCACATTACCTATTGACGTCGATTTGTTTACCCGTATAAACAAAAATTAAAGAGCATACTTTGGCCATAAACAATGATTTATACGTACTTGACTAGACAATAAAAATGTAAATGTCATGTTTTTTGCATGATCAAAACATGTTCGGAATTTGTATTGTATCGTCTACTATTACGAACAGAAAATAATAAAGTAAAGACTTTCAGAAAATCAAGGAATACATTTATGCTGAACGAGGTTAAAACATGAGGGCCAAGATGATCCTATATCGATCCCCTGCATTATGGTAAAGAAGCAAATATATCAGCCATTTTCTGATGCCACCTGGCGACTGCCTTTTACAACCAGTTAATATGACAGGAACAAATTATGTAAGGGGTCACATTTCTACTAAACCCTTTCACTAATATGAGTATAGGTGCTGCCTATTTCGGGTAAACATTTATTAACTTTTGTAATCGGTAAATAATTCCCCATGAACTGCAGTTAGCCCCTTGCTTGCAGTACGATCAGTTATTTACGTCAATTTCGAGTCCTACCGACCGAAGCAAAGAAAATAAAAATAATCCTCAGGTTAAGCTTATATTTAACTTTAAGATATGGCAAAGATTTTAAATCCATGAAATTATGATGACGGGTACAACAAATATAAAACTTCATAAAGTTCTTCAAATGTAACGATTCCATAATTTACGGAACTACATTTGTGACAAGTCAAGTTTTTTTTATTTCGATATTTACTTTGCATCCAATCAAAACGTAGCAGAATCGTGACTGCATCGAAAAATCTACTCTGGACAAAAATTTTGGAAAGACGGTATAGCAAAGTTTTGCAAAGTCCATACACATTACCTATTGACGGGAAACATCGCCGGCTTCGCTGTCGATTTTGTTTACCCGTATTAGAGACGGTTTCTGACGCATTTTCAGCAGACGACTTAGGAAATGATTGTCGCAAAAAGAAAAATTGCTCATTATGAGAAATGTATTCTTTTGCCACAATGTTGATGAATGATTATACTTTGTATGAGTGAGTCTATAGCTCATGTATAAGAATTTGGGGTCTTTCATGTTGATACCACTTTTTTTGCGGTAAACGACGTCGCTCCATTTGACGTTACGGCAAGACAAAGTGTTACGGAAATGACGTCACGTCGCTAATGCTGTCTTTTGCCTTTGTTTTCTGACGGACGGAGAAACATATTTTGTACAAAGTTCCATTTATTTTTAAATTTTTCGTACAAATGTTAATAAACACGAAAATAACACAGCACTTAAATGATCTTAAATAACGATTTAAAAAAAAATAAAAATAAAAAGAAGACAATTATTTTCAATTCGTGTTTTTCGTCTCACTTTATACATAACCAAAATGGCGGCCCCCATGGATTTTGCCAGTTTCATTTCAGAAAGGTTCGTGGATTATTGAAAAAAAAAAATAAAAAAAATCTCACACCTGTTACCTATGAGCGAAAAAACCCATTTAAGTTTTTTGGAGTTTTTTGGAGTTTTTTCGTATTAATGCGTAAAATTTGCCTAAATCGGTACGTACATTCTCAAATAACAAAGTAATAAAAATTGCGTGCGTGCGTCTTATCAATATATATTATTTTTTTTCGTAGGCGTAACATCTTCGTAACTCTGCCTTGGAGGTAACGTGCTTCGAGCGCACCTGTCAACAATTGTTAGAAAATTGTCTGTACAATGGAGACGCTTTGGAATCAAAGTGCTCAAAGTGCCGCCAGCAAGTGGCTAACTTCAGATCACGGAATATATTAGGACAAGGATTTGCTGATATTTTTTATATATCACGTACACTTCACAAGAAGACCTTTTCCGTTAATTGAATAATATTTGAGTTAAATGCACGATATTGTATACACGGAATGGGGGTCTATCGCAAAAAAATGCATTTGACTGGCGGTATTTCACAGAGGTCGTTGCATAGTTTAGACACTCATTGGTGCATTAATCACACTGCATGTTTTATCAAAATCAAAAGAAAGCTGCATAACAATGATAACTATATTGAAATACCAATTAAAATATCAAATAAAAGATTAAACAATCTGTATCTACATTTTCTGGTAACTTACAACAAAAAATGGTGGCATATTTGTTTTACCTTATTTGAAATAATTTATATAATACTTTTAAAATTAACATGATTCATTAAAATTTATAAACGAAAGAATATTTTTACACTGTGCTATAATAGAACAATAATGAATGGTTCGTGCCTGGAGATTTTACAGTAAACTACGTAAATACAAAATAATCCAATTTGTAGGGGGTCAGTATAGCATGGCTTTATACAACTGAACATGTTATTTGTCCATAACATATATAGGTGAACAGGCACTTTCTTTTTATTCTTTCAAATTCTCAAAAAGTGTGAATATTCAATGAGCAGGTTGTAGAAGTTGTTGATCTGAAAGTACTTATAGATACTTATAGATCTGTCGGTGGTACTTTTTACTCTGTAGTGTTTTTCACGATACACAATTTCTATTGATATTTATACCGTCCTAGCGATTTTGCACCACGATGGGAATGAATCTTGAAATTATAAACATAAGGGCCGTGTTGTGTATGTGTATACCATTAAATAAAGGAACAGCTGAACAGCTTAGTAGTATTTAATACTACAAAGATTGACACGAAACGTATGCACATACTGCTTAAATGTGTTCCGATTGTGATTAGCCATTAAGTTCCAATGTCCACGATTAATCGTTATCATGTTTAGCGGTACAAAATCCCAACATCGTCGCCAATGTGTTGTGTATGTGAACAGCATTAAATGAAGGAACAATATAGCTTAGCAGAATATCTAATACTACAAAGATTAATATGGAATACATGGGCTATATAGAAATACGTTACACTAAGATGCGTAACTTTGAGTGGATATACTTTCATTCATGAGTTGATTAGTGTTTTCACGATACACAATTTCTATTGATATTTATATCGTCCTAGCGATTTTGCACCACGGTGGGAATGAATCTTGAAATTGTAAACATAAGGGCCGTGTTGTGTATGTGTATACCATTAAATGAAGGAACAGCTGAACAGCTTAGTAGTATTTAATACTACAAAGATTGACATGAAATGCATGGGTTATATAGAAATATGTTACACGAAGAGATGTCGCTGTGAGTGGATACACTTTCATTCATGAGTTCATTTGTTAAGACAATATACACAGCACTCTCCCCTTTCAAATGTAAAGTCATCAATTCAAATTCAATTTTGATATCGCAATCATAATTACACCTGCGGAAAGTAAGCACATACTGCTTTAATTTCTTCAGTTTGTGAATGAAACCTGAAGAAAGAATGTTCATACTGCTTTAATTTGCCTATGCATGTTGCGCGTGATCAAGTCATGTTGACAGCATAGAAATCATGTAATTCGTGTATTTTAACATTAATTTTCTGTCGAGTTCTTTCTTTTGTGTGAGTGATGTCGAATCAAATCCGTTTTCCGGCTTCGAATACAAACAAGTTACCGCATTTTAATTTTTAGACTAGACCTATTTGGCGGTTTGAAAGGACCGACATGGGTATAAGCTGGCAACATTAATTTTTAAAAGATATTCCACAGATCATCCACTTTCATTGAAATGATATACGATCTGCAACTACCAAGACATCTTCATGAACCCGAGATGGTGTTCAGAAACGGAGAGCTGATATAGAAATACAGATGTGAAGTAATTCGATGCCGATATTGTAAAATACTAGTCTAGATTCCAGTCACAAAATAATGAGTGTCTTCGGATTTCGCCTACTTTAGCAACGGGCTCTTACGATCCCCTTGCTAAAAAGCCTCGCAGGAAGGATAATTGGTCTCAAGAGAAGACAGAGGCCTTGCGGAAGAAGCTACTTCGATGGCAAGTTAACGCCGTGTCTAACGAGAGCGGTAGAGGAAAACACATGGAAGAAAGGTATTTATACAAAAACATGTCAATAAACAAACCAAAACATTGACGAAAATTGTACTTTCAACAACCAAAATCTTGATTATAAGCTTTACCATTTTTTACCTGAAAATGTATACACTGTTAAGAAATGTTTTCATTTCTTGTTGCAATATTTATTTTCTTTGTAACATATTTTTACCACACGACTTAAAGAATGTTTGTTAAGGCACAGGAATCAGAAATCTCACCCAATCCTACCTAGCATTGTATTGTTCCCTTTCAGATAGTATTAGTAATAGTCAGTTATATTATTGTTTATATTGCTTATTATTTTAACTCTTCTATCTAAAACTTGATTTGATTGTAAGAGATGGGGGTTGATTAAGTACATGCATCTAAATTAGCCATTTTCATATGTCATTATCACTTCCGAGTCATTAAACCCCCTAATAGTGTATGCTGCTAATAATGTGTGAAGTGTTATATTGTTGTTATTGATTGTTACGAATGCCAACAATAGATTATTTAGCACATACTTCATTGTGCATTTAAAGAGGTGAATTCAATAAACTTAATTCAAAAATAGATTCCAACACATTAATTAACATCCAAGTATGGAAATGATATTTTATTTGATGAATTTGTAATAAAAAAAGTCACTTTTTCCATCCAAACAATATACAAATGCATGTTATTCAAATCTTTATTTGGGAGGTGAAATGACTAGGGGATGAAACATCTGCAAGTCTCTCTGTCTACAATACAGTACACAATTTATGTATGATTTTGACATAAATAACATCGCTACCAGATAAACAAAATTGTATAAATAATATTGTTATTTTGTTTCCTATGGGATTTTATCCTCCGAAAACGCAGACATCTATGAAATATCAATTTGTAAAATGGGTCGAATTCGAATTATTGAACATATTGGGGAAGTAACACATAACTGACCAAACTCCAATTATCTTACAGAGTGAATTACCAGGGCAAGGCTCGTGCATTCGAAGCATTGAAGATTGCAAAAAGAAATGTTACTCAAATAGCGATTATAAGAGAAGCGGGGGACAGGCAGCCTTGACTGGCGGTGGACAAGCAGCCATGACTGGCGGGGGACAGGCAGTCATGACTGGCGGGAGACAGGCAGCCATGACTGGCGGGAGACAGGCAGCCATGACTGGCGGGGGACGGGCAGCCATGACTGGCGGGGCACGGGCAGCCATGACTGGCGGATGACAGCCAGCCTTGACTGGCAGGTGACAGGCAGCCATGACTGACAGGGGACAGGCAGCCATGACTGGCGGTGGACAGGCAGCCATGACCGGCGGTGGACAGGCAGCCATGACTGGCGGGTGACAGGCAGCCAAAAAGTTGGCACGTATCAATGTTCGTACCATGTGCGAGAACCATACGTGAACACTGCGCGAACTCGGCGCGCACACTGCCGACGGTGCGTGTCAATGCGTGAACACTCTGCGAACTCGGCGCGACTACTGCCGACGGTGCGTGTCAATGCGTGTCAATGCGTGCAATCGTCCACAGTGGGTCCAGGAATGAAGTTGCTTTATGACGCTGTTTACCCTCGCGCTCGGCATTAATGCCATTTGGCGAGCAGCAAATGTTAGGTTTTGAAACTACACGCTATATATATAGCGTGCAACCAAGCGGGACAAAGCGTGACCAAAAATTACCCCAGACTTCACGCATGCGCGAAGTCGTCGGGGCATTGCGTTGCGATGCGAAAAGACAGCGGGAACTATGCGTGTCGTGCGTGACACTGTGGGACAATGCGGGACAATGCGGCATGGTAGACGTAAACAATGCGCTAACAATACTGAACCTATGCGTAAACAAGTAGTGCCATTGCATGTCAATGTGTGCCAATGCGGCCCATTTTGGACCGCGCATTGCGTAGACAGTGCGTAACTTATGCGTGTACAGTGCGCGAACAGGCCGCTAACACGGCTTTACGCTACGCTGCGTAGCACGCCTTGCCACGACGCATTGCGTGGCATTGCGGGGACAAAAAAAATCGTGCCAGTATCAGGTTGGCTTAACTGTTGTGAATAAACTACCACTTTTACATTAAAACACTTGATATATCTTTTACAGTTTCTTAATTGTTCTATAAATTTTTTATTGAAAATGGAGGATGATATATTTATGTTTTCACCCATAATTGATGAGAAGCTGAACTAAAATTGAATATATGTTACAGATGATCAACTTGATTGGGCAATTAGCCATTAGTGATTTTCCAGGAGTTGACACCTTCAATTGCCGATTTGTTATGGATTAATTAATGTTCAGTTATAACACAGCGTTACCTAGGTAACATAACAACACTGCTACACCAGCTAGTTAGTTGTTACACTAACTCCATTATAACACAGCGTTACCTAGGTAAGATAACAACACTACTACACCAGCTAGTTAGTTGTTACACTAACTCCACTATAACACAGCGTTACCTAGGTAACATACCAACACTACTACACCAGCTAGTTAGTTGTTACACTAACTCCACTATAACACAGCGTTACCTAGGTAACATACCAACACTACTACACCAGCTAGTTAGTTGTAACACTAACTCCACTATAACACAGCGTTACCTAGGTAACATACCAACACTACTACACCAGCTAGTTAGTTGTTACACTAACTCCACTATAACACAGCGTTACCTAGGTATGATACCAACACTACTGCACCAGCTAGTTAGTTGTAACACTAACTCCACTATAACACAGCGTTACCTAGGTAAGATACCAACACTACTACACCAGCTAGTTAGTTGTTACACTAACTCCACTATAACACAGCGTTACCTAGGTATGATACCAACACTACTGCACCAGCTAGTTAGTTGTTACACTAACTCCATTATAACACAGTGTTACCTAGGTAAGATATCAACACTACTACACCAGGTAGTTAGTTGTTACACTAACTACACTATAACACAGCGTTACCTAGGTAAGATACCAACACTACTGCACCAGCTAGTTAGTTGTTACACTAACTCCACTATAACACAGCGTTACCTAGGTAAGATACCAACACTACTACACCAGCTAGTTAGTTGTTACACTAACTCCATTATAACACAGCGTTACCTAGGTAACATACCAACACTACTGCATCAGCTAGTTAGTTGTTACACTAACTCCACTATAACACAGCGTTACCTAGATAAGATACCAACACTACTGCATCAGCTAGTTAGTTGTTACACTAACTCCACTATAACACAGCGTTTTCTAGGTAAGATACCAACACTACTGCATCAGCTAGTTAGTTGTTACACTAACTCCATTATAACACAGCGTTACCTAGGTAAGATACCAACACTACTACACCAGGTAGTTAGTTGTTACACTAACTCCACTATAACACAGCGTTACCTATGTAAAATACCAACACTACTGCACCAGCTAGTTAGTTGTTACACTATCTCCATTATAACACAGCGTTACCTAGGTAACATACCAACACTACTGCACCAGCTAGTTAGTTGTTACACTAACTCCACTATAACACAGCGTTACCTAGGTAAAATACAAACACTACTACACCAGCTAGTTAGTTATTACACTAACTCCATTATAACACAGCGTTACCTAGGTATGATACCAACACTACTGCACCAGCTAGTTAGTTGTTACACTAACTCCATTAAAACACAGCGTTACCTAGGTAAGATACCAACACTACTACACTAGCTAGTTAGTTGTTACACTAACTCCACTATAACACAGTGTTACCTAGGTAAGATACCAACATTGCTGCACCAGCTAATTAGTTGTTACACTAACTCCACTATAACACAGCATTACCTAGGTAAAATACCAACACTACTGCACCAGCTAGTTAGTTGTTACACTAACTCCACTATAACACAGCATTACCTAGGTAAGATACCAACACTACTGCACCAGCTAGTTAGTTGTTACACTAACTCCACTATAACACAGCGTTACCTAGGTAAGATACCAACACTACTGCACCAGCTAGTTAGTTGTTACACTAACTCCACTATAACACAGCGTTACCTAGGTAAGATACCAACACTACTGCACCAGCTAGTTAGTTGTTACACTAACTCCACTATAACACAGCATTACCTAGGTAAGATACCAACACTACTGCACCAGCTAGTTAGTTGTTACACTAACTCCACTATAACACAGCATAACCTAGGTAAAATACCAACACTACTGCACCAGCTAGTTAGTTGTTACACTAACTCCACTATAACACAGCGTTACCTAGGTAAGATACCAACACTACTGCACCAGCTAGTTAGTTGTTACACTAACTCCACTATAACACAGCGTTACCTAGGTAAGATACCAACACTACTGCACCAGCTAGTTAGTTGTTACACTAACTACATTATAACACAGCGTTTCCTAGGTAAGATACCAAACACTACTGCACCAGCTAGTTAGTTGTTACACTAACTCCACTATATCACAGCGTTACCTAGGTAAGACACCAACGCTACTAAACCAGGTAGTTAGTTGTTACACTAACTTCACTATAACACAGCGTTACCTAGGTAAGATACCAACACTACTGCCGCAGCTAGTTAGTTGTTACACTAACTCCATTATAACACAGCGTTACCAAGGTAAGATACCAACACTACTACACCAGCTAGTTAGTTGTTACACTAACTCCACTATAACACAGCGTTTCCTAGGTAAGATACCAACACTACTACACCAGCTAGTTAGTTGCTACACTAACTCCATTATAACACAGCGTTACCTAGGTAAGATACCAACACTACTGCACCAGCTAGTTAGTTGTTACACTAACTCCACTATAACACAGCGTTTCCTAGGTAAGATACCAACACTACTACACCAGCTAGTTAGTTGCTACACTAACTCCATTATAACACAGCGTTACCTAGGTAAGATACCAACACTACTACACCAGCTAGTTAGTTGCTACACTAACTCCACTATAACACAGCGTTACCTAGGTAAGATACCAACACTACTGCACCAGCTAGTTAGTTGTTACACTAACTCCATTATAACACAGCGTTACCTAGGTAACATACCAACACTACTGCACCAGCTAGTTAGTTGTTACACTAACTCCATTATAACACAGCGTTACCTAGGTAAGATACCAACACTACTGCACCAGCTAGTTAGTTGTTACACTATCTCCATTATAACACAGCGTTACCTAGGTAACATACCAACACTACTGCACCAGCTAGTTAGTTGTTACACTAACTCCACTATAACACAGCGTTACCTAGGTAAAATACAAACACTACTACACCAGCTAGTTAGTTATTACACTAACTCCATTATAACACAGCGTTACCTAGGTATGATACCAACACTACTGCACCAGCTAGTTAGTTGTTACACTAACTCCATTAAAACACAGCGTTACCTAGGTAAGATACCAACACTACTACACTAGCTAGTTAGTTGTTACACTAACTCCACTATAACACAGTGTTACCTAGGTAAGATACCAACATTGCTGCACCAGCTAATTAGTTGTTACACTAACTCCACTATAACACAGCATTACCTAGGTAAAATACCAACACTACTGCACCAGCTAGTTAGTTGTTACACTAACTCCACTATAACACAGCATTACCTAGGTAAGATACCAACACTACTGCACCAGCTAGTTAGTTGTTACACTAACTCCACTATAACACAGCGTTACCTAGGTAAGATACCAACACTACTGCACCAGCTAGTTAGTTGTTACACTAACTCCACTATAACACAGCGTTACCTAGGTAAGATACCAACACTACTGCACCAGCTAGTTAGTTGTTACACTAACTCCACTATAACACAGCATTACCTAGGTAAGATACCAACACTACTGCACCAGCTAGTTAGTTGTTACACTAACTCCACTATAACACAGCATAACCTAGGTAAAATACCAACACTACTGCACCAGCTAGTTAGTTGTTACACTAACTCCACTATAACACAGCGTTACCTAGGTAAGATACCAACACTACTGCACCAGCTAGTTAGTTGTTACACTAACTCCACTATAACACAGCGTTACCTAGGTAAGATACCAACACTACTGCACCAGCTAGTTAGTTGTTACACTAACTACATTATAACACAGCGTTTCCTAGGTAAGATACCAAACACTACTGCACCAGCTAGTTAGTTGTTACACTAACTCCACTATATCACAGCGTTACCTAGGTAAGACACCAACGCTACTAAACCAGGTAGTTAGTTGTTACACTAACTTCACTATAACACAGCGTTACCTAGGTAAGATACCAACACTACTGCCGCAGCTAGTTAGTTGTTACACTAACTCCATTATAACACAGCGTTACCAAGGTAAGATACCAACACTACTACACCAGCTAGTTAGTTGTTACACTAACTCCACTATAACACAGCGTTTCCTAGGTAAGATACCAACACTACTACACCAGCTAGTTAGTTGCTACACTAACTCCATTATAACACAGCGTTACCTAGGTAAGATACCAACACTACTGCACCAGCTAGTTAGTTGTTACACTAACTCCACTATAACACAGCGTTTCCTAGGTAAGATACCAACACTACTACACCAGCTAGTTAGTTGCTACACTAACTCCACTATAACACAGCGTTACCTAGGTAAGATACCAACACTACTACACCAGCTAGTTAGTTGTTACACTAACTCCATTATAACACAGCGTTACCTAGGTAAGATACCAACACTACTGCACCAGCTAGTTAGTTGTTACACTAACTCTACTATAACACAGCGTTTCCTAGGTAAGGTACCAACACTACTGCACCAGCTAGTTAGTTGTTACACTAACTCCACTATAACACAGCGTTACCTAGGTAACATACCAACACTGCTACACCAGCTAGTTAGTTGTTACACTAACTCCATTATAACACAGCGTTACCTAGGTAAGATACCAACACTACTACACCAGGTAGTTAGTTGTTACACTAACTCCATTATAACACAGCGTTACCTAGGTAACATACCAACACTGCTACACCAGCTAGTTAGTTGTTACGCTAACTCCACTATAACACAGCGTTACCTAGGTAAGATACCAACACTACTACACCAGGTTGTTAGTTGTTACACTAACTCCACTATAACACAGCGTTACCTAGGTAACATACCAACACTGCTACACCAGCTAGTTAGTTGTTACACTAACTCCATTATAACACAGCGTTACCTAGGTAAGATACCAAAACTACTACACCCAGTAGTTAGTTGTTACACTAACTCCATTATAACACAGCGTTACCTAGGTTACATACCAACACTGCTACACCAGCTAGTTAGTTGTTACATTAACTCCACTATAACACAGCGTTGCCTAGGTAAGGTACCAACACTACTACACCAAGTAGTTGGTTGTTACACTAGCTCCACTATAACACAGCGTTACCTAGGTAAGATACCAACACTACTGCACCAGCTAGTTAGTTGTTACACTAACTCCACTATAACACAGCATTACCTAGGTAAGATACCAACACTACTGCACCAGCTAGTTAGTTGTTACACTAACTCCACTATAACACAGCGTTACCTAGGTAAGATACCAACACTACTGCACCAGCTAGTTAGTTGTTACACTTACTCCACTATAACACAGCGTTACCTAGGTAAGATACCAACACTACTGCACCAGCTAGTTAGTTGTTACACTAACTCCATTATAACACAGCGTTACCTAGGTAACATACCAACACTACTGCACCAGCTAGTTAGTTGTTACACTAACTCCATTATAACACAGCGTTACCTAGGTAAGATACCAACACTACTGCACCAGCTAGTTAGTTGTTACACTATCTCCATTATAACACAGCGTTACCTAGGTAACATACCAACACTACTGCACCAGCTAGTTAGTTGTTACACTAACTCCACTATAACACAGCGTTACCTAGGTAAAATACAAACACTACTACACCAGCTAGTTAGTTATTACACTAACTCCATTATAACACAGCGTTACCTAGGTATGATACCAACACTACTGCACCAGCTAGTTAGTTGTTACACTAACTCCATTAAAACACAGCGTTACCTAGGTAAGATACCAACACTACTACACTAGCTAGTTAGTTGTTACACTAACTCCACTATAACACAGTGTTACCTAGGTAAGATACCAACATTGCTGCACCAGCTAATTAGTTGTTACACTAACTCCACTATAACACAGCATTACCTAGGTAAAATACCAACACTACTGCACCAGCTAGTTAGTTGTTACACTAACTCCACTATAACACAGCATTACCTAGGTAAGATACCAACACTACTGCACCAGCTAGTTAGTTGTTACACTAACTCCACTATAACACAGCGTTACCTAGGTAAGATACCAACACTACTGCACCAGCTAGTTAGTTGTTACACTAACTCCACTATAACACAGCGTTACCTAGGTAAGATACCAACACTACTGCACCAGCTAGTTAGTTGTTACACTAACTCCACTATAACACAGCATTACCTAGGTAAGATACCAACACTACTGCACCAGCTAGTTAGTTGTTACACTAACTCCACTATAACACAGCATAACCTAGGTAAAATACCAACACTACTGCACCAGCTAGTTAGTTGTTACACTAACTCCACTATAACACAGCGTTACCTAGGTAAGATACCAACACTACTGCACCAGCTAGTTAGTTGTTACACTAACTCCACTATAACACAGCGTTACCTAGGTAAGATACCAACACTACTGCACCAGCTAGTTAGTTGTTACACTAACTACATTATAACACAGCGTTTCCTAGGTAAGATACCAAACACTACTGCACCAGCTAGTTAGTTGTTACACTAACTCCACTATATCACAGCGTTACCTAGGTAAGACACCAACGCTACTAAACCAGGTAGTTAGTTGTTACACTAACTTCACTATAACACAGCGTTACCTAGGTAAGATACCAACACTACTGCCGCAGCTAGTTAGTTGTTACACTAACTCCATTATAACACAGCGTTACCAAGGTAAGATACCAACACTACTACACCAGCTAGTTAGTTGTTACACTAACTCCACTATAACACAGCGTTTCCTAGGTAAGATACCAACACTACTACACCAGCTAGTTAGTTGCTACACTAACTCCATTATAACACAGCGTTACCTAGGTAAGATACCAACACTACTGCACCAGCTAGTTAGTTGTTACACTAACTCCACTATAACACAGCGTTTCCTAGGTAAGATACCAACACTACTACACCAGCTAGTTAGTTGCTACACTAACTCCATTATAACACAGCGTTACCTAGGTAAGATACCAACACTACTACACCAGCTAGTTAGTTGCTACACTAACTCCACTATAACACAGCGTTACCTAGGTAAGATACCAACACTACTGCACCAGCTAGTTAGTTGTTACACTAACTCCATTATAACACAGCGTTACCTAGGTAACATACCAACACTACTGCACCAGCTAGTTAGTTGTTACACTAACTCCATTATAACACAGCGTTACCTAGGTAAGATACCAACACTACTACACCAAGTAGTTAGTTGTTACACTAACTCCACTATAACACAGCGTTACCTAGATAAGACACCAACACTACTACACCAGGTAGTTAGTTGTTACACTAACTCCACTATAACACAGCGTTACCTAGGTAAGATACCAACACTACTGCACCAGCTAGTTAGTTGTTACACTAACTCCACTATAACACAGCGTTACCTAGGTAAGATACCAACACTACTACACCAGCTAGTTAGTTGTTACACTCACTCCATTATAACACAGCGTTACCTAGGTAAGATACCAACACTACTACACCAAGTAGTTAGTTGTTACACTAACTCCACTATAACACAGCGTTACCTAGATAAGACACCAACACTACTACACCAGGTAGTTAGTTGTTACACTAACTCCACTATAACACAGCGTTACCTAGGTAAGATACCAACACTACTGCACCAGCTAGTTAGTTGTTACACTAACTCCACTATAACACAGCGTTACCTAGGTAAGATACCAACACTACTACACCAGCTAGTTAGTTGTTACACTAACTCCATTATAACACAGCGTTACCTAGGTAAGATACCAACACTACTGCACCAGCTAGTTAGTTGTTACACTAACTCTACTATAACACAGCGTTTCCTAGGTAAGGTACCAACACTACTGCACCAGCTAGTTAGTTGTTACACTAACTCCACTATAACACAGCGTTACCTAGGTAACATACCAACACTGCTACACCAGCTAGTTAGTTGTTACACTAACTCCATTATAACACAGCGTTACCTAGGTAAGATACCAACACTACTACACCAGGTAGTTAGTTGTTACACTAACTCCATTATAACACAGCGTTACCTAGGTAACATACCAACACTGCTACACCAGCTAGTTAGTTGTTACGCTAACTCCACTATAACACAGCGTTACCTAGGTAAGATACCAACACTACTACACCAGGTTGTTAGTTGTTACACTAACTCCACTATAACACAGCGTTACCTAGGTAACATACCAACACTGCTACACCAGCTAGTTAGTTGTTACACTAACTCCATTATAACACAGCGTTACCTAGGTAAGATACCAAAACTACTACACCCAGTAGTTAGTTGTTACACTAACTCCATTATAACACAGCGTTACCTAGGTTACATACCAACACTGCTACACCAGCTAGTTAGTTGTTACATTAACTCCACTATAACACAGCGTTGCCTAGGTAAGGTACCAACACTACTACACCAAGTAGTTGGTTGTTACACTAGCTCCACTATAACACAGCGTTACCTAGGTAAGATACCAACACTACTGCACCAGCTAGTTAGTTGTTACACTAACTCCACTATAACACAGCATTACCTAGGTAAGATACCAACACTACTGCACCAGCTAGTTAGTTGTTACACTAACTCCACTATAACACAGCGTTACCTAGGTAAGATACCAACACTACTGCACCAGCTAGTTAGTTGTTACACTTACTCCACTATAACACAGCGTTACCTAGGTAAGATACCAACACTACTGCACCAGCTAGTTAGTTGTTACACTAACTCCACTAACCTGACCGCCAGAATTCGTTATGGGTTGACTGCGTTTAAGGAGCTTTGATATATATTTTAGTGTCAAATAAGATTGATACGAACGTCTCACTCGTAAATCGATATTCGGACGATTTGATGTTAGAACAATGTAAAGCTATACAAGAAGAATTTTGATGCAAAGCAACAAAAACGCGCGCATGATTTTGAAGCATGACTTAAAGGAAGCAGGTGCAGTTCAGTACATTTAAATAATCTGTGCAAGCAGACAGGATGTAAATATTTCGAACAAGAAGGCCAAATGTCCCTTTATTTTAAACAAGAAGGCCAAGATGTGCCTATATTGCTCACCTGGCTACCATAGCCTATATAAAAAGGTTACCAAGAGTAGAAAGGGTCAATATTGACGTAGAGATTAAACGTTTTATATGCTACGATCTATGTGATATTCAGCATGTGAAGTTTAGTCGTGAAATGACAAGTTTAGTCATAAAACCATTATGGTTTGCTTATCATTCACTGCAACTATAGTGTGTCATACAAGCTGAAGTTTCTCAAGTTTTTGTTTTTTTACCAATAAACTGTTTTAAATCCTTTAACTAGATCCAATAGATAAAAAACAAACATACGTGCTTAAATATTAACATATATTAAGGTTTATTGCCGATAGTTATAAGTTAAGTGTGACACAAGCTTTGGGAGGAGAGGGGAAGTATCTTCTCCTTCCAGTTTAACAGAAGTATGATAGCAAAAATGGGAGTATGAGTATATAAACAAAAAGTAATTAAAAAAAAGAAAGAAGATATTTATGATCAAGATTGAGCATTATGAAAGTTCACATGTATGGTCAACATATAGCAAGAATTATTAAGTCTGTTGTTTTTGTTTGTAATGTCACTTTACTCGTTTTGAGCATGCCAGTAGAAAACTGAAAAATAAACAAAAGAAAATGGTCAAGTCAGTAAGAATGACCAAAATCGCCAAGCGATGAATGCTGCATTTACAAATAGAACGGGTCACGTTACGGCCATGCCTATTGCATAGTTGGGTTAACGTTGTTTTTACAGTTTCTAGAATTATACTATAATATGTAGTAATTAAAATGAATCATCATTGATTTTTTAAAGATTACCCATTTATTTAAAAATCTTAATATTGTAAATAGGCAAAAACATCGCCAGAAACTGTTTTCTGAGCTTTGATGAATAGGGTCGTAAACCAAACTATAAAAAAAGCGTAGCCTAGGAAGTAAGGGGAAAGTTATTAAATACCCATTATATGTATCTAAAAGGTTGTAATAACGGTAGAAGACATGCCTATTTTGTATCGTTGTGTGTCTTAAATCATGTTATACAATTTATTGATTCATAAAGGTTGTTTTTTTCAAACAAACAACAAAGGTTTTTTTAACAATAATAACATTGGTGTCTCCCTTTTCGATTACGTCACCTCATGGTACAACATTAAAACCTATCCCATACTGACGCCGTCAATAATTGAGCCGCGTCTAGCAATCTTAATTTAAAATAGTCAATCGCCAATATAAATGTATAAATTTGAAATAGTCAATCGCCAATATAAATGTATAAATTTAAAATAGTCAATCGCCAATATAAATGTATAAATTTAAAATAGTCAATCGCCAATATAAATGTATAAATTTAAGGCATACAGATGTACAACTATAACAGAATGTATAGGCAAATGGATGTGCACAGGAGTTGTTTAAACTTACAAAAGGCCATTCTGTTTGTTTATAATTTTTAAACGTTGAATATCTTCTTTATGCATCTGCATACAATGAAGCCTCAGTCTCAGAATGCAGAACGCATGTTATCGATGACTCAGTGCTTCGTTCATGTGTCGACATTCACTGTCAAAACAAAACAGTGGTATCGCCATCTTTTGCATTAAAATTCACCAAAGACTTTTCCAACTTGATTTATGTACTATACGATCTCCTCACTATTTCCGTAACCCCTGTAGACTATAGTATCAAATGGCTGAATAGTCGATCAAGCTTTAGTATTTTTTGTTATCAAAACGGCTGATCTTGATCTACGCTAGTAATAAAATCTCGAAGTATCAAATCATATACTACTAAATTTAAATCTGTACTAAATCATATACTACTAAATCTAAATCTGTACTAAATCATATACTACTAAATCTAAATCTGTACTAAATCATATACTACTAAATTTAAATCTGTACTAAATCATATACTACTAAATCTAAGTCTGTACTAAATATGTACTAAATCATATACTACTAAATCTAAATCTGTACTAAATCATATACTACTAAATCTAAATATGTACTAAATCATATACTACTAAATCTAAATCTGTACTAAATCATATACTACTAAACTAAATATGTACCAAGTCTGTACTAAGTCATATACTACTAAATCTAAATCTGTACTAAATCTGTACTAAATCATATACTACTAAACTAAATCTGTACTAAATCATATACTACTAAATCTGTAAATTTGCATTTAGTAAGTATCTTTCTTATGTCACTAAGCAAAATATCAAATCATACAGTATTGATCCTGACCAATTTCCAAAAGAAACCAAGTGTTTGTTATTCATCAAATTGTTGAAAGGGATTTATATACGTTGACACACACAAAACATCGAATTCACTAACATATGCATGTTGTAATTTATATGTACCATAAATATGTCTGTGTATGAGTGGTTTACACTAATTAAGGCTCGAAAGTCCGTTTTCGTGTGGCGTGGTCAAATTATAATTTAACTTAACCCTTTCCCACACCCGTCAAATCTGCAGAAGATATTTTTGAAACAAAACTATGAAATATCTTTATACATGGGAGTATACTAATTGGATAGAGTTGAACATATTATGACAAAATGTACTTTTTTCTCGTTGTGAACAAATTGACTACATCTTTTTTTATATATTTCGTCTCATCAAATAGGTCTTTACGTGTGAAAGGGTTAACAACCTGGTCATATAAATATATAATCATCATAAAAATATAATTTTACCGCTCAGCTGTTATTCTGAAGAGATTTCTTAAACGATTTTATGAGCAATAAATCTCGACATAGAACAGATTGATAGTAATTGGATACGCACACCTTTACCCGCATGGAAACTTATGTCCAAAACACTACTAAACGAAAAACCAGCATGGAAACTTATAGCCATAACACTACTAAACGAAAAACCAGCATGGAAACTTATAGCCATAACACTACTAAACGAAAAACCAGCATGGAAACTTATAGCCATAACACTACTAAACGAAAAACCAGCATGGAAACTTATAGCCATAACACTACTAAACGAAAAACCAGCATGGAAACTTATAGCCATAACACTACTAAACGAAAAACCAGCATGGAAACTTATGGCCATAACACTACTAAACGAAAAACCAGCATGGAAACTTATGGCCTTAACACTACTAAACGAAAAACCAGCATGGAAACTTATGGCCATAACACTACTAAACGAAAAACCAGCATGGAAACCTATGGCCATAACACTACTAAACGAAAAACCAGCATGGAAACTTATGGCCATAACACTACTAAACGAAAAACCAGCATGGAAACTTATGGCCATAACACTACTAAACGAAAAACCAGCATGGAAACTTATGGCCATAACACTACTAAACGAAAAACCAGCATGGAAACTTATGGCCATAACACTACTTAACGAAAAACCAGCATGGAAACCTATGTCCAAAACACTACTAAACGAAAAACCAGCATGGAAACTTATGTCCAAAACACTACTAAACGAAAAACCAGCATGAAAACTTATGTCCAAAACACTACTAAACGAAAAACAAGCATGAAAACTTATGTCCATAACACTACTAAACGAAAAACCAGGACCTTTTGCATGGGTAAGACATCGATTTAATTGCGTAATTCGATTGGCCCAGGAGAAAACAAACAGAGATGAAAACATTTCAAACGAAAAACTCATAAAAACATGCGCAATCGAAAGGCTATACGTTTTATAAGTACAAGACTAAAGACTCGTACAATTCAAATTTTGATGCAAAGCATCAAAAACGCCGCGCATGATTTAGAAGCATGACTTAAAGGAACCAGATGCAGTTCAGTACATTTAAATAACCTGTGCAAACAGACAGGATGTAAATATTTTGAACAAGAAGGCCAAATGTCCCTTTATTTTAAACAAGCCTATACTGCTCACCTGACTACCATAGCCTATAATAAAGGGTTACCAAGAGCAGAAAGGGTCAGTTTTGACGTAGGGATTAGACGTTTTATATGCTACGATCTATGTGATATTCAGCATGTGAAGTTTAGTCGTGAAATGACAAGTTTAGTGTTGAAACCATTTGGTTTACTGTTTGCTTAATATTGATTGCAACTATAATGTGTCATAGAAGCTGAAGTTTCTTAATTTTTACCAATAAACGGTTTTAAATCTGCTCTAACTAGATCAATTAGATAAAAAACAAAGGTGATGAAATATTAACAGATATTAACTTAAGCCTAATGCCTCTAGTTACGAGTTAAGTGTGACACAAGCTTTGGGAGGAGAGGGGGGAAGTCTATTCTCCTTCCAGTTTAGCAGAAGTATGATAACAAACACGGGAGTATATAAACAAACCATACAAAAGTCATTTTAACAAGTTTAAAGATATTCATTATCAAAATTGAGCATTTATGAAATTAAAAGAAAAAGTTCACATGTATAGTCAACATATAGCAAGAATACAATGATCTGAATGAACAAACTGCATGGGGAAGAACGTTTTAAAGGTCAATTGAAACGCACTTTTGTTATTGTATATTTAAGTGACTTTTACTTTTATTAAAACAACCGCGTAAAAATGTTCACAAAATAATTTGAAATAATGTTGTTATCGTGGATTTTGTGTAGTCGCACCTGTATCGGTGTACTAAAAAAATATATCGAATTTGTGTCACGTGATTAAACCGGAACTGACGTAAATTGATGTATTCAGCAATGGTGGAATATTAGAGTTCAGAGGATTGTCTTATTTTGTTCATAAATTTTATGTATTTCTGGTGAACGCTGAATTGACATGACACAATGCCGGTTCGGTGCGCTGCTCCAGACTGTAATAACTCGTTCGTACCAGGCCTTTCCATGTTTATATTCCCAGAAGACACTATTTAAACATGAAATGGCGAGTAAACATGAACCGTGGAAAACGTTTGAGCCAGCGACATTTGTTGTTGAAATGAAATCTATAAAGTATTCTCGGTTATGTCAGGAACAATTTACCGGAGATTGTTTTGTGATAAGTCCCAGACTAGCTGCCGATCTTGAGTTCAAACCCGGAACATTTTAATTAAACGATATTTAAGCCTCCCATTTTTAAAGAACAGAAAGTCCGTGCTCCGTGGTGCTTTTGGGAAAAGACAGCGACAAAAGGTAAGATTATGTTTTTATTTATTTAAACAATCGTAGATAATATACAATTATAAGTTATCACTTATAGATGTTAGTTCTACGGTGTTTGAGGTTTAATGGATACTAAGAAGATAATGAAAACATCTAGACGAGCTCAACTGCCCCTACTTTTGAAAATATTGTCACACAGTCGGAAAATTCTATTTGTCCCACTATATTTACAATTACCGAATTTTCATTTTGTCCACCTTATAAGTGTATGTTTGAGAGCGTTAATAGCGGGGGCGGGGGTATTTTAATGCTTGTTAATTCCTTTCTAATGTAACGGGAGCGGTTTCTTGAAGCCACCGTACATATATCTGCCTCTACCTTTTCTTATGACTCTTCTAGTTACTACACGTATGCTTGCCTTATTTACTTGTGGTATGCATGGTTCATGTGATTATTGTGATTCTTGTGATTCTTGTGTATCCACAAGGTATTCTGTACTATATAAGGCCTGTCTCTTTCTGTTCTCTTCCCAGTTGTGACTAGCTCCAAAGGTAACGTTTACCTACTAGCTTACCACTCTGAGCATTCTCTCTCTCTCTCTCTCTCTATTTCTGATTTCCCCTCTATTATGTTCTATATTATTATTTAGTTGTATGTGTCGTTATTGTGTACATTTGTCCTGTTTTGGCTATGAGTAAAAGCCAACACTTAATAAAAGTATAAACTAGCATTCTTTCTCTGTTGTCGTGTTGTATCCTAAATCGAACCTGCCGTGGCCGGTTACATTTTGGTGCCGTGACCAGGATACAACACAGTACAGCAGCAGTTCTTCCGTTTTGAATTTACTTTCAAAATGGCTGAACGTTTTGATCATGTTAATTTACCTCGCCAACCACAGGATATAGGTTCACATAGACAATTACCTAAACCACAGAGTACATGTTTACATGATGTGGTCAAAACTGAACCAGGTTTAAACTTTACGCCGTATGTACCTAGTGTAAACTCATACTTTACACAGGGTGTACCTAATGTAAACTCACATTTGATACCGGGTATGAGCAGAAATTATGCAAATTCTTATAGTGCACAGGGTATGCCAGCTCAAACTCATGACTTTAGACATGGAGATAGTGCCTTTAATTCTCGACAATATATTCCAAATACATATCAGTCTGAGGGTTTGCCTTCATCAGTGACACATAGAAAGGTTAAAGAACCTAACACCTTTGATGGGAAATCTTCAGAGTGGCGTGATTATGTAGTTCATTTTGAATGTGTCGCCAGTTGGAATGGTTGGACTGAATTTGAAAAGGCTCAACAAATAATCATGAGTTTGCGTGGGTCCGCTCAAAAACTATTGGGTGAATTAAATTTGGAACAGTTGAAAAGTTACCAATATATTAAAGAGTTCATTAGTAGGCGATTTAATCCAGTTGAAAGAGAAACTGCATTTAGATGCGAGTTTAGAAACCGAAAACAACAAAAACAAGAATCTGCCTCTGACTTTGGATATTCCTTACAAAGGCTTTGTTTCCAAGCCTTCCCTCAAATTAACCCCAAAGCAATGGAAATATATTTAATTGACCAATTTATACATGGACTGGCCCGTCCAGAACTAAGAAGTCATGTTCAATATCGCCATCCTCATACAATTGATGCCGCGATAGCATTATCAGTAGAATTTGAGGCTTTTGAGTGTTCTCATGGTATATTGAGGAAGCCCCATTTTGAAAAGGAGGGACAAATTAATTCCCTTAAAACCTCAGAAAATGCTAAGCCCGAAGGACATATAAGCAGGTCAGAAACTGTTACTTTACATGACATTGCAAAAATGCTACAGGATCTTATGATAAATGTTAAACGGTCAAATAGTTCAAGGTCGAGGTCAAATAGTTCAAGGTCAAGGTCAAATAGTGCAGATAGGCGTAAACAATATGACAAATATGAATGTTTTAATTGCCACAAGAAAGGTCACATTGCTACCTATTGTCCCTCAAAGCAGGAAAACTAGGTATGGCTGAACTTAGGCCCGAAGTTCCAGTCAGTATTAAAGAAACGCAGAATGGGCAAGCAAATACAATATTTGACTGTCAAAATAAAGCATGTCACTTTACAAAAGTGATTATTAATAAGTCAATTATTCACGCTCTTGTTGATTCTGGCTCTGCAAGTTCTATCATTTCTAGAAAGGCATTCCGCATGTTACATTTAGATAGGAACACAATACAGAATGATAATATTAAACTAACCGCAGCCAATGGAAGCGACGTTTCAGTAGATGGGATAGTCACATTAGAGTTTGAAATTGATAATGAAAACTTTTCATATGAATTCTTGGTAGCAGAACTTGATGGATTAGACTGCATTTTAGGAAGTGATTTCTTAGAAGATTTTGATATTGCCATTAAATTTGGTAAAGGTATAATGCAGATAGGGAAACATAAAGTAAAACTTGAGAGGCAAATGAAAAATAGAGTTTGCCGAATTAAGTTGAATCAAACAGTGACTTTGCCACCTAACTCAGAAGTCGTTACTGCTGGGTATTTAGATGGTCAAAATTACGAAAATGAATGTGTAGTGGAACCTTTCAAACAACTGTCTAAGAAAGGCATTTTAATGTGTAGGTCTTTGGTAAAAACTGAACGAATTGACATTCCGTTATCACTTATCAATTTTACTGATAGCAAAATTAAAGTTAAAAAGGGTACCTCTGTTGGATATGTTCAAAAGGCAGATGTTGTTATGACTGAATTGCCTGAACACCTCAACTGCCCTGTATCTACTCTTCCTGAACATCTTCAACCCTTAATTGAAGAAGCATCTTCTTCATTAAATAATGAAGAAATCGAAAAAGTCAAAAGTTTAGTAATAGATTTCCAAGATGTTTTTGCAGATAAGTCCGGTACAATCGGTCAAACTACTTATGCTGAGCATACAATTGATGTAGGTAATGCTAGACCTATCAAAATACCACCACGCAGGTTACCCTTCGCTCAAAAAGATATTGTTAAGGATGAAATTCTTAAAATGTTAGATCAGGGAATCATAGAACCCAGTAACAGTCCTTGGGCATCGCCGGTCGTTTTAGTTACAAAATCTGATCATTCTATACGTTTCTGTGTCGATTATAGAAAAATAAACGCTGTAACTAGAAAGGATGCTTATCCTTTACCTAAGATCAGTGAGGCATTGGACACATTATCTTCTGGGAAATACTTCTGTACCTTAGATTTAGCCTCAGGTTATTGGCAAATTCCAATGGCTGAAGAACATAAACAATATACAGCCTTCAGTACTCATTTAGGGCTACACCAGTTTCGTGTTATGCCTTTTGGATTAACAAATGCTCCTGCTACGTTTGAGAGACTGATAGAGAAAGTTCTTTTTGGTCTACAATGGGACAAATGTTTGTGCTATTTAGACGATATTATTATTTTTGGAAAAACCTTTGATGAAACCTTTGAAAACTTAAAACTTGTTTTAAGTAGATTTCGAGAAGCAAACTTAATAGTTAAACCGAAAAAGTGCCATTTATTTCAGAAATCGATTGAGTACCTAGGACATAATGTTTCAGAAGAAGGGGTTTCTTGTTCCAAAAATAAAACAAAGGCTGTTTTGAACTGGCCTGTCCCAATTAACAAAACCGAGTTAAGAAGTTTCTTGGGGCTGATCAATTATTATAGAAGATACATAAAAGATTTGGCCACACTGGCATATCCTTTGACACGTCTCACACAGAAAAATAAACCGTTTATCTGGTCTGAAGATTGCCAGGAAAGTTTTGATAAAATGAAACAACTTTTAGTTTCTGCACCTATACTAGGTTATCCTGAACGATATGGACAATTCATTCTTGATACAGATGGTAGCCAGTTTGGTGTTGGCGCCGTCTTGTCTCAAGTTCAAAATGGGAAGGAGCGTGTCATAGCATATGCCAGTAAAACTTTGAATAAAGCACAACAGAGATATTGCACTACCTTCATTGAATTGTTAGCTGTTGTAACCTTTATAAGGCATTTCAGACAATACCTGTGGGGACAAAACTTCTTAGTCAGAACTGATCATGCCTCTTTGACTTGGCTTAGGAATTTTAAGGACCCAGAGGGAATGATAGCAAGGTGGTTGACAATTCTTGAAACTTACAATTTTACCATTCAACATAGAAAAGGCTCTTGTCATGGCAATGCAGATGCAATGTCAAGGCTACCTAGGAAGAAATGTAAAAGGATAGATTGTCCTGACTGTGAAAGTTCTTCATACTGTTCAAAGGTTTCAGAACCTCCGGTTGAAGAAATTTCACTATTTGCGATAGATCAAGGTGGTAAATCTAATACAAGGCAATCAAATTGGATAGACAATTTCACTGTGGATCAATTAAAAGATTTACAGGAAACCGACATGGTAACAAGCAAAATATTAACTCTTAAAAGTGAATTCGTAAATAAACCTCCAAAACAGGTTATTAAACACTGTTCTTTTAAAGTTCGTGTTCTTTGGAGTATTTGGGAGTCACTGTTGGTACGAGATGGGTTATTATATCGTAGATGGTTACCTGTGGACTTGGTTGATCATGAGAAGTTACATATTATAGCACCTTCTTCTTTGCAATTTGAAGTATTTCAACAGTTACACTCAAATAAGACTGCCAGTCATCTTGGTAGGGATCGAACTATAAAATCAATCCAGAGAAGATTTTATTGGCCTGGTATGACTAGAGATATAAGAACCTGGTGTAATGAATGTGAATTATGTGCTCGTAGAAAACCTGGCCCTGGGGTAGGAAAATCACCTTTGAAACAAGATTTGTCAAGTTATGTTATGGATAGGATAGCTTTGGATATACTTGGTCCTCTTCCTTTAACTTCTAACGGGAATGAGTACATTCTAGTAGTTGGTGATTATTTCACTAAATATTCTGAAGCTTATTCAATACCTAATCACACTGCCTTAACAGTAGCAGATAAGCTTGTTTGCGAGTTCATTTGTAGATATGGGGTTCCTTCAGTTATTCATTCTGATCAAGGTCGTGAATTCGAATCCATTCTGTTCAAGGAAATGTGTAAACTGCTTGACATTAAGAAAACTAGAACCACTCCATATAATCCCAAGTCTGATGGTATGATAGAACGCTTTAACAGAACACTTCTTCAAATGCTCTCTATGTTTGTTAATGAAAATAGGGATGACTGGGATGATCACATTCCCTTTGTCATGATGGCCTATAGGTCAACTTGCCATGATAGTACTGGTTTCAGTCCAAATGGGTTAATGTTTGGCAGAGAAACAACATTTCAAATTGATGTTATGTTTGGAAACTGTGAAACAAATATGTCAGATATATGTCCTTCTCAGTATGTAGAATGGTTAAAACAATCAGTAGATATTTCATACAATACTGCTTTTCAAAATTTAAAAAGGTCTGCCTCAAGACAGAAAAAGGCATACGATGTTGGCCTAAAACCTAGAAAATTCTCTGAAGGTGATTATGTCTGGCGTTGGTATCCTCCACTAGCTAATCAGAAGTTAGCATTAAGTTGGATTGGACCATATAAAATTATTACAGAGGTATCAACTGTTACCTACAAAATTGAAAATGTGGAAAACAAGAAATGTTTAGTAGTACATGTTGATCACCTAAAGAAATATAACGGCAACAGAATATTTGAAACTCCAAATGTAGATCAGGAATATGGGAACATAGAAAGTGAGGCAGATACGACTAATCCATGTTATAATCCTTCTGAGAATCATGAATTAGATTATGTATTGCCAGAACCTTCAACCCCTTACACAACTAGGGCAGGGCGAAGAACAAAACAAAAACAGATCTTTTCTCCTACTTAGTTAAAGTTCACAGTCAGATAAATCCTTTTGTTTAAGGATATTTTTGTATATTTTGTATATTTATCTGATCTTATTCATTCCTGATTTTTGTATTATTTTTGGATATTGTTTAGTCGTCCCATTTTATAGGGTCTAATATCTGTTGAATTATGTATAATGACCGTCAATTATTCATTTTATAGTCATTTTAGTCAGCAAATAGAGATACAAACTTTCCTCTCTACTAACTTCTTTTTTCATTTCTTTCTTTCTTATTTTTCATATCTTAATTATTAAAAATACAACAGGAAATTTAATGTCTTAGTTGAATAGGTTACGATAACGACTAGATAAGATGAGGTCATTATCGCATCGAAGGCAGAACACGAGAGTTAAAAGGCAATGATCAGTCCTTCCTCTCATGTATGGCCTGACCTTCGTTGGCAGCTTAGGAATGTGTTCCTATGATGGGATTCATCTCAGGAATTGTAATGACCGGGCTGAGAAATCTTTAAATGTTTTATCTGGCTTATTTCTTGCTATGTTTTCTCTTTCTATATCATTTTCATTTATTTTAGATGTCTCTTGAAATATTGGACGGAATCGAAGAAGAAATCAGATCTTTTTCAGAAGCTGAAAGGCCTCTATGGCCTGATTGTCCAACCCGTTGTCCCGTTGGCCAGTGTGATCAGAGGATCCTATTTCCAACAGTTAACAACTTTATAAGACACTGGAGTAAACTACATATGCCTCAAATTAAACTTTACGAATGTCCATGTTGCTCATTTGTCTCGGCCAGAGAGTACAATATCAGAAGGCATCTGGGTCAGAGACACAAACTGATCACAACCCAAGCCATAACTTCCAGGAATGTAGAAAACACAAACTATATTAACCCCACGGATGTACAACCCTACAGGTACAACCACCGGTCTAGGATGATCCAAAAGCGGAAAGAGATGGATACACCAGCTTCTGTCCTGGTCCGAGGAGGAGAAGTCTGTCGAGACCAAGAGGCCGATCTGGATGGGTCGATAACTTTCAAAAAGTCGAAGAAATGAACTTTTCATACTTTTCAGTGATCTTTTGTGTTTTCTTTCAGCTTATATATTACCTTCTAACTGATAAGTGAATCATTTCCTATAGTAGTATTTATTCTTTATTGTCTTCTACAGCTCAGTTTCTTTTGACCAATGTTTATTTGAACATTGGATCTTAAGAAAGGGGGAATGTAACGGGAGCGGTTTCTTGAAGCCACCGTACATATATCTGCCTCTACCTTTTCTTATGACTCTTCTAGTTACTACACGTATGCTTGCCTTATTTACTTGTGGTATGCATGGTTCATGTGATTATTGTGATTCTTGTGATTCTTGTGTATCCACAAGGTATTCTGTACTATATAAGGCCTGTCTCTTTCTGTTCTCTTCCCAGTTGTGACTAGCTCCAAAGGTAACGTTTACCTACTAGCTTACCACTCTGAGCATTCTCTCTCTCTCTCTCTCTCTATTTCTGATTTCCCCTCTATTATGTTCTATATTATTATTTAGTTGTATGTGTCGTTATTGTGTACATTTGTCCTGTTTTGGCTATGAGTAAAAGCCAACACTTAATAAAAGTATAAACTAGCATTCTTTCTCTGTTGTCGTGTTGTATCCTAAATCGAACCTGCCGTGGCCGGTTACACTAAGTAAAACTTATTCATGAAAATGTTTATATAAATCATAATCCTTTCCAACATACAATAGCTTCTGCATCAGACTTCTTTTGAAAACATTGTAATAGAAAGAAGAAATTGATGGTAGTCAATATTCATGAGCAATAATTGCTGTAATTAGCACATAATTCGCATCTGTTTTTTCTAAACCATGCATAATTTCACTAGTCGCCATTACAGATAAGGTTGAGTTGTCAACCGATGACGTCATCGGTAACCGGGCGGACTGCGCATGCGCGAAAATCGATTATTGGAAAGGTGAAAATGTCCAATAAATCACGTTACGTATTTCTCTGATAGCACCCATTTGATTAAAGATACCGAGGAATTAAATTTTTCGATGTATTTGTATACAATTACTGAATAAGCGTAGGGTTATGATTGATATAAAAAAAATCTGCGTTTCAATTGACCTTTAAGTTTAGAAATACAACTGAATTTTATAAATAGGCAAAAACATCCCCCGAAACTTTTTTATTTAGGGCCGTAAACCAAACAATTAAAAAGTCGTAGCATAGTTGGGGGAAAAGTGAACTTTGTTTATAATCACCTATTACTGAATAGTTATTGGTGCCATATATCTCATCTCCTATGAATGGATCTGATTTGATGAACCGTATATCTTATTTCCTATCAATGGATATGTTCTGTATAATAGTTATTGGTGCCGTATATCTTATCTCATATTAAGGATCTGTTCTATATGAAATAGTTACTTGTGCCATAAATCTCATCAATGGATCTGTTCTGTATGATATAGTTATTGATGCCGTATATCTCATCACCTATGAATTGATCTGTTGTGTAGTAAATAATTACTGGGGCCGTATATCTTATCACCTATTACTGGATATGTTCTGTAGGACTGATGAGTCAATTGTGCCGTATATATAATCATCTATTACTGAATCTGTTCTGTATGATATAGTTATTGGTGCCTTATATTTCATCTACTATAAATGGATCTGTTCTGTAGGAACCGTATATATTAAATTATATCAATGGTGCCGTATATCTCATTTCCTATTAATGGATCTGTTCTGTATGAAATAGTTATTGGTGCCGTATATCTCATCTCCTATTAAGGATCTGTTTTATATGAAATAGTTACTTGTGCCATAAATCTAATCAATGGATTTGTTCTGTAGGAAATAGTTACTGGTGCCGTATATCTAATTTCCTATGAATTAATTTGTTCTGTAGGAAATACTGGTGCAGTATATCTCATCTCCGATCAATAGATCTGTTGTGTAGGAAATAGTTACTGATGCCGTATATCTCATCGCCTATTAACGGATCTGGTCTGTAGGTTATAATTACTGGGGCCGTGTTAATGGATCTCTTCTGTAGAAAAGAATTACTGATGCCGTATATATCATCTCCTATGAATGGATCTGTTCTGTATGAAATAGTTACTGGTGCCGTATATCTCATCACCTATTAATGGATATGTTCTGTATGAAATAATTACAGGTGCCGTTTATCTTATTTCATATTAATGAATCTGTTCTTTATGAAATAATTACAGATGCCGTTTATCTCATTTCATATTAATGGATCTGTTTTTTATTAAATAGTTATTGGTGCCGTATATCTCATCACCTATTAATGGATCTGTTCTGTAGGAAATAACTACAGGTGACGTATATCTCCTTTCATATTAATAGATCGGTTCTTTATGAAATAGTTATTGGTGACTTATATCTCATCTTCTATGAATGGATATGTTCTGTAGGAAATAGTTACTGATGCCGTATATCTCATCACTTATTAACGGATCTGTTGTTTAGGAAATAGTTACAGGTCCCATATATCTCATGTCCTATTAATGGATCTGTTCTGTATGAAATAATTACAGGTTCCGTTTATCTCATTTCATATTAATGGCTCTGTTCTTTATGAAATAGTTACTGATGCCGTATATCTCATCTTCTATGAATGGATATGTTCTGTAGGATATAGTTACTGATGCCGTATATCTCATCACTTATTAACGGATCTTTTCTGTAGGAAATAATTACAGGTGCCGTTTATCTCATTTCATATTAATGGATCTGTTCTTTATGAAATAGTTATTGGTGCCGTATATGTTATCACCTATTAACGGATCTGTTCTGTTGGAAATAATTACAGGTGCCGTATATCTCATGTCCTATTAACGGATCTGTTCTGTAGGAACTAATTACAGGTGCCGTATATCTCATTTCCTATTAACGGAATAGGTCAGTATGTATTGTACCATTAGTCAGTATGTATTATACCATAAACCAGTATGTATTATACCATAAGTCAGTGCGTATTATACCATTAGTCAGTATGCATTTTACAATTAGTCAGTATGCATTGTACCATAAGTCAGTATGTATTGTACCATAAGTCAGTATGTATTGTACCATAAGTCAGTATGCATTATACCATAAGTCAGTATGTATTGTACCAGTTGTCAAAGCAATCATTTCCCGTGCATCCTATACACATTAACAATGAATTTAAACTCAGTGTCATATATTCAATGTATTCTTTTGACGGTATACATTCATTTATACGCAAACAAAGTTTGTAGGGTTAGGGTCTTTTTGTCTGTAGATCAGCATGGCCAAGGATATATTTGGCGTAATTTGACCTAAATGGACAAACATTTATTTTAAATGTGACAAGTATTCCTGTCGTGCTGTCACGACGTCGGATCCCCAACAAATGGGCTTAACGGTAGCTAGCTAGTTCGGCAATATCTCTATAAATAAACGTTCAATTGTTGAATAGAATTGTGTCAACATGTTTTAAAAGCCGTCTGCTGCAGATCCGATAAAAGGACTTCTGGAAGTGGGAAAGGATTACAGATCGGTGTAAATCGCCGATCAAAGCCGCCATTATATGCCGGATAATGATTAAGTGACAGCCACTTTCACATGAGGCAGTCGTCATGAAATGCATTTATCACGTGATCAATTAGTCTCTCATATCGGAAAAGTTGTCAGAAAAGGTTCACAATTATTTGTCAATAGTTGATAAATTGACCAATCGAGAAGTGATGATTAACGCTCAGTCAAATTGATTGTTAGCATGTGGACATGCTGCTTAAGGTAGAACGCGCCTCTAAAAAAATATTCGAATTTCCTCACGAAATTTTGCATCACCATAATACAGCATATGCCCAATAAGATTATGTTCTTACTTTTTTCGTATCTAAAACAGTTTTTAAACTACGAAACCTCAAAGTATACCACTGACGTCACTATTTAGACGTCTCTCAAATGTCCCTCGTTAAAACAACAATAGGTGATAGTTTGGTAAATTTTAGGTTGATAGCTGCGAAATTATATCACGATTTGCATCTTAAGAATACCTTCACGTACATGTAATTTTCTTCTTTGTGTCGTACGTTTAAAAAAAATAACGCGTCTATAACGTCACTTTTCAGGAGCGAAATAACGTCGCGTTTCGCGTAAGAAAAGGCGCCCTTTTTTCATTTAAAAAAAATCTGTACATTTAATTTTTGATTTTTTTTAATCTATTCATTTATTATTTAATTAAAAATCGTTTGATATCAAGAAAAGTATACCTTACCGACTTCGTTTTTTCACAATATCAATTTATCTAACCCCTACTGTAGTGCATCACGGAGCGTGAAATGCGTTAAAATGACAGGTTTGCCTCGAAAGAAAGTTACCGAAAAACATCAAGCAAATAGAGAACTCTATCATTTACCAAGAAAACGTATTGTGGACATATAACATTTTGTCCAACATTTTGCAAACAGCTGTAAAATTGTGAAAATTATTTAAATATCGTAGATTTTATAAAGGAAAACACTAACTAAGTTACATTTTCGCTGCCGGCATTGCCGCGCTGTGTCTGCTATACATACATGAAACCGATCGAAAGGAAGGAAGGGGTCCTTTACACATAGCATCAAGGCATCCTTCAGCAAGGTAAAGCTTTTTTTATTATCTTACTTCATACATCTTTAAATAAGGATATATGTGCATATAACCATATAGCACAACACTCGTTATGAGAGAAAAATAATAACTTTCGTTGCACATGCACTTTACCGGGAATTAATAATTATATATCGCGGGAGGACATTCCCGAACATCCTTCTCTCAAATTTAATCATGACTGTCTCTCCTATTTGTTAACCACTTCCAACATACAGCAGATAACTTTTGAAAATATTGTGGCAAAAGGTGAAATTGCTCATTATGAAAATGTTCTATATTTCTCACAACAGTTTCGCAATATTAAATAATTATTCTTTGTTCTTTGAGTATTTAATGTTTTTTTTTTTTTTTTTCGAAATGTTTTGAAAGTTTTAAGGAGCATATTTATTATACGTGGGAAAGTGAATTGTAAAGAAATCTAAATACATCCTATAAGTTACTCAATTAAATTCCCAATTGTATCGCCTCGATACATTGCGCCCGGTAAAGTGCAGACTAACATAATTTTCAGTTATAGGTCAACACCTGCTGTAATAAAATTCTTACCATCTTTCAGAAATGTTGACCTATTCACAATATGACGAATGGCTTCCACCAAATAACTTTTTAAAGAACGGAGCGAATAGTTGGGCCTATTGTAGAGACAAAGGCCCGTGAATCTTGTGAAAGGACGTGCGCTCGAAAACACTTTGATGAGATCGGCTACCCTTTCTACATTTCCAGCGGTAGACGATTCACGTTGTTACTATTATTATTTTTGTTATTATAATTATGATTCCGGTCAAACGAAATTTAAAAACAGGCATGTGTCATTTGCATTACCCCTACCACGAATATGGGCCATGTCCGATATCTGTAACATATTGAAGCGTATAATGCATTAATTGTGTTAAATAATTAGGGTAAAGTAAACCCTTTCCCATTGTAGACGCATTCTGAAGCAAACGAATATTAAAACATTGCAACAAAAGAATAAATTGCTCATCTTCTACTTTTGCCACAGCGTTTTCAATTATATTCAATAATGAGACTTACATTTATAGAGAATATCCATATGTTTTACTAAATGTTTTTAAAGTCGTCTGCTGAAGACATTTTGAACTGAACACTTGCATAATAATGTAAAATGTCCTTCACTATGATGGCTCAAAAATGTTTTATTCTAACGGAAATGTGTTTCACAAAAAAACCAATAGAGCTCCCACTAATAACGTTCTACTTATTCTGTTTTTAGGGATTTCAAAGGAGTGGGGATATTTCTAAAATCAATTCTATATCCGTCGTTGAATAAGTAAATAGGAATTTGTCTTTTGATTATAAAATAATGGTGTAATAAGATATACTGAAAAGACGCTTTTTTTAACAGATGAAGTTGACTTTCTGTACGAAACACCGTTCGAAACACAACAGCCTTCCCAACGTCTTAAAACGCCAATGTAAACTGACACTGCTTAAAAGAAAACTGGTATAGAGCCGGCTTGAACTGATTGGGAACATTACATGTAAGATATGTTTTTAATTAATGTACATGTACATAACAAACAGTTATTTGTACATGTGTCTAATAACATAATTGCTGGCATGAGTGCATGAGAAACGGTACACGTTGACTTTTGGGAACCGTACAGATCAAAATCAGTCAGTGCATCCGGACAGTTTTATCAGGATTCATACTTTGTCAACGTGTGTATATTCTGAAAAGACGGAACAGGCGTACAAATTGATCTGAATCCAAACTTTTAAGAAATGCCAACTTATATATTTCACCATGCATTGACGCATATAACGT
This sequence comes from Serripes groenlandicus, assembly GCA_031761405.1. Lineage (NCBI taxonomy): Eukaryota > Metazoa > Mollusca > Bivalvia > Cardiida > Cardiidae > Serripes > Serripes groenlandicus. The sequence continues at coordinate 28,467,491 of JASEVX010000015.1, read as the reverse complement.
TTGAAATGTTTCAGCTTAATCTTGTTCGATTATAAGGCTGTTCGTACATTAAATATCTAACACTTATACGGTATTTCTGTCATTGATATGTATAAGTCGCAGGCCACGACACATTTGAGTCATAGATCAAAAGAAATTGTACGTAGGCTGGCATCGGGTGATTACGATGACGTGAAGCAAAGTAATGCCTACTATTCAAATAAGGTGTCGGTTGTCAATCATCACATTGAAGAATCTGGTAAGATTGCACAATAAAATGGGTGGAGCACTTTGCACTACTTTGCACTGATGGCCTCGTCCTAAATTCCCTTGAAATGATTCATATAAATCTACGCCAGGGAAGGATTTTGTTGGAGACCGTTACTGCTAGCTAGAATGCAGTTCGGTTTAAGCGGTCGAACAGCCTTACCGGTAAGAAAATGATGACTACTATTTATTCGTTTATTTAATATTAGTTTTGCAATGAATTGAACATAATGTCAGGAAATCCTAACCGTTATGTTCATTCTTTAAATAATGATGCATTTTACCTTAGTATTGTTTTTACGAACTATATTATCTCAATACACAGAAATGATCATTTTACGAATCTATGTCATTATATTTCAGGTTGGGGTCATGTTACAGGGATGCAAATAGTAGTTAGGAAAAGGGGGGGGGGGGGGGGGGGGTCCAAACCCTCCCAAGTCTCAACTTCCCTCCCAACTTTCCTCCCGGGTCCCAACTTTCCTCCCGGGTCCCAACTTTCCTCCCGGGTCCCAACTTCCCTCCCAAAAGTTTCCTCCCGGTGTTCAACTTCCCTCCCAACTTTCATCCCGGAGGGTTCAAGGTGTTAAACCATCCAAACTTCCCTCTCGGAGGTTCATAACCCTCTCAACTTCCCTCCAAGATGACGGTTTTCCAAGATTCCTCCGAGTTAAAACTCATGTCATCATTAAAGTTTTTTTTTCCCCATTTCATGTTCAACTTCTAAAGGGTGTATAGTCTATTGATTAACGTCTAAAATGAATAAATCAGAAAAAAGGGACGATTTTGGAAAAGTATTATTTCAATCCTAAAAATGCGGGTGCATATATGGGTCCACAAAAAGTGTTTATTGAATTGACACCTAACTCAACGCTTTCATTATCAGTTTGAATTAAAAAAGGCGACGTTCGCTTTGAACAAGAAATAACGATTCTAATGTTCATCATATACTAAAGATGTCAGCGATTTTCAACTTCTTAAAACAGTGGTCGCATTTTTATTAGAGAATTCACGTACACATTTATGAAACACCTTTTCACATTTTAAAAATCCCCTATCTTGTTCATGATGACATATTTAACTAAAGAAGTTTATTCTTGTAAACAGAAATATGTTGTTATCATTTTCCTCCCACGCTTTCCAGTTTAAACGAAGTCATTCCGTCGACATTGACATACCCGTAAATAGTCATTTTAATATGATAATTCATATTACCTACGTAAACATATGATGCTGAATTGCTTGAGAAATGAATGTTACTCTTTTTTCTTCTTCTTCTGTTCTATGTGTCTGAAAATGCTGATCTACATCAAATTAAATGTGGAATCCGAAAATACCCCCACGTTTATCATTTTATTCTGTTCTCTCTTTTCGCGATTATAAAGGAAAACATCATGTTTCTCAAATAGGATTCATTACATAAATGTATGAGGAAAGTGGGGTATTAAAATGATTAATGTGTTTGGGGTTTTTTTACGACCGACTCACGATATGATCTTTTGTACTGTAATTCGAAATATATAGATCCATCCGTGACCTATAATGTACCCTTACTCTTTCTGTTGTGTTATTTTTTTTTTTTTTTAACACAAGTCACGTTCAGTCTGTATATAAATACGATATTGTTTAAAAGCTGTTCGCTTTATTTTCCATTTGTCGATTTATACTCTACCTTTTATTAAAATTGCATTCAAATTGTGTTATAATTGGATAGAACTGACCATGGTAATACTTAAGTGTGAGAACACTTTTTTCAGCTAAAAGACAAGTTTTAGTCATGTCATGTGGTTTTTATTTCGCAATTCTGGTTCAATAGAACGGATGGATGATTGAACGTGTTCTAGTTTCCTCCCTCCTAAAAAATGAGAGATGGTTACGTGACACGACACAATGTACGTTTATCAACAAATCATTATTAAATACCAAGATCATTATGCATTTCTTTCTTCTCTTCTGTATACACAATTCAGTCAAATGCTTCTACAGTGGTTAACGTCGGGGATTGAAAACCGGGCGTCCCGGGTTCAATCCCCAGTCGTGTCACAACGGTCATGGTGGAGTGCCTTAAGCAATGCACATTTTCTAGCCTAGTACTGGTTTGTTTACTCAGGGATCATAAATAATTGAACTGTCGTCGTGATATAACTGAAATAATGTCGAAAACGGCGTAAAACCCCAATAAAACAAACAAACATATGCTTCTACAACTTTCGCAATAAATGTCAAATTTAAAATAGCTCATAATCTGATCTTATTCTTTAAAACCTTCAGAGCACGCTTTTCATGTGTTGCGCTATCCATTTACGCCCACGTAACTCCAGTTCGAATCATATATATATACGCAGTTTTCGGAAAACGAGTTATAACACGTTCTCACGTAAAAACATTATAACACGTTACACATATTTTATAAGTATGGATAGGGAGGATCATATATTATTAAATTTTACTGCCGACTGAATAACATAACTGCAACAAGGACCATTGTTCCAGCTTACACATAATGTATATCTAAAGTACACTCTTTTTAACGTCATAACTGAATAGGTAAAGGGGTGAGATAAACTGATATTGTGAAAAAACAAAGTCGGTAAGGTATATTTTTCTTGATATCAAACGATTTTTAATAAAATTATAAATGAATAGATTAAAAAGAATCAAAAATTAAATGTACAGATTTTTTTTAAATGAAAACAAGGCGCCTTTTCTTACGCGAAACGCGACGTTATTTCGCTCCTGAAAAGTGGCGTTATAGATGCGTTATTCTTTTTAAACGTACGACACAAAGAAAAAGATTACATGTACGTGAAGATATTCTTAAGATGCAAATCGTAATATAATTTCGCAGCTATCAACCTAAAATTGACCAAACTATCAGCTGTTGTTGTTTTAACGAGGGACATTTGAGAGACGTCTAAAAAGTGACGTCAGTGGTATACTTTGAGGTCTCGTAGTTTAAAAACTGTTTTAGATACGAAAAAAGTAAGAACAGAATCTTATTGGGCATATGCTGTATTATGGTGATGCAAAATTTCGTGAGGAAATTCGAATATTTTTTTAGAGGCGCGTTCTACCTTAACGGAACAATTCATCACAGCGCAGGGCTAATCAAGGTCCTGAGTACTTTGCGTTGGAAATGCACACCTTAGCCTCTACCAGCCGGCTTCGGTAGCTCAGTCTGTTGCGTTGCGGGCTGTCAATCAAGTGATTGTGAGTTCAAACCCCAGCTCGGCCTACAATATTTCCGACATTTGACAAAAGTTACTGTGACAAGCGTCATTCGTCTTCCACCAATGGGCTAACAGTCTATGTGGAATAGCAGCCCGTTGCGTGGATAGACTGTTGTGTAGTGTACCGATGTGAGAACGCCACATGAGTAGGTGAACTTACCGCCGCGATATGACTGAACAATTGTTGAAAATGAAGTTAAACCCCAATCAATCAATCAAATAACCTTGACCTTCAGTCCAACGGTATGCGGCCGTGCCCCAGTAGCTCAGTCGGTAGCAACAAGGGCTGTCTATCAGGGGTTTCGTGTTCGAACCCCAACTCGTCCGTAATTCTTTCCAACCGTTGACGAAAATCTATTCTAACACTTTTGACAGTTTCTCTTCTATACACAAAGAAGGATTTGAGCGTGATCTAAATGCAGTATATCACTCTAAATTTCCGGAACTATTTTTGGCTGTTGAAATTCCCTCCCGAGTATTTTTCATACAACGTTTCTCAGAGCGCATGCGTTACTACGTTTGGCTTGACATTTTATGAATAAAGTCACGAGATTTTGTTGTAAATGCCGTTTGGAAATTTGAATTGTAACGTTGACGTTATTGTTTTAAATGACGTCATTCACGTGTTTTACCAACATTTTTTGGCGCGGTCGAAAACGTTGTGTTAGAATGAGACAGTATATAAATAGTGCATGGCTTCCAGTGTGACAGTACATATTGTCAACATGAGGAAAATACTGTTACCCGAGGCGAAGCCGAGGTTAACAGTATTTAGCCGAATGTTGACAATATGTACTGTCACACTGGAAGCCATGCAATATTTATTTTATTATACCGAACAAAATTACACGTTTATTCAATCTAGTCTGTACCTTTGTAGGGGAGGTGAATATGGGTTGATCTACAACAATGTAACACACACATATGAATATACCGGTTAACAGTATACTGTTACATGGCACGCGCATCTAAAAGGTGACGTTATTGTTTGAAATGACGTCATGCACGTGCATAACCAACATTTTCACGCGCGTGCCATGTAACAGTATACTGTTAACCGGTCAAAAACGTACTGTTAGCATGAGACAGTAAGAAATTGCCCATGATGAGTATATGAGAATTTAACATTACAAAGTCACGTGAGGTATAATAATAACAAATTGCCCATGATGAGTTTAAGAACAATTGAAAAAGGTATAATAAAAATAAAATGTTCATAGACTGTTAATAAAACTGATTTCAAAATGTTTTGTTAGTTGAACAAATCGAATATTTTCAAAACAAATACAATGGGGAGTAAAGATAGAATAGCCTACACGTGATTTTATCAAGGAAAACAACGTCATGTCAAAACCTAGTTCCCCCCTTATTTGTATCCCTTTAAGTTATAAACAAGTGCTAGAATTGAAATAGATCTCATTTTGAGTGATATACCGGCTCTTATATCACGATGTGTCGTTCAGGTGTGTATAAATTAATCACTCAGGCCATTCGGCCTTCGTGATTAATTACTACACACTTGAACTCCCAATCGTGATATACGAGCCGGTATATCACTCAAAATGAGATATATTTCCTAATTTTATACAACATTTGCAAAAAACAACGTTGATTCAGATGAGCCTGCACATTTGTCAGAGCTCTAGATAACTAGATAAGGGGCGTTTTGCATGTTCTAAACATCCTTATTTGTCCACGTAACCCTATGTTGTGGGTACTCAAAAGAATCGTCTCAGTGAGACGATTCTTTTGAGTATCCACAACATAGGGTTCGCTTAAATAATAAGAGAGGAATTGTGGGGGAAAGAGCTGAATACCCCTCCTTATCTGGACCTCTGATTTGTCGAGTCTAACATGTGTTAACATTGCTCTCTATTGATGTTTCTATGTGTAGGAACTCATTACATTTAACACATAATTACACATATGCGGCATCTTTGAAAACATCTGCATACAAATATATTATTATTCAATAGAGTTAAAACATTTTGGCAAACATTGCAATTCCTCGTGATAAGCTATTTTTTCTATTGTCAAAATGTTTGCGAAAATGCATGTCAAAATACGGAAATTCTCTATAAATGAAAGTGTTACTCTTAGACAGAGTTGAGACTATTGTAGCAAATACCTAATTTGCTCATAATGAGAAATAATGAAATTATGGATCTGTTCATTGCATGAGACACTTCAGGCTATATGGAGACCATTGTGAAGTCGGCAGTGTTTGGCTATATGAGAGACCATTGTGAAGTCGGCAGTGTTTGGCTATATGGGAGACCATTGTGAAGTCGGCAGTGTTTGGCTATATTAGAGACCATTGTGAAGTCGGCAGTGTTTGGCTATATGAGAGACCATTGTGAAGTCGGCAGGGTTTGGCTATATGAGAGACCAATGTAAAGTCGGCAGTGTCTGGCTATATGGTTGGACCATTGTAATGTCGGCAGTGTTTGGCTATATGAGAGACCATTGTGAAGTCGGCAGGGTTTGGCTATATGATTGGACCATTGTAAAGTCGGCAGTGTTTGGCTATATGAGAGACCATTGTGAAGTCGGCAGGGTTTGGCTATATGAGAGACCATTGTGAAGTCGGCAGGGTTTGGCTATATGAGAGACCAATGTAAAGTCGGCAGTGTCTGGCTATATGAGAGACCATTGTGAAGTCGGCAGTGTCTGGCTATATGGGAGACCAATGTAAAGTCGGCAGTGTCTGGCTATATGAGAGACCAATGTTAAGTCGGCAGTAACTGGCTATATGAGAGACTATTGTAAAGTCTGGCTCTATGGGAAAACAATGTTAAGTCGGCAATGTCTGGCTATATGAGCAGTGTTTGGCTATATGAGAGTCCATTGTAAAGTCGGCAGTGTTTGGCTATATGAGAGACCATTGTGAAGTCGGCAGGGTTTGGCTATATGAGAGACCAATGTAAAGTCGGCAGTGTCTGGCTATATGGTTGGACCATTGTAAAGTCGGCAGTGTTTGGCTATATGAGAGACCATTGTGAAGTCGGCAGTGTCTGGCTATATGAGAGACCAATGTAAAGTCGGCAGTGTCTGACTATATGGTTGGACCATTGTAAAGTCGGCAGTGTTTGGCTATATGAGAGACCATTGTGAAGTCGGCAGGGTTTGGCTATATGAGAGACCAATGTAAAGTCGGCAGTGTCTGGCTATATGAGAGACCATTGTGAAGTCGGCAGTGTCTGGCTATATGGGAGACCAATGTAAAGTCGGCAGGGTCTGTCTATATGAGAGACCTTTGTTAAGTCAGAAAATGTCTGTCTATATGAGAGACCCCATTGAAGTCGGCAGTGTCTGGCAATATAGGAGACCATTGTGAACTCCGCAGTGTCTGGCTAGATGGGAGGCCATTGTGAACTCTGCAGTGGCCGGCTAATGGTTGGACCATTGTGAAGTCAGCTATGTCTGGCTATAATAGAGACCTTTGTTAAGACGGCAATGTCTGTCTATAGGGTTTCACAATGTAAAGTCGGTAATGTCTGGCTATAGTGTTAGACCATTGTAAAGTCGGCAATGTCTGGCTATAGGGTTGGACCATTGTAAAGTCTGCAATGTCTGTCTATAGGGTTGGACCAATGTAAAGTCGGCAATGGCTGGCTATATGGTTGGACCAATGTAAAGTCGGCAATGGCTGGCTATAGGGTTGGACCAATGTAAAGTCGGCAATGGCTGGCTATATGGTTGGTAAAGTCGACAATGACTGGCTATAGGGTTGGACCAATGTAAAGTCGGCAATGGCTGGCTATATTGTTGACCATTGTAAAGTCGGCAATGGCTGGCTATAGGGTTGGACCAATATTAAGTCGACAATGGCTGGCTATAAGGTTGCACAATGTAAAGTCGGCAATGGCTGGCTATATTGTTGACCATTGTAAAGTCGGAAATGGCTGGCTATATGGTTGACCATTGTAAAGTCGGCAATGGCTGGCTATATGGTTGACCATTGTAAAGTCGACAATGACTGGCTATATGGTTGGACCAATGTAAAGTCGGCAATGAGTGGCTATATGTTTGGACCATTGTAAAGTCGGCAATGACTGGCTATATGGTTGGACCAATGTAAAGTCGGCAATGACTGGCTATATGGTTGGAACATTGTAAAGTCGGCAATGGCTGGCTATATGGTTGGACCATTGTAAAGTCGGCAACGGCTGGCTATATGGTTGGACCATTGTAAAGTCGGCAATGACTGGCTATATGGTTGGACCATTGTAAAGTCGGCAATGGCTGGCTATATGATTGGACCATTGTAAATTCGGCAATGACTGGCTATATGGTTGGACCAATGTAAAGTCGGCAATGGCTGGCTATATTGTTGACTAATGTAAAGTCGGCAATGGCTGGCTATAGTGTAGACCATTGTAAAGTCGACAATGACTGGCTATAGGGTTGGACCAATGTAAAGTCGGCAATGACTGGCTATATGGTTGGACCATTGTAGAGTCGACAATGACTGGCTATATGGTTGGACCATTGTAAAGTCGACAATGACTGGCTATATGGTTGGACCATTGTAAAGTCGGCAATGGCTGGCTATATGGTTGGACCATCGTAAAGTCGGCAACGGCTGGCTATATGGTTAGACCATTGTAAAGTCGGCAATGACTGGCTATATGGTTGGACCATTGTAAAGTCGGCAATGACTGGCTATATGGTTGGACCATTGTAAAGTCGGCAATGACTGGCTATATGGTTGGACCAATGTAAAGTCGGCAATGGCTGGCTATATTGTTGACCAATGTAAAGTCGGCAATGGCTGGCTATATTGTTGACCATTGTAAAGTCGACAATGACTGGCTATAGGGTTGGACCAATGTAAAGTCGGCAATGCCTGGCTATATTGTTGACCATTGTAAAGTCGGCAGTGGCTGGCTATAGGGTTGGACCATTGTAAAGTCGGCAATGACTGGCTATATGGTTGGACCATTGTAAAGTCGACAATGACTGGCTATATGGTTGGACCATTGTAAAGTCGACAATGACTGGCTATATGGTTGGACCATTGTAAAGTCGACAATGCCTGGCTATTTGGGAGACCATTGTGAACTCCATAGTGACTGGCTTTATTGCGCGGGGGGGGGGGGGGGTCTATTGTGAAGTCGGCAGTGTCTGGCTTTACTGGATACCAGTCGTTTCACAATGGCGACGTCCATTTGGGCAAACCCTAATACATAATATGTCGGACTCAAAATCAAGTAAATTTTTATATCAGAAAATATCACTCAAAACGCAAACCACACATTAGACGATATTAAGAACGTCTGTGGGTGATGGCCGATACTTTATTCTCGAATGAAACGTTACATTAGGACGAAATAATAATACACCGTTTACTTTAACCCTAAATGATCTTTAAATAATAAACTTAGACAATATTGAGTAGGGAAAGGGTTAAACCCGTTATTTAATGTCAAGTATGCCAGGGACGAATTACGTGCTAGAACATCGGAAAAAATATCAACAGCTTCGATAAACTCCATTTATTCAGAAAATAGTTTCCAGTTTATCTCCAGTTTATCTCGACGAATCAATAAATGTACTATTTCCATGATGAAATGTTATTGAAAATACCCAAGTGAAATATTCTAAGATTGGGCGGCCAGTTCACCTACTCATGCATTTCCTGTTTTTTCACACCAGTACTCCACACAACAGTCTTCCCAAGCAACTGGCTGCTTTTCCACATATACTTAGACCATTGGTGGAAGACGAATGACGCATGTCGCATTGACTTTTGTCAATCCTCAGAAAGAAAGTTGGCCGAGCCGGGATTCGAACTCACAACCCCTGGATTGACAGCCCGCGTCGCTACCGAATGAACTATCGGGGCTCGGCTCTAGTATCTTGAGAATTCAAATTATAGTTTTGAAGCACAATTGATAAAAACTTCTTGTTCCACAATGTTTTCAATAATAGTCAACTGTTATATGCTATAGACTTACACAGTTAACATATTTGTTCAACTTTTCCTTTCTTTACAAGATAAATAAGTCTTAACAATAATTTTCAAATAGAACCAAATTGGAAATATTTTAATTTGGATTTATTTGAAATAATATTTCAAAGAGTTTTTATAGAAAACTGTAATCACAATATCGCGAAACTGTCACTAAATATATATATATATATATGATATAAATGTATGGCTTTTATTGTAAATGAAACGAATATCCATAGTTCACTTGGCTTTATTCTTAAAATACCACAAGACGCCAGCTAATGCCCCCGTCTGTACGAGGGTATGGGCCGCAGGTCCAATTAAATACGTATAACTCATCGGGTTCCACCACGTGATCACATAGGGCGCTTGCACGGCGATATAGATCAAAGTGAAGTAGACACTCAAAACGAGGGCATCCTGCCACGTGCGTAGAGGTATGTGCTTCCTAAAATAGAAAAACGAGAGTATATGTATTTGTCCGAAACCTTTCCTGTCACAAACGACAATGGTCCAGACGCAGACGACTTTGAAAGCATCGAGGATACTCGAGACGTTTCCGAATTACTCCGGTCGTTATGTTCGTCTTTGTCAGACAGGTCGAGGAATTGCCAGAAGCTTAAATACTTTCAAAAGGGCGAGGAATTGCCAGAAGCTTAAATACTTTTAAAAGGGCGAGGAATTGCCGGAAGGTTAAATACTTTTAAAAGGGCGAGGAATTGCCAGAAGGTTAAATACTTTTAAAAGGGCGAGGAATGATCAGGAATTGCCGGAAGGTTAAATACTTTTAAAAGGGCGAGGAATTGCCAGAAGGTTAAATACTTTTAAAAGGGCGAGGAATGATCAGAAATTGCCGGAAGGTTTTATACTTTTAAAAGGGCGAGGAATTGCCAGAAGGTTAAATACTTTTAAAAGGGCGAGGAATGATCAGGAATTGCCGTAAGGTTAAATACTTTTAAAAGGGCGAGGAATTGCCAGAAGGTTAAATACTTTTAAAAGGGCGAGGAATTGCCAAAAGGTTAAATACTTTTAAAAGGGCGAGGAATGATCAGGAATTGCCGGAAGGTTAAATACTTTTAAAAGGGAGAGGAATTGCCAGAAGGTTAAATACTTTTAAAAGGGTGAGGAATTGCCAGAAGGTTAAATACTTTTAAAAGGGCGAGGAATTGCCAAAAGGTTAAATACTTTTAAAAGGGCGAGGAATGATCAGGAATTGCCGGAAGGTTAAATACTTTTAAAAGGGAGAGGAATTGCCAGAAGGTTAAATACTTTTAAAAGGGTGAGGAATTGCCAGAAGGTTAAATACTTTTAAAAGGGCGAGGAATGATCAGGAATTGCCAGAAGGTTAAATACTTTTAAAAAGGCGAGGAATTGCCGTAAGGTTAAATACTTTTAAAAGGGCGAGGAATTGCCAGAAGGTTAAATACTTTTAAAAGGGCGAGGAATTGCCAGAAGGTTAAATACTTTTAAAAGGGCGAGGAATGATCAGGAATTGCCGGAAGGTTAAATACTTTTAAAAGGGCGAGGAATGATCAGGAATTGCCGGAAGGTTAAATACTTTTAAAAGGGCGAGGAATGATCAGGAATTGCCGGAAGGTTAAATACTTTTAAAAGGGCGAGGAATTGCCAGAAGGTTAAATACTTTTAAAAGGGCGAGGAATTGTCGGAAGGTTAAATACTTTTAAAAGGGCGAGGAATTGCCAGAAGGTTAAATACTTTTAAAAAGGCGAGGAATTGCCAGAAGGTTAAATACTTTTAAAAGGGCGAGGAATGATCATGAATTGCCGGAAGGTTAAATACTTTTAAAAGGGCGAGGAATTGCCAGAAGGTTAAATACTTTTAAAAGGGCGAGGAATTGCCAGAATGTTAAATACTTGTAAAAGGGCGAGGAATTGCCAGAAGGTTAAATACTTTTAAAAGGGCGAGTAATTTCCAGAAGGTTAAATACTTTTAATTTTGATGAAGACAAAATGAATATAATAGTATGTAGCTGTGTACGTGCGACGTCGATCAGGACCATGTTTGACGGGTTCTACCTCGGTTTTCGTTCCTTACAACACATATTTGCCGTACACGTGTTCTTTTCATTTAACCCTTTCCTCGTCACACAAACACATTTAGACGCCTTTCCAGCTGACGACTTTTAAAAGCAATGTATTTAACTCTTTTCGCTTACTATATTTTCATTTACAGAGATAATCTATATTCAGCCAAAATGTTTTAAAGTCGTCTGCTGCATATTTGTCTTACATGTACAAGGGTTAATAAAGAATGGTAACTTTATTGTGATGGCTGTAAATTAATCGCGGATTGGAATTAAGTATAAATAGCAAAATCCGTATTTAAACTAGTGACAATAAAACATTTTCTTTATTTGAGTAAATAGTTCCTAAATAGATCTTAAATTGATGTTGATATCACTTTAGAGTTTGAGTGTATTTAAGCTCTATAGCTACAACTGTGGAAGGGGAATCATTACGTTCTGTCATCATTAGAATGCTATATATATATATATATATATACAGTAGGAGTTCTTAGTACGAGACGTAGGCCATTGGACATTCGATACGGGAATTGTATCCAAACTGATACTTAGATTAACCAATGTGCTGTACGATATAACTTAACACTCATAGCACATTTGATACTTAACCAATGTGCTGTACAATATAACTTAACACTCATAGAACACTTTGACAGTTAGATTAATCAATGTGCTGCACGACATAACTTAACACTCATAGAACACTTTGATAGTTAGATTAACCAATGTGCTGTACAATATAACTTAACACTCATAGAACACTTTGATAGTTAGATTAACCAATGTGCTGCACGACATAACTTAACACTCATAGAACACTTTGATAGTTAGATTAATCAATGTGCTGTACAATATAACTTAACACTCATAGAACACTTTGATAGTTAGATTAACCAATGTGCTGCACGACATAACTTAACACTCATAGAACACTTTGATAGTTAGATTAACCAATGTGCTGTACAATATAACTTAACACTCATAGAACACTTTGATAGTTAGATTAACCAATGTGCTGCACGACATAACTTAACACTCATAGAACACTTTGATAGTTAGATTAATCAATGTGCTGTACAATATAACTTAACACTCATAGAACACTTTGATAGTTAGATTAATCAATGTGCTGCACGACATAACTTAACACTCATAGAACACTTTGATAGTTAGATTAACCAATGTGCTGTACAATATAACTTAACACTCATAGAACACTTTGATAGTTAGATTAACCAATGTGCTGCACGACATAACTTAACACTCATAGAACACTTTGATAGTTAGATTAATCAATGTGCTGCACGACATAACTTAACACTCATAGAACACTTTGATAGTTAGATTAATCAATGTGCTGTACGATATAACTTAACACGCATAGAACACTTTGATAGTTAGATTAACCAATGTGCTGTACAATATAACTTAACACTCATAGAACACTTTGATAGTTAGATTAATCAATGTGCTGCACGACATAACTTAACACTCATAGAACACTTTGATAGTTAGATTAACCAATGTGCTGTACAATATAACTTAACACTCATAGAACACTTTGATAGTTAGATTAACCAATGTGCTGCACGACATAACTTAACACTCATAGAACACTTTGATAGTTAGATTAATCAATGTGCTGCACGACATAACTTAACACTCATAGAACACTTTGATAGTTAGATTAATCAATGTGCTGTACGATATAACTTAACACTCATAGAACACTTTGATAGTTAGATTAACCAATGTGCTGCACGACATAACTTAACACGCATAGAACACTTTGATAGTTAGATTAATCAATGTGCTGCACGACATAACTTAACACTCATAGAACACTTTGATAGTTAGATTAACCAATGTGCTGCACGACATAACTTAACACTCATAGAACACTTTGATAGTTAGATTAATCAATGTGCTGCACGATATAACTTAACACTCATAGAACACTTTGACAGTTAGATTAATCAATGTGCTGCACGACATAACTTAACACTCATAGAACACTTTGATAGTTAGATTAACCAATGTGCTGCACGACATAACTTAAAACTCATAGAACACTTTGATAGTTAGATTAACCAATGTGCTGCACGACATAACTTAACACTCATAGAACACTTTGATAGTTAGATTAATCAATGTGCTGCACGATATAACTTAACACTCATAGAACACTTTGACAGTTAGATTAATCAATGTGCTGCACGATATAACTTAACACTCATAGAACACTTTGACAGTTAGATTAATCAATGTGCTGCACGATATAACTTAACACTCATAGAACACTTTGACAGTTGTTCCTTTACCAGTATATAGTCACTAACTAGTATTATCAAATATGTAATTTTGAAATATATCTAGACTGGCTGTTTATTAACATTTGTTTTAAACTGTACAAATAAAATAAACTGTAACTGGGTGGATTTCACAGCCGTATGGAAGAAGGAAGCCGAAACATTGAGGTATTAGTCAGTGGATGACATGATTTGTCAGCTGTATGGAAGAAGGAAGCCGAAACATTAAGGAGGAATTGGTCAGTGGATGGCATGATTTGTCCGCTGTATGGAAGAAGGAAGCCGAAACATTAAGGAGGTATTGGTCAGTGGATGGCATGATTTGTCAGCTGTATGGAAGAAGGAAGCCGAAACATTAAGGAGGTATTGGTCAGTGGATGGCATGATTTGACAGCTGTATGGAAGAAGGAAACCGAAACATTAAGGAGGAATTGGTCAGTGGATGGCATGATTTGTCAGCTGTATGGAATAAGGAAGCCGAAACATTAAGAAGATATTGGTCAGTGGATGGCATGATTTGACAGCTGTATGGAAGAAGGAAGCCGAAACATTAAGGAGGTATTGGTCAGTGGATGGCATGATTTGACAGCTGTATGGAAGAAGGAAGTCGAAACATTAAGGAGGAATTGGTCAGTGGATGGCATGATTTGACAGCTGTATGGAAGAAGGAAGTCGAAACATTAGGGAGGTATTGGTCAGTGGATGGCATGATTTGACAGCTGTATGGAAGAAGGAAGTCGAAACATTAGAGAGGTATTGGTCAGTGAATGGCATGATTTGACAACTGTATGGAAGAAGGAAGTCGAAACATTAAGGAGGAATTGGTCAGTGGATGGCATGATTTGACAGCTGTATGGAAGAAGGAATTCGAAACATTAGGGAGGTATTGGTCAGTGAATGGCATGATTTGACAGCTGTATGGAAGAAGGAAGTCGAAACATTAAGGAGGAATTGGTCAGTGGATGGCATGATTTGACAGCTGTATGGAAGAAGGAAGTCGAAACATTAGGGAGGTATTGGTCAGTGGATGGCATGATTTTACAGCTGTATGGAAGAAGGAAGCCGAAACATTAAGGAGGTATTGGTCAGTGGATGGCATGATTTGTCAGGTAAAGGTCAGTGAAAAGGCAGCGACGCTGGTTCCAAATTATTCCAAAACAGATAGGAAAGTTTTAGGGACCAGTTGTTATCATATTGGTATTTACTTTAAACAAATAGTATTGCAACTGTCAATTGTCCAAGGATTTTATAATTAGTTAATGGTTAGAATCACTACTCCTAGCATTGGTCCAGTGTCAATGTCAAGGTTAAAAGTAGAACCATATAACCCGGTACGATCGCACCGAGCAATAACTTACCCTGTTAATCTGATCATCAATAAGAAGAGAATCAGATTGAATCCAATCGATGTGTAGAGAGATCGATCCCCTGGACTCAGAAACCAAGGTGTGAACATGTAATACAGTATACTGGCACCCTCTGCGGCCCCCACACCAACCGCCATGCCCAACGTTGTGGTGGCTTTCTCTCCAGCTCCGCGGAAATTCATGGTTAAAGTCAGTTACTCCTGGAAAATATACAATCCATTGTTGTTTTTACATTCCGTCGTCTATTTTGGGGTAAAAACAACCAAGAGGGCCATATTGGACCTATATCGCTTAAAAATAACACCTTAATAATGTAGGATGAAATTATTAGAATCTTATTAAAACTAGATATACACTTCCTTGCAGTGCCACACTCTCGTATAGATCGGATGATGGCCTCAGATTGAAATTTGCGCCAGCCAATGGAATTGTCGCCTACACAATCGACAGGAGATACCCATAGGAATAAACAAGAAAGAGAACAGGTAATGACCGAGTGTTCCGATTGCATAGTAACGATTTCGTAAGTTATATGATGCGATTTCATTGGGCAGAAAAACTAGCACCTGTTTATGAATATTTAATTTATTTGGATCAATTCGAGACGACCTTTTATGCAGTGTCGTTATGACCCAATATACACATACCATATACACATACAATATACACATACAATATACACATATAATATACACATATAATATACACATACAATATACACATACCATATACACATACAATATACACATATAATATAGACATATAATATACACATACAATATACACATACAATATACACATATAATATACACATACAATATACACCTACAATATACACATACAATATACACATATAATATACACATACCATATACACATACAATATACACATATAATATAGACATATAATATACACATACAATATACATATATAATATACACATACAATATACACATATAATATAGACATACAATATACACATATAATATACACATATAATATAGACATACAATATACACATATAATATACACATATAATATAGACATACAATATACACATACAATATACACATATAATATACACATACAATATACACATATAATATAGACATATAATATACACATACAATATCCACATACAATATACACATATAATATACACATACAATATACACATATAATATACACATATAATATACACATACAATATACACATACAATATACAGTTTAGCCTGGTAATGGTACACAGAGTGAAATTACTTTTAACTTTCTAAATACATTGGTGTTTATATCAGCAAATATTAGCCCACCCAATGGGGTTCGTTATTTTCGTCACAGCAAGCAGATAGCTGTTGTATCAAATATACATTGTTTTGAATTCAGACTTACGGTTTGAAAAGAGAAGGTTTTTTTTTCAAAGTATCAATTGAGCTTATATAAGGTAACATTGTTCACACCCGAACCCCGACGTCCAGAACCAGAGACGAACACTTAAACACAACACAACCGAGGCGTAGAAAACCATCTAAGACGTAACTAGGAAGAATATTTTATGTTATATATCTAATCATTAGCCTACGGTGATTAAAACGTTAGGTCAAAGGGAAGCAATTCGGACCGGAGCGCCGGGCAGACAATTTTGTTAAGGGAATTTCAGATCAATCCATAAAACTGAAATTGTCTCCCATTGGACAATAAGTGTTGAATACCTTTGTTTTATTTGTAACCAAAATAGTGTTTGCTTTTAGCTATATGGACAGCTTAAGAGCTATGTTCAGAACTACATGTATTTTCTGAAATTAGTAAAATTTACTGGGGAATAAGGGTGACCTTTAATTTGACGTCATAGCTCAATAAAAGCTGGTAAATATGTTGTTTTTTTGTCCATTTTTTTTTTGTAGTTTAAAGAATGAACTTTATATACGTTTATTGGTTAATCGCTATAATGGTCGCCAATAGCAAATGAATTGCTTCCATCTGATCATAATTGGATAACTGTCAGCGTGTTTATACAATCATTTTAGACGGAAAAAATTCAAATTCATTTATGGAAACAGTTCAAATTTATGAATAAATTCATTTAAGATGGAAATAGTTCAAATTCATATTTTACACATAAGCTCTTAACCACAATATATAAATATCTACGTTCAGTAACGGGGGTCTATTACTATAAAAAGAGATATATAGAAATAATTCAATTACTATAAACAGAGATATACTGAAATAATTCAATTACTATAAACAGAGATATACTGAAATAATTCAATTACTATAAACAGAGATATACTGAAATAATTCAATTACTATCAACAGAGATATACTGAAATAATTCAATTACTATCAACAGAGATATACTGAAATAATTCAATTACTATAAACAGAGATATACTGAAATAATTCAATTACTATACACAGAGATATACTGAAATAATTCAATTACTATAAACAGAGATATACTGAAATAATTCAATTACTATAAACAGAGATATATTGAAATAATTCAATTACTATAAACAGAGATATATTGAAATAATTCAATTACTATAAACAGAGATATACTGAATTCAATTACTATAAACAGAGATATACTGAAATAATTCAATTACTATAAACAGAGATATACTGAAATAATTCAATTACTATAAACAGATATATATTGAAATAATTCAATTACTATACAATTACTATAAACAGAGATATATTGAAATAATTCAATTACTATAAACAGAGATATACTGAAATAATTCAATGCTGATATAGTAATAATGATTTGATATCAAATACTATATTTCAGTCTACTGATCAATGATCAAATGCTAATGCTGAAATGATTAAAAGCCGTTGGTTGATTCAGGGTTCATTGAACTTGGGTGTGATTTATGATATACGGAAACAATCAGACCGAGGCTACCCGACCGGGTCATACCAAAACTAATTAAATGGTAGAAATGGTAGAAATGGTAGAAATGGTAGAAATGGCGTTTCTTCCGTCACGTTTAGCATTATAAGTGACTCGCTGGTGTCAGGGTTAATACTGTTAAATTACCCAGGACACGCCGTGTCGGATATAACTGATCAAAATGTTTATATCGGCGTTAAAACGCCAGACAAACTCAAACAAGAAAGTTGAAAACATTCGTAAAAAGTAGAACATGCTCATTATGAGTTTTCAAAAGTCGTCTGCTGCAGATGCGTAAAAAGGCGTCTATTAAGAGACACGTGTGGTATGGTAAGTAAACATCCTTTAGAGTATGTCAGAGTTAATGGGTCGACTCTGTTCAAGTAGTCAGTATGTATACATACCTCGGTTTACCTCTATGTGTATATTGCTCCTAAAGTAAATATGTCAACCTGTACAAAGGAGAGACCCTGTTTAACCCTTTCCTGCATACAGACGCATTCTGACAGGTTTGCAGCGGACGACGTTTGACAACACTGTGGCACGTTATGTTCAACTTAATTAAATAATTGAGCCGTCCCGCGAGAAAACCAACATTATGGCATCTGCGTAATGTATCGACCCAGATCAGCCTGCGCAGTCCGCGCAGACTGACCCGGTCCGACACATTCTGTCTCAGGGGAATAGAGGTATAGAGTAATTATTCCCGAAACAGAAAATCCACAGGAGGCGAAAAGTGTCTATCCGGATAAGCCTGCGAGGCATGCTTAGGCTTGTCCGGGTCGATATATTACGCAGA
Organism: Serripes groenlandicus; assembly: GCA_031761405.1. NCBI lineage: Eukaryota > Metazoa > Mollusca > Bivalvia > Cardiida > Cardiidae > Serripes > Serripes groenlandicus. The sequence goes on along the minus strand of JASEVX010000015.1, from coordinate 28,448,636 downwards.
GTCCACAATGTTGGTTTTCTCGCGGGACGGCTTAATTGTTCGTTCAGTAACACAGAGACTCCATATTTGTGACAGAATGTTTGCAAAGTCGTCTGCTGCAGATTTATTGTATTTTGGAGAGGGTAAATACACATGTAACCCTTTCCCTCATATAGACGAATATTGACGCCTCTGCAGCGCACGACTTTTGACAACATTGTGACAAAAGAGAATGGCTAAAAATTACAACAATATCCTTTTGTCACAATGTCTTCCACTGTATTTAAAGCAGACATCTCTAATAAATCAACAGGTGCTAACGTTCTGTCAGGGCCGTACATCAATAACGGAAGTGTATCCTAAACTAGCACACTTCCCAACATTTGTAGCAAGTAAAACTAAAACTATTGAACATATACAAAGATAATTCCTGAAATGTTAAACATTCTTCTATTGCAAAAGATACATATACTAATATTTGATCCAGTGTCAGTCTGTTAATTTTATATGTATTTTTATGTATATGTTTGCAATAATTAACATATATATCTCTGATGTTTGATAGCAAATTCTTAAAATTCGAAAATAACAATAGCTGGGTCTTTTAAACCAGTCAATATTCAAATTAAAATAAAAAATCAATTTTTGACTTTATTTTAGTTGAAAGTTTCATTTTTCAGAATATGTATGTTATGCACATGTGCCATATCATATGTGAATTAAAAGTTTTATTTGCTAAAAAATGTTGAATTATGAATAAGTTGTTCTTTACGTGAGATTTTAACCAGATACATGTACATGGATTGACAGCCCGCGTCGCCACCTAGACTGATATCCCGGGGCTCGGGGCATGCAGACACAACTTAAGTTCTCTTCATCGGGTAAACAATACATTTGGAATAATCTGAAAATAACATGTACTCGTAGAGCAATAATAAAAGAAATAGTATTTAGGACAGAAATTATAAATGTATTTATAAGATGGTTTTATAACTTACCTGTCTACAAACTGTACAAGTATACACGTCCACACTGTCTAAATATAGTACATACAGTGGTATAGAGTATAACTATCTCACAAAACCGTCCCGATATTGGTTAAATTAGAATAGAATACCAAATACTAGTTTATAGAGACCTGATAAACTGGTGTATATTTACAGATGAAATTTGACGTCATTGTAAAGAATGTACTGAGTATATAGTCCATTTCTATCCAATAAACACTAATCTTTTGCTCAATTACACGTTAATGATCTGTGTTTTTGTATATCTTATTATGTATCTAATACTACCACAGGGATTATAATTTTTGCAAAATTTTACAAATGCAATTAGATTTAAAATCAATGTTAAGTTTGATGTGTGAAAAAAAAGTATGTAGGCCTACAACGAATTGAACAGCTAATAATTCCATCCTTTATATTATTGTTTACAGGATCAGTTAAGCATGATTTTTCATATAAATATACTCCATCATTTGCATTGATATTCTAATCTATTTCCTGAAATGGTAAGTTTGTTTATAGATGTATCTGAAGTAATATAAAGACATGTGATGTATAGTGTTAATTGGATTATATTGTTCTGCTGTTCCATACATCTAAGTCGTGTCTACTGTCAGTGCGCATTTTTAAAAAATATAAAACCCTTTCATAGGACTAAATAGATATGTGCATTACAATGAATTTAAGCATTCGTACAAACGCTTTTTTCTACGTGGTATTACTAAAACAATGGGATACACATATACACTTATTAAATTGAGCGAAATTGTTAGTTTTGATAGAAGCGAAATGCACTATAGCTTTGAAACTCGTGGATTATGGAGGTAAATAACGGCTGTGATGGTTTACGACTCACATTACAACGAGCTCGGCTAGATCATTCGGTCCATTGAACTCGACATCAGCCTTGTGTTCCATAGTAAACACAACATATGCCTATCAAACGGAACGAAACCTACCTGTTTTATGAATTGAAAACAGGTAGAACATGTTTGGTTAACCGACTAAGAAACGGTATATCGACAAAACCTATATAGGTTTCGCAAAACAGGTTTTGAGTTTTATGACTATGGAACACAGGGCAGGTCGACACGTTATCTACGTGACTGTTCTAGGGTTGGTTTACATATACAGACTCGGGAATACAAACAGTCACGAACGTACCGAGTCTACCTATAGTTGAGTGCAGCAGAGACGTAGATAAGATACCTACCTGCAGCGGCTCGAATGATGTATTCCGAGTCCACAGTCAATGCATTTTCAAATAACATCGATTGAGTCTATCGAAATAACGGCTTCTGGTTAGGATGTTAGCCTTCATGTACATGTTATATTGACTTTTAGTTATTTTGTTATATTGGAGATTTACGTCGCTTTTAAAAGTTTTTCAATATATCACGCGGCGTCAAAATACGTTTCTATCCCTGTCCGACGATCGTGTTCTAGGCTAGGAAATATACCCTTTCCAGGGACACTTCACCATGAACTCCACGGACGGGTAACGAACGCAATGCGCCCAGTCCTAAATCCCAAACGCCAGCCATTTTGGAAATGGAGACAGTGAAAGATTTCCTTCTTTATTCCATGTGATATGAAATATCGTTATTGATGACAGGCTTCTTACACAATTCGATGGTGTGTTGTAAAAGCGAAAGGCCCTGGACCAGTACATGTCGAGTTTTCAACTTACGTACGGATAGTTTTGGTAAAGGATCATTCAAAGTTATCCTACTTTATCTAGTATGAACTTCAACTGAATTATTTAAAAATTAATCACAAAATCAAATTTCATTTAATGAAGAATGCAGTATTACCAAACTATTATAGCACTTGTGTTATTGGCTTGTAATGTGAGAATGCGGTTAAATTGGGGACACACAAGAAACTAATTAAAGACGTTGTCCTTGGATATGATATAAAAGAAATGAAAGTTTAATACTAATAAAAAATGGCATGCTCGCCAAATGGCTTTATGCCGACAGGCGAGGGTAAATAATCCCACTAACGAACGTTCTAATTTGAATTGAAAGAACAGCAAACAAAGACGTGAATAACTTTATATAAATACTATATAATTTATGCGTTGTCCGATGATAGACGCACTCTCCTCGGAGAGTTTTAAAGGTGCTGAACTCCAGGTGGAGATCAAACTTTTGAAATGTTGAAACTTCTGCAAATATTACTAATTGTGACAACAAAGCAAGTAATACATAAATTAAAACTATTTTGGAAGAAAATGTTGAAAGACAGTCAATTGAAAGTCATGAAAATGTACACAGTTTGGCTTACTGGGTTTGTCTACTCAGTAAAAATGAAACATAAAAGATAAATATTCAGATGTTTATTGTACTGGAAAGTGAATATTTGACTTGAGTTTAGCACATTAAAAGCTTAGGTAACTATTGTCAAAGATATATGGTGTTCTACATGAGAAACGCTTAGAAAGTGTGACAATTGATGGCTGAAGCTGGTCGATTTGCATGGAAACCAAGAAGAAATTTAGTCAGTGTATTGTGACCGATATGCACATAAAAATATCTTCCCATAGTCTCAAAGTTTCTCGTGTATTTGTAATACTTCGTGCAGTTATAATCCTCCCATACAGACGACTATTTCATTTCTGGGTATAACCTCCCCAACCCTTTCAATAATCACCGACACCTTAAGTGCTCCATCCTGTACATAACAATTATCCAACGCGTTATCAAGTTTAGCACACGCTTGTGGTTTCCCCTTTACCAATCACCATCGTTTTGATTTCTAGATCCGCATCATTATGATGTTTCCGTTTATTTATTCGTAAGGTACATGTAATGGGTCGGTCATTTCATTTTTCAATAAGTAATTTATGTATTTTTGATTGATTATAATGTTTTTCGTCAAAATGACTCAAATCGTCGCAATTATATAAATTCTCAAAGTCTCTCCGCCACCTTTCATATACAGTTTGTTCATTTCGTGACACGTTTCCTTCCTGATAAACTATGTCGACTGGGATTGAACGTTCACTTCATGGCCCTAATCGTTTGATATGTTCTTATAACTCATTTGGATTATTGGTGTTAGAGGACATATTTTCTTTTTCAATTGATACTGACTGTTTGTATGCACGCTCATGTTGACGTAACGTCTTGTCAAATACGTTTCTTGCCTTTACGTAATCCGATCTTAGTCTGTTTCTTACTGATCTGGAGCCATTAGATTTGGTGAAATGCCTCTCTTACTGATCTAGAGCCATTAGATTTAGTGAAGCCTCTCTTTCTTATTCATATCGTTCCAAAGGCTCGTTAACATATCATTCCGGTATTTCAATATATTAAATACATATATATGGCCAATACTAAAACAAACTTAGTAAATACATATATATGGCCAATACTAAAACAAACTTAGTAAATACATATATATGGCCAATACTAAAACAAACTTAGTAAATACATATATATGGCCAATACTAAACGCGAATCTAAAACGGTACCATAGATGGATAGAAATCCGAATACGGTGCTATTTTAAATTTACAAAATAAACCAATCTAAGGTTAGACTACCTATACTTATTAATAATAGTTATTACTAATTACACTTTTCTCGAAAAGTATATATCACGTGTCATCTATTGAATACTATATGTATTGCTTTACAAAGGTTAATTATGTATATGTTGCAACAACATGTAAAATGTTATGCAAATAAAGAACTTGAACTTGAACTAAAGGTTATCAGTAGTCGTAGTTGACAGTTGGTTAGTTATATGTGAACAGTATAGCTCTTGAACAGACTGTGTGGATGCATAGGCTGATCTGGACATAGTCAATATTTCGCTTTCCCATGTATGTGTTGATTTTTTCGATAACTATTAATATTACTCACGAGCGACGGCTTCTTTTCCATGAACTCTTTATATATAATTATCAATATTACGGGAATATACATTACGTCATTCGGTATCTCATAATTATATATGGTACAGCTAAAATGGTTTTTCAATTACTATTAATTATCGTTAATGGTTATAATCATATAAATATACTTAATTTAAGTAGATAAAACATATGTGCTAACAATATTCAATTGCGTAGATTCGCCTTTTTTTCTCAACCAAGTTTGTTCTTTAGCAATTCGCAAGTTTCAATTTATTTCTTCTACTGAATCGGAGGTGGTTATCTTTTATAACCGATTAAATAATGTTATGTACCAATGACTTTATCGAAATATCGGATTTTCACGCGAAGAAACGTGATACGGCGAGATAATGCGCGCACCTGTTTATATGGCGATAGCGTCTCGTTGCTAAGCTTTCCTGAGTGGCGGGGTAGTCCAGTGGTTAACACACTGTACTGTCAATCCAGAGGTCTGGGGTTCAAATCCCGGTCCGGGTTCTGGAAATTTGATGGATGCTTTTAAGCGTCCCCCACTCAACTAGAGGTTAAGTACTGGTCCTTTCCAGGAAAAATAACCTCGCGTGTATCGGTGCAATACACCGGGCACGTAAAAGAACCAAGGGGTCTTTTCGGAAAGAGCTAGGGTATCGCACCCGGACTCCCTTGTATCTAACTTTGTCTGCTCGCCAAATAGTTAATTCTGCACGGCGAAGGTAAATAATAAATAAATTGCTAAGCTTATCCGATTTCGTCTGTGGATTTAAGAATTACGCTAATTCTTTATTATTAATGTTCATGTCATGTTCTTCAAATAATCAGGGTCTTTCAAATAGTATTGAAATAATCAAGCTTGTTATATTCTTTATTTGTTTCCTAAAAACATCAGTGTAAACTGAACTATAATAAAAATGGATATTCTCGTATATTTGTCTACGCAAACAAAACAGGATAAAAAAAGACCGTGATGGTTCGTCATCAAGTGATTTACACATACCATTCGTCTATTTTTAGGTGTAATGTGAACGAAATCGTCTCTATTAAAGGTGTGAATTTAAGTGGTCTATGCAATGCCATCATTATTGGTCATTTGTATAGTTTTTCTTGACTCGACTGGGAAATGTTGACACCTTGTAAGCGAGAGACAAATATCTTCTTTATTTAGTTTATACAAGAAAATGTAATTTAATTGATAAAGGGTTTCCTTTCTGTAAAATAAAATGGAGAAAATTTGACAACTTGTTGATTTGCATGTATATATGATTATATGGAAATAAAGAAGGAACCTAAACCATGATACCATATACAATCTGTAAAGGTTAGCTCCCTTGGACCGAAAGTCGCCATTTACGAAATCAGAATGAATACAGAGTATCATGGCTACACACAAAATTAAATTAAAAGAACTGGAGGGATATTTACAAGATGTTGACGTTTTTGACAAACCTAAACTATTACTAGAACAGTACCCGACAACGCCACACATAGCAGGTGAGTAGTTGAATTACTAAGGATTCGCCACAATTACGACTCGCCACATAACGATTCGCTACATTCGTATAACGATTCTCGAACGGCCTTTTAAAAAGGGTTTTTATTATGAAAATATGACCTATTAATTTTATATTTAAATATAAACTAGAAAGGCGACACCTTGAGGGTTTCGCGAGATAGAATGAGTGGAGAGGAGCAGAATTGCATCCAAACTACAAATCGACCACACACAATACCTGTAGGATTGTTTCCGGGTTCTGAAGGAAGGTCCTTAGGGACCTTTTTAAACCCACCGTCTTTCAGCAATTTTTCTGCACGGAATCATTTGGTCCTCAATATTGTTGGAATAATGATGCACTATACTATTTTTATTATCACACTGTCAATTGTCTATATATGTATAGAGACAATAAATGTCTATGGCAGTAGAAACTTAAGTTTACTAGAAGTAAATTATTCTATGCAGTAAGATAGATACTTATAATGTTGATAATAGCTGTCATATATATGGCAATTAAAACTTATATTTGACATTTTCTGGAAAGTGCCGGTCCAGTAATATTTTAAAAACTTCAACTGTTTTTGCATCTACAACACATTGCGGCAATGCGTTCCATAAGTTGATCACACGGTTTGAAAACTGGTTTAAAGCAAAGTTCGTCACACATCTAGGTTTTTCTAGCTTATAGGAGTGTCCTCGTGTGTTTGATAAAGTTGACAATTTGAAGAATTTTTCTTTGTTGTTGTCATCTATACTCTTTATTATTTTAAAAGCTTGTATTGCATCTCCCCTTAACCTACGGTGTGCTAGTGATGGCAACTGGAGTTTCCGAAGACGGTCCTCATATGGCAAATCTTTGATCCCAGGGATTAGTTTTGTGGCTCTCATTTGAAGTCTTTCAACACTTTCAATGTCTTTTCGCAGGTGTGGATACCATATTACATTTGCGAACTCCACATGTGGGCGAATTAGTGCCGTGTACAGCTTAATAAATGCATATTTGTCTATAAATTTAAATGATCGACGAAGGAGAGATAAAATGCTGTTTGCCTTGTTAATTTTCATAGCAATGTGTTTACTAAACTTCATGTCTTTTTGGAATGTTACCCCCAGATCACACTCTTCATCAGCTGACTTCAAGACTTTACCATCCATAGTATATTCATGGTTGTTGTTTCTTTGCCCATAGTGCATAACCTTACATTTATCAACGTTGAAAGTCAATTCCCAATCGTTTGCCCATTGCACAAGAGAGTCAAGATCATTTTGTAGCTTAGTATAATTTGCAGCCGAACTGTACAGTTTGGTATCATCAGCGAAAATTTTCACAAGGCTTTTTACATGTTCAGGGATATCATTTACATAAAGAATAAACATAACTGGACCTAGCACGCTACCCTGTGGCACCCCACTGTCCACACTTTTCCAGGTTGAAGAATTACTATTTATTGACACACATTGTTTACGGTCTCTTAGAAAATCTTGAAGCCATGATATAATGTTTCCACCTATACCGAATGACGATATTTTATTTATAAGCCTTTTATGGCTAACTTTATCAAAGGCTTTGGCCAGGTCTAAGTACACAGTATCCCAACTCTCGTTAGCTTCAATATAGTCTGTCCATTCTTGTAGTACATTGAGAAGTTGGGTTGCACATGATCTTCCTGATCTAAATCCGTATTGCTCATCAGACAACAAATTGTTACTTGATAAATGGTCCATTATATGTTTCCTGACTATTTTTTCCAAAGTTTTACACACTATTGATGTTAAACTAACTGGGCGGTAATTACTTGGCTCAGCCTTGCTACCTTTTTTAAATATCGGTGTAATCCTGGCACTTTTCCATGCAGAAGGCAATGTTCCTGATTCTATAGACTTTTTAAATATCAAAGTTATTGGAGTTACAAAAACATCAGCCATAGATTTCAGTATGAATGGGTGAATATCATCTGGACCCATTGATTTGCTCACATCAAGATTTTTTAACAATTTACACACCTCCGTTTCACTAATTTGGATAGTTTCTAATTTTATGGCCACATCTTTCTCATTTATCTCTGGAATATTGTTTAAGTTCTCTTTAGTAAATACTGACGTAAAAAAGTCATTTAGTAGTTCAGCTTTATGTTTATTTGAACTGATATACTGCCCATCACTATTTTTCAGGTTTGAAACACCTCCTTTCACCTTAGTTTTGCTCTTAACATATCTCCAAAAGTGCTTTGGTTCAGTCTTGGCCTTCATAGATATCATTTTCTCATAGTTAATTTTCGCAGTTTTCACATGCTCGTTTGTTATATTGCGTGTATGTTTGTATTCTTCATAGTCAATATGTCTCCTCGTAGCAAGATACTTATTCCAGGCATGTCTCTTGGCCTTTATATGCTTAAGAGTATCCCCCGTCATCCATAGTGGTTTTGTTTTACTACCTTTTTTAGGTTTTGACTTGGGGACGTATTTATTTACATTTCCATGAAATTTACTAGCAAAAGTCTCCCACCTTTCTTCAACACTACAGTTTTCAAATTCTTTTTCCCAGTCGATATTCATCCATTCGCTAGAAAAGCCTTCAAGGTCACATTTGGTGTACATATATTTACCAGCGCCACTGTATACTTGCCGAAATTCACAAATAAAGTCAAATACTAATACTACATGATCACTGCATCCAAGTGATGGATAGATTTCCACGTTTTCTATATTATTTTCGTCTTTGGTAATTACCAGATCTAATATGTTTCTAGTTTGATCATTTCTACATCTTGTAAAATGTCTTACATGTTGAAATAAAAAGTTATCTCTTAAACATTCTATAAATTTATATTCCACGTGTGTATCATTATGAATAGTAGTGTAAGACTCCCAGTCAATATTTTTCAAATTGAAGTCACCCGTTATAAGTATATCATCACATATTTTCGAGGCCTCATTTAAAAGTCTTGTAACACTATCACAGGCATCATTTTCAGACGGACTTCTGTAAATACAACCTAGTACCACTACTTTGTCCTCAATTGTCCAGTCTAGCCATGAAGCATCATGATACATAGCATTTAAATTCAAATTTGGTGCAACATTATATTCAGATTTTGCATATATATTAACACCCCTTCCATTATTAGCACTCGGAAACAAATCATAACCATCAATGTTGTAAAGCATGGAAGAGCAAATAATGTTGTCATTATTGAGTTTTGGTAAAACCTCAGTAATAAAGATAAAATCTGGGCATATTTGTCGTATTTGAAGTTCAAGTTCATCCACTTTATTACAAAGTTGGTCAGCATTAGTGTATAGACATTTACATTTACTAATAACAGTTTCAATAAGTTTGCTACCCTCATTTTCAATCCCAGCACTTGTTCCTGAACTCGTATTTTGTACAGTTTGACTAGATTCAATGAGATCATTTGAAATAGTATCTAGTTTGCTACCTTCATTTTCAATCCCAGCACTTGTTCCTGAACTCGTATTTTGTACAGTTTGACTAGATTCAATGAGATCATTCGAAATAGTATCAGTTTGACTAGATTCAATGAGATCATTCGAAATAGTATCACAAGCTTCATTTTCAATCCCAGCACTTGTTCCTGAACTCGTATTTTGTACAGTATGACTAAATTCAATGAGATCATTTGAAATAGTATCACAAGCAGTTAAATTAACAGAATTAACTATATTTACAGTTTGACTAGATTCACTGTGGTCAGTTTCATAAAAACTACACTCACCTAGGTCCTTTGGAAAAGTGCCACAAAAAGGCAAAACAACAGTTTCAACCAATGAACTAACATTAACAGGAACACTATTTACATGTTCATAACCCTTCACTTTACACTCGAAAAGACACTTTTTTACCCAAACCAGGGTTTAGCCCGGATTCAGGCCTTGCTGTATCAGCATAGGATTTTCTCTCAACAATCTCGCCTCTAAAGATGACTAAATTATTGTTATTTTCATCATTTCTCCTTCTCTCTAGCTCTTTGCGAAGCTTTTGATTTTTTTCCCTTTCCGTCTTAGTTTGATCAGGCGTTATAAAGACACTGCCCCATTCATGTGCATATTCATCGCCATGTTTTACTCTTAAGAAACGTGTGCCGGCAAGAATTTTATGCTTATCTTCCAACGATCCAAGTTTGACCTTTATAAGCCTAGCTTTTGTGCCCGGTTTACCCAATCTGATGGTTTCCTTAATAACTACTTCACATGATTTAGTGACCTTGAAGATGTCCTTCAGACTACAAATATCATCTCCTTTCTTGTTCTCACTGTTGGATAGTGGCTCTGGGACATTATGCACAATTACATTTAACTTCCTTTCCTCCCTCTCTTTAAACTCCGTAATTGCCAACTCAACTTTTTCTTGGACGATTTTTTCAATATTTGTAATTACCCCATCCACTTTTTTCTCACATGCCTCAAGTTTACTTTTTTGATCCTTCAGCGCGGCGCCAATTTCAGTTAGTCTTGGCAAGATTCTTGTACAGCCGTCGCAGTTAAACGGCAGATTTTTGGTTGGCTCATTCTTTAAAGCATCATACAGTTTACTAGTAACATGACTACATTCCAAACAGAACCAGAAATTACATAACTGGCAGTTCATGGACTTTTGACTTTTTCTAAAAACACATTCACACTGCGCGCACGATTTGTTGTTAATTATTTGACAAGACATCATAGATCCTGAATATTAGTTAAGACTATGTATAAAGCTATCCTTTTCACACAAATTTGTATCAATATTAACACTGATTCACTCGATTAAATCCGATTTAAAACAAAATTAAGTTCACTCATTAATATTTCAGTTTTACCGCCACCGGAAGCGGAAGCTACAATCTGAATATATTATTTCGATTCTAATATGATCCAAAACGTAACAATTGATGACACTGAAGTATTCAGCTTAGTTCAGGAGTTTATTAAAAGTGATTATAAATAAACACTCATGAGATATTCTATTTATTACATAAAGTGACTTATGAGGCGTATTTCGATAAAACGTTTACAATATTTCTAGATGAAATTTAATAACTAATGTTATGACATCAAACCGCTGACGTGACGTCATTTTCCTAGTATTTGGTCATGTCATATTACACACGATATTTAAAAAAAATGTCGATTTTTCGGGTTTTAACCTAAAAAATCTCTGAAACTAGATTTTTCCCAGATATAACAAACATGCCCAGACCTAGATCACATTGAGTTCTATAAGTGTGGGGAATTTCAGCGAAAATCATCGAGCCGTTTTCTTTGTCCCCAAATCGCTGAATTTTTGTACAAATTGTGACACAATAGCCGTGTAGACATTCGTTCCGTAGAACAGAATAGAATAATTCTGCTCCACTACACTCATTCTATATTTAAAAGAAATCTTCTTGTCTGAAACCAAAAGGTCTAGAGCTTAGATATTTGATGTCTAGCATTGTCTTGAAGTCCTTTACAAAGATTGTTCAAATTATGCCCCTGGGTTCAAAATTGGCCCCACCCTGAAATCACCTGTATTACATAGATATATATATAATTATGTAGGCAAAAACTTTGAAAATCTTCTTGTCTGAAACCGAAAGGCCTACTTAGATATTTGGTGTGAAGCATTATCTAGCTGTCCTCTACCAAGATAGATACACATACATCTCCCAAATTGTATGTGTATCTATACTTGCTTTATTGTGATGTTTAGAAGTTGAAAGCGAATAAATGGATATATGCCGGTTTGTGATGACTTTTAATTTGAAACATTGCTCAAGGCGAAGTGGAATGTTGTCATATGCACAAATTGATGACTACGGTCAGCCTGTGCTTTCACTTTTTCCCTACATTTAGAAGTCATAGATTCAACTCGTTTTCTATATTCAGCGTGCATGTTACACACCATCCACACAAGATACAATGATATTGCAGACAGAGTGGTCCTAGATCTGGGTTGTGGCTGTGGTGTGTTAAGTGTGGGAGCGTCAATGCTTGGTGCGGGGTAAGTCAAAAAGTTTTTGTGGAGATATAAGGACAAGTAAACCTTTACCCTGCAGTCTTTTTCAAAAAGAGTGATATGCTCAAAAAATTCTTTCAACTTCTTAAGTTGAAAAAGCTGTTCAATCAAGTCAATGCGTGAACTTTGTTTAACAGTTTATTTAAACAAATATGTGCATATTCTTTCAGAATTATTTGATTTTAGCCAGCCTGGTTAACAGAGGTGACCACTTAAATACAAGTTTGCTTGGTTAACAGGTGATAACTAACAAACATTTGACTGGTTAACAGAGGTGACCCCTTTAACACAAGTTTGACTGTATAATATTCTTTCATCAGCATTTTACAATCACTTTTATTCAGATGTTTGAAAAGTTAAACAGCTGCTGTAGAGAGGGGTTGTTTATATCAGAGGTTACACCATATCGTTTTTAATCACAGGCACATTCTAGCAGCTGATGTAGATGAAGATGCCCTGGATATCTGTCAGAGAAACATTGAAGAGTTTGAACTTGACAATGTTGACTTATTACAGGTCGATGTTAAATGTTTGGGATCCAGTAAAGTTGGAACAGGAAGATTGGATAAGATGATAGACACAGTTATTATGAATCCTCCATTCGGAACAAAGCATAATCAAGGTACTTCAGCGTTTAACCCTTTCCCTCATACGACAAATCTGCAACAGACGACTTTGAACTTGTTTTGTCAAAAAATAGAAAATCTCTATAATTGAATGGATAACCTATGACTAAAAGTGGAAAACATTGTGGCAAAAGGAGAAATTGCTCGTTTTGAGCAATTTCTTCTTTTGTCACAATGTTTTCAAAAAGCTGTCTGCTGCAGAGGCGTCAGAAAGCGTCTATATGAGGGAAAGGGTTAACACTTTCCAAAATACAGCTAATCTGCAGTGGTTGTCTATATATCATGTAAACAATAAGGTAAGTCTCTATGAATGAAAGAATCATTATTGAATTGTTGAAAACCTTGTGGCAAAAGGAGAAATTTCTGATTATGAATAATTTCTCTATTTGTCACACTGTTTTCAATAGTCGTCTGCAAGTGGGAAATGGGTTAACCAATACAGACAGCTTTAGATAACTCTGAAGGAGATCACTTTTGAAAACATTGTGGGAAAGGAAGAAATTGTTGATGTTTACAATGTGTTCAACTCTGATAAATGATCTGCCATTTTGAGTTGTGTGCTCGGAAAAATATTGTAACATTGTAGAGATAAAAACATTGTCAGAAAAGGAAAAAGTAAGCATTTTTGGTAAAAAGTTCATACCAAAGACGAATCAACAGCAGTATATTAATGTATAACAATGATGTTTGTGTTTAGGTATAGATCTTGTATTTCTGAAGAAGCTATAGACTGCATCAACAGCAGTATATTAATGTATAACAATGATGTTTGTGTTTAGGTATAGATCTTGTATTTCTGAAGAAGCTATAGACTGCATCAACAGCAGTATATTAATGTATAACAATGATATTCGTGTTTAGGTATAGATATGGTATTTCTGAAGACAGCTATATACACGGCATAAACAGCAGTAATATTAATGTATAACAATGATATTCGTGTTTAGGTATAGATATGGTATTTCTGAAGAAGCTATAGACTGCATCAACAGCAGTATATTACGAAAAAAAACCATACATGGGTTTTTTCGCTTATGGTTAACGGGTGTGAGAATTTTTTTTTTTTTTTTTTTTCAATAACACATGAAGCTTTCTGAAATGAAACTGGCCAAATCCATGGGGGCCGCCATTTTGGGTATGTATAAAATGAGACGAGAAACACGGATTGAAAAAAAATTATTGTCGTCTTTTTAATAATTTTTTTTAAATCGATATTTTGGGTATGTATAAAATGACACGAAAAACACGGATTTTTAAAATTATTGTCGTCTTTTTTTTTTTTTTTTTAAATCGATATTTAAGATCACTAAAGTGCTGTGTTTTGTGGGAATTAACATTTGTACGAAAAGTTAAAAATAAATGGAACTCGGATTGAAAAAGAATTATTGTCGTCTTTTTAATATTTTTTTTAAATCGATATTTTGGGTATGTATAAAAATGACACGAAAAACACGGATTTTTAAAATTATTGTCGTCTTTTTAATATTTTTTTTTTAAAATCGACATTTAAGATCATTAAAGTGCTGTGTTTTGTGGGAATTAACATTTGTACGAAAAGTTAAAAATAAATGGAACTCGGATTGAAAAAGAATTATTGTCGTCTTTTTAATATTTTTTTTTAAATCGATATTTTGGGTATGTATAAAAATGACACGAAAAACACGGATTTTTAAAATTATTGTCGTCTTTTTAATATTTTTTTTTTAAAATCGACATTTAAGATCATTAAAGTGCTGTGTTTTGTGGGAATTAACATTTGTACGAAAAGTTAAAAATAAATGGAACTTTGTAAGAAATATGTTTTCCCGACAGCATTAGACTTCTACGCCCGAACCTAAATTTTGACTGTATCGTAGCCAAATAAGGACGTGATGTCATTTCCGTAACACTTCATCTTGGCGTAACGTCAATGGAGCGACGTCGTTTCCCGCAAAAATGTGGTATCAACATGAAATACCCCAAATTCCTATACATGAGCTATTTATCAAACATTGTGGCAAAAGGATAACTTTCTCATAAGGAGTAATTGTTCTTTTAGCGACAATCTTTTCCTAAATCGTCTGTTGCAAAGGCCCCATAAACCGTATCTAATAGGGAAAGGGTTTAGCAGAAATGTGACGCCTTACATCATTTGTTCCAGTCATATTGACTGGTTGAAAAAGGCAGTCGCCAGGTGGCATCAGCAAAGGGCTGATCTTTTTACTTCTTTACCATGATGCAGGTGATCGATTAAGGATCATCTTGGCCATCATGTTTTAACCTCGTTCATTATAAATGTATTCCTTGATTTTTTGAAAGTCTTTACTTTATTATTTTCTGTTCGTAATAATAGACGACAGCAATACGAATTCCAAATATTTTTTGATAATGCACGAAACATGACATTAACATTAGTATTGTCTAGTCAATTACTTATAAATCCTTTTTTATGGCCAAAGTATGCTCTTTAATTTTTGTTTATAATTATCTTGCGTTTTTTCGTAAATAGGTAGCACCTATAGATATATTAATGTATAACAATGATATTCATGTTTAGGTATAGATATGGTATTTCTGAAGAAGCTATAGACTGCATCAACAGCAGTATATTAATGTATAACAATGATATTCGTGTTTAGGTATAGATATGGTATTTCTGAAGACAGCTATAGACTGCATAAACAGCAATATATTAATGTATAACAATGATATTCGTGTTTAGGTATAGATATGGTATTTCTGAAGACAGCTATAGACTGCATCAACAGCAGTATATTAATGTATAACAATGATATTCGTGTTTAGGTATAGATATGGTATTTCTGAAGACAGCTATAGACTGCATCAACAGCAGTATATTAATGTATAACAATGATATTCGTGTTTAGGTATAGATATGGTATTTCTGAAGACAGCTATAGACACGGCATCAACAGCAGTATATTCGCTTCACAAGTCCGCAACTAGAGAGGTAACGTTTTTTTACCATTTAACCTTTGATGTAGGGATTGTATATTTGTAACAACAAATTATTTAGCATTCACTTGTTTGCTATTTGTGGATAAAATGACAACATGGGTCAGAGACTACCAAATTAAATCTTTCTTTAATTCAAAGTAACTTTCAGCCCTGAATTATAATAAGTTGATTCATTTTCCAAGTGGCACACACGTTTCACTGAAAACCAACAAATGTTCAATACATCACATATACTATCACATATACTTGCACATAGCCTGTAACCAACACATTCAGTTTATCACATAAACTTGCACATAGCCTGTAACCAACACATTCACTTTATCACATATACTTGCACATAGCCTGTAACCAACATATACACTATATCATATATACTTGCACATACATGTAGCCTGTAACCAACATATTCAGTATATCACATATACTATATCACATAGCCTGTAACTAACACATTCACTTTATCACATATACTTGCACATAGCCTGTAACCAACATATACACTATATCATATATACTTGCACACAGCCTGTAACCAACATATTCAGTATATCACATATACTATATCACATAGCCTATAACCAGCACATTCACTATATCATATATACTTGCACATAGCCTGTAACCAACACATTCACTATATCACATATACTTGCATATAGCCTGTAACCAACATATACACTATATCCCATATACTTGCACATAGCCTGTAACCAACACATTCACTATATCACATATACTTGCATATAGCCTGTAACCAACATATACACTATATCCCATATACTTGCACATAGCCTGTAACCAACACATTCACTTTATCACATATACTTGCATATAGCCTGTAACCAACATATACACTATATCCCATATACTTGTACATAGCCTGTAACCAACACATTCAATATATCACATAGCCTGTAACCAACACATTCAATATATCACATAGCCTGTAACCAACATATACACTTTATCACATATACTTGCATATAGCCTGTAACCAACATATTCAGTATATCACATGAACTTGCACACAGCCTGTAACCAACACATTCAATATCTCCTATGTACTTGTGCATAACCTGTAACCAACACATTCACTTTATCACATGAACTTGCACGTAGCCTGTAACAAATTCATTCAATATATCACATATACCTGCACATAGCCTGTAACCTTCAATTTATTCGATGCAGTCAGTAAGAGAATCACAAACCTGTTTAGTAAAACAAAAATTTAGCTGCGGATGCTTTTGTTAATTGCGCCCTTTGCGCCCTTTCAGGGTCAATAACCCAGGAGTATTGACTGTACTTTGATTATTTCTTGCAGCACATACAGAAGAAAGCAGATGAATGGGGAGTGGATATGGAAGTTGTGGCAGAACTACGTTTTAATTTGGACAAAACTTATAAATATCATCAAAAGAAATCGGTCGATATCAAAGTGGACTTTCTTCGATTTGCAAAGAAAAAAGGAAAATTAAAATCGTAAATGAGACTTGTTGTTTATTCCTTGGAATTTGAACTAGTCTAATTATCCTTGTCCTTGACCAAAGAACCATGCCAGTTTGTCATCCATGCAGATTTCTGGTTTCAATGGCAACCGTAAGAACAAAAACATTAAAAATTGTCTCCTACCAAACAAGTTGGCGATTTTCAAATAAATTTATAGAAATGTTCCTTGGGTGACCCTCTATCAGATCCCTTCAAGCCATGTTAAATGGTAGAAAAACATGGATGCCAGGGGGCGGGCTGTTTTGCCTTAAATTGTTACAGTGAATACTTTAAAAGTCTTCTACAATGAAAATATCTCACCAATTTCCAAATCGTTTTTGTAGAATTGATCTTTGGATGAGCCTCTATGATTCCTTCAATCCATGTTGATTGGTAAAAATACATGGCTGCCAGGGGGCATGGCTGTTTTGCCTTATATGGCTATAGTGATAACTTTAAAAATCTTCTCCGAAAGTATTAAGTTGTTTTCAAAATAATTTTGTGGATATGTTTCTATATCAGATTCAGGCCATGTTGATTTGTCGAGAAACATTCCTTGTTGATTTGTTGAGAAACATTGCTTGTTGATTTGTCGAGAAAGATTGCCATCAGATGCTGGGGCTGTTCTCCATTATATAGCTGTAGTGAAAACTTAAAAGGCTTCTTCTCTTAAAGAATCTGGTAGATTTCCAAATAGTTTTGTAGAAATATTCTTTGAGTGACCCTCTACGAGATTCTTTTAAGACATGTTGATTGGTCAAAAGACATGGCCACCAGGAGCTAGGGCTCTTGTATTAAAGTGTCGGACAGATTATCAAATAATTTTGTAAACCCGTTCCTTGGGTGAATCTCTACTGGATTCCTTCAAGCCATGTTGATTGGTCAAAATGCATGGCCACCAGGGGCTAGGGCTGTTTTACCCTTTATGTACAGAGTTAAGAATTAAAAAAAAGTATTTCATAAGAAACTAAATGTCTGATTTTGAAATGATAATTGGTACATAAATATTTCATTGGTGACCTTCTAAGTCATTTTAATTTGACTAAAGACAGATAACATAGGGTTATTTCCCTTTGTGGCAGTGGAGCTATTTCCCTCATACAACAAATCTGCAGCAGACGACTTTGAAAAAATGTTGTCAAAAAAAAAGAAAATCTCTATAATCAAATGGATAACCTATGACTAAAAGTGGAAAACATTGTGGCAAATTGCTCGTTTTGAGCCGTCAAAAAGCCGTCCGCTGCAGAGGCATCAGAAAGCGCCTATATGAGGGAAAGGGTTAACTGGTCCATTTGGGTTCGCTGATGAGTGATGGTGGACCCTTTACCACATACAATGAGTGATCTGGACAAATATGGAAAATCTCGAAATGCAAGTATAAAAGCATTGTAGGAAAAGGAAAAATTGCCCAATATAAGCAATTTCTCCTTTTGCCATGAGGTTTTAAAAAGTCAACACGAGGGCTTGGTATGTTTTGTAAATTTAAACAACATTTTGGTTAAAGGAGAAATTGCTAAATGAACAAGTAATCCTTTTTCCACAATGTTTTTTAAAAATTGTTTGCAAATGTAAAAGGGATTAATCATTAAAAAGAAGAAATTTTCTGTGATCAAAACCAATTTATTTTTCAATTTTTCAAAATAAAACACTCATTAGAATCTAAAGAAAGTACAATGTATAAAACAAATTACTGTAGATTGCTGGCAATACAAATGTCCCTGCCAGTTTAAGGGTTAAAATAATAGAGTTTTGACCTTTGAGCTACATACAAATATTTAAAATAAAAGATGTGCATAACTTGCTAATTGCTCTGTTTGGACACACCATGTTTCATAAACTTAAGAAACCTTTAGTGTTATCACCTAATCAAGTCAAAATGTTCACATTGAAGTGTGACCTTGACCTTCAAGAACACAGATTTTGTCCACATGTAGATGCATTTTGATGTATCTGCAGCAGACAACTTTTAGAAACATTGCGTTAAAAAGAGAAATCGCTCATTATGAGCAATTTCTCATTTTACCACAATGTTTTCAACTCTTCAATAATTTGAGAGATTTTCCATATTGTTGCCTGAATGTTTACAAAGTCATCTGCTGTAGATGTGTTGTATGGGGGGAAAGGGGCTATGACATGCCTATTCTACTAACTGCCCTCTATGCACACACCAAGGTTCATGACATGCCTATTCTACTAACTGCCCTCTATGCACACACCAAGGTTCATGACATGCCTATTCTACTAACTGCCCTCTATGCACACACCAAGGTTCATGACATGCCTATTCTACTAACTGCCCTCTATGCACACACCAAGGTTCATGACATGCCTATTCTACTAACTGCCCTCTATGCACACACCAAGGTTCATGACATGCCTATTCTACTAACTGCCCTCTATGCACACACCAAGGTTCATGACATGCCTATTCTACTAACTGCCCTCTATGCACACACCAAGGTTCATGAACTTATCTCCACTATTGCTTGTGATATCGCATAATCCAAATATTCAGACAGCCAGAGGGTAAACCTATAGTTCTATCCATGAGGTTCGGGACTCATAAAATTCAAATACCATCAACATAACAAAAATGGACGGCTTAAATACAAATTACAAAATAAAGTTATTGTTATAGTCTACATGTACAGTCCAAAATAGACCCAGGCATTGCTGGAAATATTGTCTGTTGAGATAAACCGGGTGGTCTTTAAATTTTTATGAAGCTCAAGTAAATGACTTTTAAAACATTTTGGGAAAAAGAGAACAAATAAAAAAAAATCTGTTCTTTTTTTTACATTCTATGACTGTAAGAAGGACAACTTCTCTTTATTCACAAATAGTAGTTTGACATGAAACTATCCTTTCCCACTATCTACTCCATCTGATCATTACACTCACTTGTTTTCCTTCTACATGTACATACAAAGTAAGGGGAAAAACATTTCAAATTGAAAAAAAATACACATTGACACCATCTACAGCAGATGACTTTGGAAAACATTCTGACAAAAGGAGAAATGTTTTCAACTAAATTCTATTAATACTTTCATTTATAAAGATTTTCAATATTTTTGCTCCAATTATCTCAACATTTTCTCCTGCAGTTTTGTTCTAAGTTAATCACACTGAAACATCTCTATATGTTCAAAACAGCTTCATGCTTCCCATCATATGACCCTTCACCTCTGACATATAAACGTCGAGGGGATTCCCCTAAAATACCATGGAATGTAAAAACAGCACTGTAGTCTTCTGCATGCCTGAAAGTATAAAACAGAAATATTTGTTATAAAACCCTTCTTTATCTTTAGCAAAACTCTTTCCGACCTGCAGACACATTTTGAAAACTGTGGCAAAGAGAGAAATTGCTAATGATGATCAACTTTAAACTTTCATTACTGTTCCATATTTTATCCGAGGTATTTTCAGAGTTGGCTGTTGTAGATTTCATGTATGTGGTGAAGGGTGAAATTGTAAGATGTTACCAGTTGGATATCAACATGTATGTGGTGAAGGGTGAAATTGTAAGATGTTACCAGTTGGATATCAACATGTATGCGAGAAAGGGTGAAATTGTAAGATGTTACCAGCTGGATGATATCAACATGTATGAGGTGAAGGGTGAAATTGTAAGATGTTACCAGTTGGATATCAACATGTATGCGAGAAAGGGTGAAATTGTAAGATGTTACCAGTTGGATGATATCAACATGTATGCGAGAAAGGATGAAATTGTAAGATGTTAGCAGCTGGATAATATCAACATGTATGCGAGAAAGGGTGAAATTGTAAGATGTTACCAGCTGGATGATATCAACATGTATGAGGTGAAGGGTGAAATTGTAAGATGTTACCAGTTGGATATCAACATGTATGCGAGAAAGGGTGAAATTGTAAGATGTTACCAGTTGGATGATATCAACATGTATGCGAGAAAGGATGAAATTGTAAGATGTTACCAGCTTGATGATATCAACATGTATGAGGTGAAGGGTGAAATTGTAAGATGTTACCAGTTGGATATCAACATGTATGCGAGAAAGGGTGAAATTGTAAGATGTTACCAGCTGGATGATATCAACATGTATGTGGGGAAGGGTGAAATTGTAAGATGTTACCAGTTGGATGATATCAACATGTATGCGAGAAAGGGTGAAATTGTAAGATGTTACCAGCTGGATGATATCAACATGTATGCGAGAAAGGGTGAAATTGTAAGATGTTACCAGCTGGATGATATCAACATGTATGCGGGGAATCGTGAAATTGTAAGATGTTTACCAGCTGGATGATATCAACATGTATGCGAGAAAGGGTGAAATTGTAAGATGTTACCAGCTGGATGATATCAACATGTATGCGAGAAAGGGTGAAATTGTAAGATGTTACCAGCTGGATGATATCAACATGTATGCGAGAAAGGGTGAAATTGTAAGATGTTACCAGTTGGATGATATCAACATGTATGTGGTGAAGGGTGAAATTGTAAGATGTTACCAGTTGGATGATATCAACATGTATGCGAGAAAGGGTGAAATTGTAAGATGTTACCAGTTGGATGCATGATATCAACATGTATGCGAGAAAGGGTGAAATTGTAAGATGTTACCAGCTGGATGATATCAACATGTATGCGAGAAAGGGTGAAATTGTAAGATGTTACCAGCTGGATGATATCAACATGTATGCGAGAAAGGGTGAAATTGTAAGATGTTACCAGCTGGATGATATCAACATGTATGCGAGAAAGGGTGAAATTGTAAGATGTTACCAGTTGGATGATATCAACATGTATACATGCGAGAAAGGGTGAAATTGTAAGATGTTACCAGCTGGATGATATCAACATGTATGAGGTAAAGGGTGAAATTGTAAGATGTTACCAGCTGGATGATATCAACATGTATGTGGTGAAGGGTGAAATTGTAAGATGTTGCCAGCTGGATGATATCAACATGTATGCGAGAAAGGGTGAAATTGTAAGATGTTACCAGTTGGATATCAACATGTTTGCGGGGAAGGGTGAAATTGTAAGATGTTACCAGTTGGATGATATCAAAAGACAAACCCTGAACAGATAACTAGTGATAGATGAACAAGCAACTTCTCCTTTCTCATAATGTTTTCAAATGTCTGCTGCTGATTAATCCTTTTTCCATGATGTTTTTACATGTACTACCATTTTTGAAGTCTTTAGTATGATCATACTGGGGCTTGAACCCTGGTCTTTTGAACCCAAGATGGAAGGTCGCACAACAGACACAGTCCATGGTTTTATCATAAAACATACTTTGTATAGGTTTATCATCAATATCTACTTCCAATTTTACAGTTATTACATTGCTTGATAGATGTTTAACTTTTTACCACATACACACACCTGATGCCTCTGTGGCGGACGACAGTTGAAAACATTGTGACAAAAGGAGATATAAGCATTTTCTCCATTTGCTACAATGTTTTCAACTCTATTCAATGGTTATCCCTTTCCCTCATATAGACGCTTTCTGACGCCTCTGCAGCAGACGGCTTTTTGAAAACATAGTGACAAAAGAGGAAATTGCACAAAACGTGCAATTTCTCCTTTTGCCACAATGTTTTCCACTTTTTGTCATAGGTTATCCATTCAATTATGGAGATTTTCTATTTTTTGACAAAATACGTTCAAAGTCGTCTGCTGCAGAGTTGCCGTATGAGGGAAAGGGTTATACCTTCATATATAGATATTTTATATTGTTTACTTAGATGAATCACAGTCATCTGCTTCAGATAAGTCGCATGTAGGAAAGCGTTAAAATAGTAAACAGTTGACTAGTAGTTCAACTTGATAAACAATGAAGAAGAAAGAGGATTTACTTGGCAGTGAAGAACAGTTTCAGGAGAGATTTACTGTCACTAATATGGGTGATGTGAGCCTCTAGAACTCCCTCAGATGGGTCAACTTTAAATGTGTCCACAGCACAGCTGTCCGAGTTCGACTCTGAAAGATAAAATCATTTTCATAATAAACAATTTCTCCTTTTGCCACAATGTTTTCAACTCTATTCAATTAATTATTCTTTCGTTTGTACAGATTTTCCATATTTTTGCCAACATGTTAAAGACTGGGCAGAGCCAGTGCATCCGTCTACATGACCATGACCTTTAGTTCTAAGTGCAACTTAAACCCTTTCCCAGACATAGATGCCTTTTGAAAACATTGGGGCAAAGGAGAAATTGATTCTCCTTATTTTGCCATGGTGTTTTCAAAAGTCGTCTGCAGCAGAATTGTTGTATGTAGGAATAGGAGTCTAGTATATCACCAATTAAACTTCATATGCTGCAAAACAGGAGTATTAAATTACAAGAGGGCCATGATGGCCATGGATCGCTCAACTGACTTATGCAATGTGATTTGTCATGCCAACCACACAGTCAACCACATTAACTCATTGTGTGATCCGGTAAGCTAATACAAGAAACCCGAGAGGGCCTGTATCACTCCACTGCCATTAGGTAAAAATAAAATCGCAAAACAGCCCCGCCCCCTGGTGGTCATGTTTTTTTACCAATCAACATGGCTTGGTGGAATCTGAAAGAGAGTCACCTAAGGAACATTTCTACAAAATTATTTAAAAATCGGCCAGATACTTTCGTCGGAGAAGATTTTTTAAGTTTTCACTATAGCCATATAAGGCAAAACAACCCTGCCCCCTTATGGCCATATTTTCCAACCAATCAACATGACTTGAAGGAAACTGATAGAGGGTCACTGAAGTAACATTTCGACAAAATTATTTGAAAATCCGCCCGACACTTTCGGAGGAGAATATTATTCAAGTTTTCACTATAGCCATAAAAGGCCAAAAAGCCGCTTGAAAGAATCTGATAGAGGGTCAACCAAGAAACATTTCTACAAAATTATTTGTAAATCGGCCCATCAGTTTGGCAGAAGAATAATTTTATAGTGTTTTTTGTTTGGTTGCCATGGAAACCAGAATTCTGCATGGATCCCAACAATTTGAAGGAATTCTGGTGAAGTCATTGAGAGGATGCTTTCTGTGAAGTTTCATCCCAATTGACCAACTGGTTACTGAGGAGAAGATGTTTACGGACGACACATGACTCACACCGGATGCCGGACAAAAGGCGATCACAATAACTCACCTTCAGCACTTCCTGCTCAGGTGAGCAAAAAAAACACAAAAAGACTCATTGAAATACCTTGGCTGACAGACCAACTTGAGTGAGAAGATGTGGTGTTCTGAATGATGAGCTGTAATTCACGTGTCTGTCCAACGAGACATGTCCCAAAGTCTAGAGACTCTTTAGAAAGTTCAAACTGGGGAACCGTCAATGTAGCTTGAAGGGGTACCATCTGCATCAAAGGGGAACATACAATGTAACATTATAAATAAACCACCTCATAAATGATGATCTTAGTCAACATTAATCCTTTCCCACCTTACGATGCATTTTTGCAGCAGACAACTATTGAAAATATTGTGGAAAAAGAACAATGTTTTCAACTTTATATTCAATATCCATATTTTTGCCTAGATGTTTTCTGCTACAGTTTTTTGTATTTTTTATATGTTGTACACACAGAGGCACCAACAGTCATCTATGTCGAGGAAAAGATTAACACTCCCTCCCAATTCACACATAGATGTAGATACTGTTAGAGAGCCTGTCATCCAAACCTCATGGGTGTCAACTCCCATTATGTCAAAAGTCTGGACTTCCAACTTTGTGCAAGTACATACAGTCATGGAAGACTTAAAGCATGTTCTGTAAAGCCAAATTGTATAGATTTAAAGAATGTTCTGTAAAGCTGTATTGTATAGATTTAAAGAATGTTCTGTAAAGCTGTATTGTATAGATTTAAAGAATGTTCTGTAAAGCTGTATTGAATAGATTTAAAGAATGTTCTGTAAAGCCGTCTCATAGAGATTTAAAGAATGTTCTGTAAAGCTGTATTGTATAGATTTAAAGAATGTTCTATAAAGCCGTATTGTATAGATTTAAAGAATGTTCTGTAAAGCTGTATCATAGAGATTTAAAGAATGTTATGTAAAGTCATATAGTATAGATTTAAAGAATGTTCTGTAAAGCCGTATCATAGAGATTTAAAGAATGTTATGTAAAGTCATATAGTATAGATTTAAAGAATGTTCTGTAAAGTCATATAGTATAGATTTAAAGAATGTTCTGTATCATAGAGATTTAAAGAATGTTATGTAAAGTCATATAGTATAGATTTAAAGAATGTTCTGTAAAGCTGTATCATAGAGATTTAAAGAATGTTCTGTAAAGTCATATAGTATAGATTTAAAGAATGTTCTGTAAAGCTGTATCATAGAGATTTAAAGAATGTTCTGTAAAGTCATATAGTAGAGATTTAAAGAATGTTCTGTAAAGCTGTATCATAGAGATTTAAAGAATGTTCTGTAAAGTCATATAGTATAGATTTAAAGAATGTTCTGTGAAGCCGTATCATAGAGATTTAAAGAATGTTATGTAAAGTCATATAGTATAGATTTAAAGAATGTTCTGTAAAGCTGTATCATAGAGATTTAAAGAATGTTATGTAAAGTCATATAGTATAGATTTAAAGAATGTTCTGTAATGTATTATTGTTTCATATCCTTTAGGTCTTTTCCCCACAAAACGTTAAGTTGGTCTTCCTGGTGGTGTAACATTTATCTCCCATTGAAGTACTGACATAATGAAGTATTGGGATTATCAAAGGGGAAAACATGCTATGAGGTCATTTCTGAAATGTCACATATATCTCATGCTACTTGTTACTGTGAAAAAAACCCTGATAATTCTTTTCTTTAGATGAGATTCAATAGGTCTGACCCTGACAATGTTAGGGATAGTTTCCATGCATTTGTCTTTAGATGAGTTTCAATAGATCTGACCCAGACAATGTTAGGGATAGTTTCCAGGCATTTGTATTTAAAAAGCTTCAATAGGTCTGACCCTGACAATGTTAGGGATAGTTTCCAGGCATTTGTATTTAAAAAAGCTTCAATAGGTCTGACCCTGACAATGTTAGGGATAGTTTCCAGGCATTTGTATTTAAAAAAGCTTCAATAGGTCTGACCCTGACAATGTTAGGGATAGTTTCCAGGTATTTGTATTTAAAAAAGCTTAAATAGGTCTGACCCTGACAATGTTAGGGATAGTTTCCAGGCATTTGTATTTAAAAAAGCTTCAATAGGTCTGACCCTGACAATGTTAGGAATAGTTTCCAGGCATTTGTATTTAAAAAAGCTTCAATAGGTCTGTCCCTGACAATGTTAGGGATAGTTTCAGGTATTTGTATTTAGATGAGCTTCAATAGGTCTGACAATGTTAAGGATAGTTTCCGGGCATTTGTCTTTAAATGAGCTTCAATAGATATGACCCAGACAACATATGTTAGGGATAGTTTCCAGGCATTTGTCTTTGTTTCTTTCTAATATTAAGTTCAAGGTTGCTGTAGATTGCAATGAATAATTTCTTACTGGGATAAGTCTAGTTTTCATATAATCAGGAGTTAGGTTGTGAAGTGGTTTATACATCATCACACATTTGAGATACTCAACTCTGTTTTCAAAATGTTGAACAGTTTCATACCTGGGTAGAACCATTGTTAAACTCCATCACCAGGTTATCCATGAGCTCAATCTTTCTCCCACTGTCAGCAGATACATCCGTGTCATTACTCATGTTCTCATCTGCTATCTCCGAAAGTAAGCCGGCTGTTGTCTGGAATGCAACTTTGACCTAGAAAAGTGAAAAAGAAAGGTTGATTTATAATATGATTACAGTGATCAAGTTGTGATATTACAGCTAGGACATCTACCTCTTATCATCTGAAAACTGATAACTGAAAGTTTACTAGATCACCTGAGCACAAAGGGAGCTATTGTGTTCACAATGTGTCCGTTATGTTTTCTCATAAACAATTTATTTAACCCTTCCCATATACAACAAACTGCAGCAGATGACTTTGAAAAATATTTAGTCAAAAATATGAAAACAGAATAAAGTTTTTGCCAATATGTTTCTAAAAGTCATCTGCTACAGAGGCCTTGACAGAGAGTTAGTATGTGGAAAAGGGTTAGGCAACATTTTCCCTATGGCTAGGCTAATTCCAACCAAATTTCACAGGAATAATCATCCTTTGGAAGTGCAACAGATACGCTGCATATTTGCCCAAAAACTAAATTAACAAGAGCTGTCGGAGGACAGCGTGCTCGACTATATGCCGCTTATTCACATAAAGCACTACTTCATTATATTGCACTTATTAACCCTTTCCCTCATATGGCAATTCTGCAGCAGACGACTTTGAACATATTTTGTCAAAACATAGAAAATCTCCATAATTGAATGGATAACCTATGACAAAAACTAGAAAACATTGTGGCAAAATGTTCTAAGTAATTCAAGGGCCATTACTCCATATTTAGGAAACAATGGAGTTATCTAACCTAATTGTACGATGGTCCTTAACAAATGTGTGAAGTATGAAGTGATTTGAATTATGAAACTTTAACGTTGAGCTAAACGCAAATGTTAAAACTGACCGAGTCCAAAAATAGCAAAACCTTAATAAAGGTTTACCAAATGTTTGACATCATGCAAAACCTGTTTGATATGTTGAAGAATTATATTTGATAAATGAATGATCACAATTAGAAAGGAATGTAACCAAAAATTATGAATTTATCTAAAATTCTTAAAATCAAACAAAAATCATGTTATTTATTCCCAAAAAGTCACACTCAGCATCTTCAACATACAATGTGAAGAAAAGTATTATATGTAATTATATTCCAAATATGAAAGCCCTAACACAAGTACTTATTGAGAAAAATTAAAAAATTAAATGAAAATGACAACTTGCCCTAAAACTTTAACCACCCAAAATCATGTTATTTACCCCAAAAAGAAGGTCACACTCAGCATCTTCAGCATTCAATGTGAAGAAAGGTATAAGATGTAACTACATTCCAAATATTAAAGCTGTAGCACAAATACTTATTGAGAAAAATTAAAAAATTAAATGAAAAGGCCAACTTGCCCTAAAACTTTAACCACCCAAAATCACGTCTTTTACCCCAAAAAGAAGGTCACACTGAGAATCTTCAGCATACAATATGAAGACAGGTATTAGATGTAATTATGTTCCAAATATAAAAGCCCTAGCATAAGTACTTATTGAGAAAAAAAAAATAAAAAAAAATTCCAACTTGCCCTAAAACTTTAACCACCGAAAATCAGGTTTTTTACCCCAAAATGAAGGTCACACTCAGAATCTTCAGCATACAATATGAAGACAGGTATTAGATGTAATTATATTCCAAATATAAAAGCCCTAGCATTCATAAGTAATTATTGAGGAAAAAAAAAAAAAAAAAAAATTCCAACTTGCCCTAAAACTTTAACCACCGAAAATCATGTTTTTTACCCCAAAAAGAAGGTCACACTCAGTACCTTTAACATTCAATGTAAAGAAAGGTATAAGATATAACTATATTCCAAATATTAAAGCCCTAGCACAAATACTTATGAATGAAAATGCCAACTTGCCCTAAAACTTTAACCGGACGCCGACGGAGACGCCGACGCCGACGCTGGGGCGAGTAGTAAAGCTCTCATATTCTTCGAATAGTCGAGCTAAAAATGGTTATATACGCAATTCATTTCAAATCAGTGTGTAAATTTCAGAATTTCAAGTCCTGCGTATAATATAATTGTTTATACCTCATGTGACTTTGTGGTGTTAAATTCTCATCATGGGCAATTCTTTACTGTCCCATTCTGACAGTACATTGTTCACTGTCCCATGCTGACAGTACAGTGTTCACTGTCCCATGCTTACAGTACATTGTTTACTGTCCCGTGTTTACAGTACATTGTTCAGTCCCATGTTGACAGTAAATTGTTCACTATCCCATGTTGACAGTACATTGTTCACTGTCCCATGTTGACAGTACATTGTTCACTGTCCCATGTTGACAGTACATTGTTCACTGTCCCATGCTGACAGTTCATTGTTCACTGTCCCATGTTGACAGTACATTGTTCACTGTCCCAAGCTGACAGTACATTGTTCACTGTCCCATGCTGACAGTACATTGTTCACTGTCCCATGCTGACAGATCATTGTTCACTGTCCCATGCTGACAGTACATTGTTCACTGTCCCATGCTGACAGTTCATTGTTCACTGTCCCATGCTGACAGTACATTGTTCACTGTCCCATGCTGACAGTTCATTGTTCACTGTCCCATGCTGGCAGTTCATTGTTCACTGTCCCATGCTGGCAGTACATTGTTCACTGTCCCATGCTGACAGTACATTGTTCACTGTCCCATGCTTACAGTACATTTTTCACTGTCCCATATTGACAGTAAATTTGTCACTGTCCCATGTTGACAGTACATTGTTCACTGTCCAATGTTGACAGTACATTGTTCACTGTCCCATGTTGACAGTACATTGTTCACTGTCCTATGTTGACAGTACATTTTTCACTGTCCCATGTTGACAGTACATTTTTCACTGTCCCATGTTGACAGTACATTTTTCACTGTCCCATGTTGACAGTACATTGTTCACTGTCCAATGTTGACAGTACATTTTTCACTGTCCCATGCTGACAGTACATTTTTCACTGTCCCATGTTGACAGTACATTGTTCACTGTCCCATGTTGACAGTACATTGTTCACTGTCCCATGTTGACAGTAAATTGTATACTGTCCCATACTGACAGTACATTGTTTGTTCACTGAACCACGCTGACAGTAGATTTTTTACCAGTTAACATGATACTGTCACAGAGCACACATGTCTTGAAATAAACAATTTTGGTTTCTCAAGTCTGATCCGGTGGCTGAACACTTCAAACTACCATGATATCGCAGACTTTGCCATAATGGGCCTAGAGAACCTTAATGTGATGGACAAATACAGGAACAGCTTCGGACAATCAAGCCGAGGACGTACTGACCATATGGCATCTGTACAAAAGAGAAGATGGCGCCAAATAGGAGGGGACTCTTTGGAAGCCATGCAATATTTATATAATGTCCAACATAAAACTCAATTCAGTCAAGACTGCGTATTGACAATTTTCTTGTTCAAGCCATTTTGAATTGTTGAAAAATATGCTGATTTACCTGTTAATAACAAACTCATAAGTAACACTTGTGTATATAGTACTTTGGACAGAATTCCCCTATTAAAAATTCCATGGTAAATACACTCGATGGTTTTACTTACAATAAAATTATGCCTTGGCTTCAGAGTATGCATTTCAGTTGACTGAGCTCGAGTATTTCCCTCTTTGTTGCTAGAGGGTTCCAGGTCCACCAACAGGAATGGTTTCTTGGTTACCAGTTTGAACGACAGGGGGGTCAAGGTCAAATTAGATAACATGACCTGGTTAATGGACAAACTTTCTGCTCTCAGCTAAAATTAAATAAAATAATTATAAGAACAGATGTTAAAAGCATACAAAGTTGTTTTGAGTTTTTTTAAGTTTATAAAATAATTAAAAATGCACAAATGGTGAATGCCTCAACTTTAATTGATATTGATTTTATTCCTAGTTAATTGGGAAGAAAGTTCTTATAACTCATAATATATCTATAGGTGCTACGGTCACTGCTACCTATTTACGAAAAAAAAGTAAATGTTTGTAAACAAAAATTGTACAGCATGCTGTGGCCATAAAAATTGATTTTAAAATTAATTGACTAGACAACGATTATTTTCAATCCATGTATTTTGCATGACCACTATATAAAGCATATCCAAACTGTTTGATTGTCACAATGTTTTCAGCTCTTTTCAATAATTATACTTTCATTTAACCCTTTCCCTCATATAGATGCTTTCTGACACCTCTGCAGCAGACGGCTGTTTGAAAACATAGTGACAAAAGAAGAAATTGCTCAAAACGAGCAATTTCTCCTTTAGCCACAATGTTTTCCACTTTAAGTCATAGGTTATCCGTTTAATTATAGAGATTTGCTATTTTTTGAAAAAATATGTTGAAAGTCGTCTGCTGCAGAATTGTTGTATGTGGGACAGGGTATAGGTGTACATATTGTTGCCTTGATGTTTTTAAAGTCATCTGCTGCAGAATTGTTGTATGTGGGAAAGGGTTTACTAACAAAGTTACTAGTTCTCAATACCTGTCCATCTTCTTTCAGTAAACAACTCATAGCTGATCTATACTTCATCCCTTCTTCTTCAGCACACTCTATAGTCAATCTGAAATTTATTGAAATATTAAATAAGTTGTAAATTTAGCAGGGTTTTCATTTTTCCTATATCTAGTCAATCTGAGATTTATGAAAATACAACAGGTCATGAGTAGTATTTTTTTCATTTATTTTTATTTTAGCTATATATACAGTCAATCTTAAATTTATTTAAATACTGTATGAGTAATAATTTTTCAGTTATTTTTTATTTTGGCTATATTGTCAATTTGAAGTTTATTGAAATACTGTACATGAGTATTAATTTTGGATTTTTATTTTTAGTTTGGCTACAATGAATATATATACAGTCTATCTGAAATTTATTGAAGTACTGTATGAAGCTTTTTTGGCTATATTGGCTGAACGCATAAATTCAGTCAAATATTAACATCTCCATCAGTATAATATTATATTCTTTTCTTAGTATAATTATGATTCCCGTCAAATTGCTTTAAAACACTTAAAAAAGCACCATAATCTGGCACCACAGGTTTGAAATACAGTAAAAGTACAAATAGTCTTTATGTAAATTTTCCTAATCTAGATGTCTTTTAATGCATCTTGCAGCAGATATATCCTTTGAAAACATTGCGAGAAAACAAGAAATTCTTAAAATGAGCCAAATTTCCTTTTCACTTGGTGTTTTCAATTAATATCAAAATTACTCATTTTGCCTCAATATTTTCTACTCTATTCAATCGTCATA
The DNA here is from genome assembly GCA_031761405.1 of Serripes groenlandicus. NCBI lineage: Eukaryota > Metazoa > Mollusca > Bivalvia > Cardiida > Cardiidae > Serripes > Serripes groenlandicus. The sequence continues at coordinate 28,416,239 of JASEVX010000015.1, read as the reverse complement.
ATAAGATTTTTTATAATTTCAGTAAAGGTGTTTTCAAAGACATCTGCTTCAAATGTTTTGTATGTGAGAGAGGTTAAAATACACACAGCGCTGGTTTCAGGTGGGCCGTCATTTCAAGACGTAGTTTAGCCGTCTCATATCCAATTGACCTTGTGACCTTGTCCTTTTGACCTTTGGCATTTTCCCCATCCAAGTTCAAATATCCGTAGATGAATCCATTACAGTGAATATCCTCTGTGACCTCGCCAGTTGGATGTGGAGTAAAACTGACGGAGACATTTGCGTGACCTTTACCTGGTATTACCTGGAATAATGACATGTATACACAGATTACATGTATACACAGATTACATGTATACACATATTGCATGTATACACAGATTACATGTATACACAGATTACAGGTATACACAGATTACATGTATACACAGATTGCATGAAAACATATTATGGAGAGATAAAAATACAATAAATGTGCAAGTTTCATTTCCCAAACAATTCAAACTTAGTTTTATTATTCCACGATATTTTTCTGATCCTGCATACAGATGCTTTTTCAGAAGATGATTTTTGATAACATTGTTTTTAATGAGCAATATCTCCTTTTTGCTAAAATGTTTTCCGATCTATTCAAAATTAATTTTCTGTTATTGAGATTTTCCATATTTTTGCCTAGATAAGTAGTCTTCTGATGTGGGAAAGGGTTAAATTATGCGGAGATAATTGTTATATTATCTGTGATTTATTTTAACCCCTTCCCACATACAATACAATACAATACAATACAATGTTTATTCAGTAATTTAGGCCTCTGGCCCATTATACAAATTTACATTTACAAAATAAGTCCACATGAGTGACATCACCTTAGAGAGGTTGAAGTAATAATATTTCTATCATAAGGTCCATATGTTTTCAAAGTTGTTTGTTACAATTGTGTTGCACAAAGGAAAGGGTTAATACATAAAATCTGTTACACAGAATTTAATATTAACCAAATAGTATACTAAATTGTTTTCATACAACAATTCTGAAGCAGACGACTTGGAACATATTTTGTCAAAAAATGGAAAATCTCTATAATTGAATGGATAACCAATGACTATAAGTGGAAAACATTGTGGCCAAAGGTGAAATTGCTCATTATGAGCAATTTCACCTTTGGCCACAATGTTTTCAAAAGTCGTCTGCTGCTATTGCATTAAAATGCGTCTGCAGGTGGGAAAGGGTTAAGAAACAAGACGGTCAAGATGGCCCTTCATTGATTACCTAGCTGAGTGCAATTTTCTTACATCTTGAATTTTTTCAGGAAGTTTGAGTTTCAAACAAATTAACTTTTCTCACATGTAGACGCTTTCTTTTGAAAACAAAGTGACAAAAAGAGAAATTTCACTAGATGCTGTTGAAGTCATATTTTGCAGATTTCCTATAATTAAGAAAGGGCTAAGAGTTCAGACAGAAGGGTAGTGATGTTGTGTTTTTACAATGATTTATTTACATGTCTTAAACTTTGTCTTATATGTCTTCAATTCTCAACCCAAATTAGCAGATTCTGAGTAGAAGTTTTTAAAGTTTTACTTTTAAGCTCCTTTTTGATAATGCCTGGTGGCCATGTTTTTCAACCAATCAATATGGCTTAAATAAAAGCTGTTGAGGGTCAAGGGTCAGCTAAGCAACATTTCTACCTATTAACCTTGAAATCTGATTAGCACTTTTTAGAGAAAGCGAATTTTACAGATCTTCCATTAAACCCACTTAAGGATGCTGTTTGACAGTCTTTTTTTAACAAATCAATATGGTATGAACACTTTCTGTAGAGTGGCAGCTAAGGTGTATCTAACAAGTTATCTTGAAATCAGACATACTTTCAGAGAAGAAGATTGAAATCAACAATTTCTTGTTTTGCCTCAATGTGTTCAACTGTATTCAATAATTGATATTTTTTTTTATAAATATTTTCCTTATTTTATGTAGATTTGTTCAGACTGCAGTACGTTTGTATTTGTGACAGGATTAAAGTGTGAGTTACCCTATATATGTACTACCAACCATCTATATATGTACTACCAAACATCTATATAATGTAACTACCAAACATCTATATAATGTACTACCAACCATCTATATAATGTACTACCAACCATCTATATAATGTACTACCAAACATCTATATAATGTACTACCAATCATCTATATAATGTTCTACCAACCATCTATATAATGTACTACCAACCATCTGTTTTGGTTTAATGTTATACAGTGCTTTATGGTGTGAATCTCGCTATATAATGTACTACCAACCATCTGTTTTGGTTTAATGTTATACAGTGCTTTATGGTGTGAATCACCCTATATAATGTACTACCAACCATCTATATAATGTACTACCAACCATCTATATAATGTACTGCCAACCATCTGTTTTGGTTTAATACTGTACAGTGCTTTATGGTGTGAATTACCCAATATAATGTACTACCAACCATCTATATAATGTACTACCAACCATCTGTTTTGGTTTAATGCTGTATGGTGCATTACATATCTCTCCTTCATGTTGATGATAGAAGAGGGAAACGACTTTCGGACGATACGCGCAGACCACAGACTCAGGTTTTGTTTGGGTCTCCTGGGAAATATCTTCCGCAGTTGTTTCCCTACTCGTGGCCGCTGAAGAATCAATCGAGTCTGGTATAAAATCTGTCAGCTCTCGGATCACTGGCAGAGGAACTGGGGAAGAAAAAGAAAAATACTTTTGAAGAACAATTCTTCATTACAAAAAACCTGTATCAAAGGTGAACAGCTCTAATCTCGCCTGGATGAAGAGCAACACTTTTCTCATATATGCAGATGCATTTAAACACATCTGAAGCAGAATTTTAAACACACTATGATAACATGAGAAACTGCTCATGATGGGCAATCTCTCTTTTTGCCTTGGTGCTTTCAACCCTATTCAGATACCTTTATTTTAGCAAATTATTCTGGAAAAAAAAACCCAATCCCTTTCTACCTCAAAGGGCAATTCTAGGTTTTAACATATTTATTATTCATGCAGCTAATGGTGAAGTAAGTAAAACGTTTAATTACTCTCAATTGAATTATTTCCTGTACACACTCCAATCGTATGTCTTCTGGATTTAGGAACTGATGTAACCAACTCAAAACTCACTTTTGCTTAATTTCAACAACAAAAAATATTGTCCAAGTTCTAAACTGAGAGTTGAAAAATCTCCATCAAAATACCCGTTTACACAACATGCAGACGGCTTTTTGAAAACATAGTGACAAAAGAAGAAATTGCTCAAAACGAGCAATTTCTCCTTTTGCCACAATGTTTTCCACTTTTAGTCATAGGTTATCCATTCAATTATAGATTTTCATTTTTTGACAAAATATGTTCAAAGTCGTCTGCTGCAGAATAGTCGTATAAGGAAAAGGGTTAATATCTCAACCATCTGCTGTTATGAGTTTTGATGTATGTGAGAAAAGGTTAATTCTGACTTTTTTTTGCAGAGCTTATTATAATATACACCCACAATCATCAACATTGGTAGTGTAATTTTAATTTTCAAACGAGAGTTTAAACATTGTGGCAAATGTAGAAAACTAGAAAACTTAAAATTAATGCTATTTTTTTCGGAAATTCTCCACTTCCCATAATGTTTTTAAAAGTGCTGCTCTGATCTGCATAGTAATCACATGTTGGCTGTATAAGGGAAATTTATTACTTTAACCCTTTCCCTCATATAGATGCTTTCTGACGCCTCTGCAGCAGACGGCTTTTTGAAAACATAGTGACAAAAGAAGAAATTGCTCAGAACGAGCAATTTCTCCTTTTGCCACAATGTTTTCCACTTTTAGTCATAGGTTATCTATTCAATTATAGAGATTTTCTATTTTTTGACAAAATATGCTCAAAGTCGCCTGCTGCAGAATTGTCGTATGAGGGAAAGGGTTAACCGTTTACCTCTTACAACAAAATCTGTAGCAGATAGCCTACAGTACAGCTCACGCGGAAAACGCATTTTCCGCGATCCCACGATGGACAAATATTTTTCATCGCGGATGATCACCGCAATACCGCCTACGGGCTAATTTGATCACCGCGATTGACATTTCGTCGATTCAAGTTTCTTATCTATCATGAAGACAAACATTCTGATAAAGTTTCAACAAGCTCAAGTTAAAAATGCAGCCTCCAGAGCGATAACAAGATTTTCCTTCAATTTTACCTAGTGACTGAGTTTTTGATCCAATATGACCTTTATTCAAACTCGAGCTAGATAATTATCAACAAGACAAACATTCTGACTAAGTTTCAATATTTTCAAGTCAGAGTGTTAACAAGATTTCCCTTAAATTTGGCCTAGTGACCTATTTTTTGACCCGACATGACCCATATTTGAACTTGGCCTACATATTATCAAGACAAACATTCTGATAGTTTCAACATGTTCAAGTTAAAAATGGGGCCTCTAGAGTGTTAAGAAAATTTCCCTTCAATTTGACCTAGTGACCTAGTTTTGGACCTTATATGGCCAAGTTCCAAACTTGTCCAAGATTAGGTTGAGGATCAATGTTCTGATAAACTTTCATGAAGAACGGATGCAAAATGTAGCCTGTAGAGTGTTAACAAAGTAATTGTTGAAGACGGACGACGGATAAATAAAAAATTCAGTATTAGATGAAAATATGAATAAAGAAAAGGTCAATGACTCCCCATATTCTTTATCTTATAATAATTTTAAACTTATATAATTGTTTGGTGTTTTTACGCTGATTTCAACAAGTTTACAATTATATCATCTATATATTATATATAAGGCATTTCCTTCACTGATAAATGAATTACTAGTACTACTGGTCCATTTATCCTGACACCAGTCAGTCGGTCATAATGCTAGGCCCGCAACCATGAGCTTTCAGGAGGGAAACTTTTACTGCAATTTTTAAAGCCTTTGGTATAAAGTTATACAAAAAGAGTATTTTGTTTATGAGGGGATAGTCGGAGATCACAGCTAGAGGTTCGTTTAACATTCCACGGAGTACATAAAACAGTCTGATCAGGGTCATTCTGGTCAACCCTCACATTCTCACTCAATTACAGAGTACATAAAACAGTCTGATCAGGGTCATTCTGGTCAACCCTCATGCTCTCACTCAATTACAAGCTTTTTATAGACTTTTGAAAAATTGCTTCTTCCCTGTATCGTAACAGAAAGGAAGAAACTGTTCAATGAGACTTTAACACTTTCCCACATCCATACGTGTCTGCAGCAGACACATTTTAGAATCATTGTGGCAAATGAAAAACTTACTCATTATGCGCAATTCCTCCTTTTGTCATAATCTGTTCAACTATAATTCAATCATTTTACTTTCACTTCTAGAGATATTCTATGTTTTTGACTCGAGGAGTCAGCGAGTCAGCTGCTGATTTGTTGTATGTTGGAAAGGATTAACGAAAATATAATTTTTGAATAGGGTTGAACACATTGTTGCATTAGGAAAAATTGCTCATCATGCATGAGCAATTTCTTATTTTGACACAATGTTTTCAAAAGTTGTCTGCTGCAAACACATCCATATGCACCTGCAGGAGGGAAAAGGGTTAAACAAAAGAAACAAAGAGCATGCATATATTTAGTAAAAAAGTCATACTATTGTGGGCAAAGATTATATTCAATTGATGATCTGATATGCAATTTCTAGAGCTGCTGGCTTTGAATACAACTCAGTAAAATGTTATGAGATCTGGAAAGTTAAAAGGATGTTTTGGAAACAGAGTTGAAATTATTGTGGGAAAAGAGAAAATGTTCTTAATTTCTGACCCTATTTTCAAAAGCTATCTGCTGCAGAGACATTTTTTGCCATTTTGATACATCTGTAGGATAAGAATTTTGAAATTGTTCTTCTAATATATAATGAGCAATTTTATACTTGCCATAATGTTTTTAACAATTGTCTGCTGCAGTGGCATAAGAAAGGGTCTGAATATGGGAATGGGTTAACATAAAATTCTTTATTAGTTATATAGCCAGTTAGAAATAACCAGAATGCCCAGAAAGAGAGAGAGAGAGAGAGAGAGAGAGAGAGACAGAGAGAGAGAGAGACAGAGAGAGAGAGACAGAGAGAGACAGAGAGAGAGAGAGACAGAGAGAGAGAGAGAGAGAGAGAGAGAGACAGAGAGACAGAGAGAGAGAAAGACAGACAGACAGACAGATATACATATAGAAAAAGAGAGACAGACAGAAAGATATAGAGAGAAAGAGACTGACAGAGAGAGAGAGAGAGAGAGAGAGAGAGAGAAGAGAGAGAGAGAGAGAGAGAGAGAGAGAGAGAGAGATAGAGAGAGAGAGAGACAGAGAGAGAGAGAGAACAATATAGAGAGAAAGGAGAGAGAGAGAGATAGACAGAGACAGAGAGATAGACAGAAACAGAGAGAGAGAAATTGAGAGAGAAAGAGAGATAAATAGAGAGAAAGAGAAAGAGAGAGAAAGAGAGAGAGGGAGAAAGAGAGAGAGAGAGACATAGAGAGAGAGAGAGGAAGAGAGAAAGAGAAAGAGAGAGAGAGAAAGAGAGACACACACAGAGAGAGAGAGAGAGAGAGAGAGAGAGAGAGAGAGAGATAGAGAGAGAGACAGAGAGAGAGAGAGAGATAGAGAGACAGAGAGAGAGAAAGAGATAGACAGAGAGAGAGAGATAGACAGAGAGAAAGAGGGAGAGAGAGAGACAGAGCCAGAGAGAGAGATAGAGAGACAGAGAGAGAGACAGAGAAAGAGACAGAGAGAAAGAGAGAGAGAGAAAGAGAGAGATAGAGAGAGTGAGACAGAAGAGAGAGAGAGAGAGAGAGAGAGAGAGAGAGAGACAGACAGAGAGAGAGAGACAGACAGAGAGAGAGACAGACAGACAGACAGACAGACAGATCCCCAGACTTAAATATGTGCAGGTCTACCTGATACAATCTCGGGTTCCTCAATTTCTGCATGAGAATCATAAGTATCCATATATATATAGAATAAGTACACAACTAGTTACAAAATTAAACAAAAACACATTTTCTTCTGATTATATCAAACTATCAAATCTTTACATGAAATGTCAAAATATACATTGAACTGATGAATACAAAATCTGAATACTTGTTTGTAACACCTTCTTAAATACAACAAATCTGCAGCAGACTATTTTGAAAGCATCTAAGCACAATTTTGGATAGATGTAGATAAATGAAAGTGTTTTTATTTAAATATATATAGAGTTGAAAATGGTGTAAATATGAGGAATATCTCGATCCCTTTGCCACAATTTCTTCATAGTTTGTCTGCTGTGAAATACATTTTCATGTTGGAAAGGGCTTAACAGTTTGAATATAACTGCTAAATTAATCCATAATCTGATACATCTATCCATAATCTGATACATCTATCCATAATTTGATACATCAATCCTATCTTAAGCCTTTTCCACTTGCAAGATGCTTCTTGACACATCTGCAGCACACAACTTTTGAAAACATTGTGGCAAAAGGGGTAATTGCTCTTTATGAAGATTTTCAAATTTCTGCCTTGATGTTTTTACAGCTGAAGACTGTACTTGATGGAAACATCAAAATAAATATTTTTCAGTATAGATTTGCAATATAATGAGTAAATTAATTCAGAAGTTATATTATGCCTTAATATGGAGTAGAAGGAAAATAAATTGACCTGTCACTGTGTATTGTCAGTGTAAATTGATCTGTCACTGTGTATTATCAGTGTAAATTGAACTGTCACTGTGTATTATCAGTGTAAATTGATCTGTCACTGTGTATTGTCAGTGTAAATTGAACTGTCACTGTGTATTATCAGTGTAAATTGATCTGTCACTGTGTATTATCAGTGTAAATTGAACTGTCACTGTGTATTATCAGTGTAAATTGATCTGTCACTGTGTATTGTCAGTGTAAATTGAACTGTCACTGTGTATTGTCAGTGTAAATTGATCTGTCACTGTGTATTATCAGTGTAAATTGAACTGTCAGTGTGTATTATCAGTGTAAATTGATCTGTCACCGTGTATTGCATGTGTAAATTGATTTGTCACTTTGTATTGTCAGTGTAAATTGATCTGTCACTGTGTATTGTCAATGTGAATTAATCTGTCACTGTGTATTGTCAGTGTAAATTGATTTGTCACTTTGTATTGTCAGTGTAAATTGATCTGTCACTTTGTATTGTCAGTGTAAATTGATTTGTCACTTTGTATTGTCAGTGTAAATTGATTTGTCACTTTGTATTGTCAGTGTAAATTGATTTGTCACTGTGTATTGTCAATGTGAATTAATCTGTCACTGTGTATTGTCAGTGTAAATTGATTTGTCACTTTGTATTGTCAGTGTAAATTGATCTGTCACCATGTATTGTCAGTGTTAATTGATCTGTCACTGTGTATTATCAGTGTAAATTTATCTGTCACTGTGTATTGTCAGTGTAAATTGATTTGTCACTTTTTATTGTCAGTGTAAATTGATCTGTCACTTTGTATTATCAGTGTAAATTGATCTGTCACTGTGTATTGTCAGTCTAAATTGATTTGTCACTTTGTATTGTCAGTCTAAATTGATTTGTCACTTTGTATTGTCGGTGTAAATTGATCTGTCACCATGTATTGTCAGTGTAAATTTATCTGTCACTGTGTATTATCAGTGTAAATTTATCTGTCACTGTGTATTGTCAGTGTAAATTGATTTGTCACTTTGTATTGTCAGTGTAAATTGATCTGTCACTTTGTATTATCAGTGTAAATTGATCTGTCACTGTGTATTGTCAGTCTAAATTGATTTGTCACTGTGTATTGTCAGTGTAAATTAATCTGTCACTGTGTATTGTCAGTCTAAATTGATTTGTCACTGTGTATTGTCAGTGTAAATTAATCTGTCACTGTGTATTGTCAGTGTAAATTAATCTGTCACTGTGTATTGTCAGTGTAAATTGATTTGTCACTGTGTATTGTCAGTGTAAATTGATTTGTCACGTTGTATTGTCAGTGTAAATTGATCTGTCACTGTGTATTGTCAGTGTAAATTGATCTGTCACTGTGTATTGTCAGTGTACATTAATCTGTCACTGTGTATTATCAGTGTAAATTGATTTGTCAATTTTTTTTGTCAGTGTTAATTGATTTGTCACTTTGTATTGTCAGTGTAAATTGATCTGTCACTGTGTATTGTCAGTGTTAATTGATTTGTCACTTTGTATTGTCAGTGTAAATTGATCTGTCACTTTGTATTATCAGTGTAAATTGATCTGTCACTGTGTATTGTCAGTCTAAATTGATTTGTCACTGTGTATTGTCAGTGTAAATTAATCTGTCACTGTGTATTGTCAGTCTAAATTGATTTGTCACTGTGTATTGTCAGTGTAAATTAATCTGTCACTGTGTATTGTCAGTGTAAATTAATCTGTCACTGTGTATTGTCAGTGTAAATTGATTTGTCACTGTGTATTGTCAGTGTAAATTGATTTGTCACGTTGTATTGTCAGTGTAAATTGATCTGTCACTGTGTATTGTCAGTGTAAATTGATCTGTCACTGTGTATTGTCAGTGTACATTAATCTGTCACTGTGTATTATCAGTGTAAATTGATTTGTCAATTTTTTTTGTCAGTGTTAATTGATTTGTCACTTTGTATTGTCAGTGTAAATTGATCTGTCACTGTGTATTGTCAGTGTAAATTGATCTGTCACTGTGTATTATCAGTGTAAATTTATCTGTCACTGTGTATTGTCAGTGTAAATTAATCTGTCACTGTGTATTATCAGTGTAAATTGATTTGTCTCTTTGTATTGTCAGTGTAAATTGATCTGTCACTGTGTATTGTCAGTGTAAATTGATCTGTCACTGTGTATTGTCAGTGTTAATTGATTTGTCACTTTGTATTGTCAGTGTAAATTGATCTGTCACCGTGTATTGTCAGTGTAAATTGATATGTCACTGTGTATTGTCAGTGTAAATTGATTTGTCACTGTATTGTCAGTGTAAATTGATTTGTCACTGTGTATTGTCAGTGTAAATTGATCTGTCACTGTGTATTGTCAGTGTAAATTGATCTGTCACTGTGTATTATCAGTGTAAATTGATTTGTCACTTTGTATTGTCAGTGTAAATTGATCTGTCACCGTGTATTGTCAGTGTAAATTGATTTGTCACTTTGTATTGTCAGTGTAAATTGATCTGTCAGTGTAAATTGATCTGTCACTTTGTATTGTCAGTGTAAATTGATCTGTCACTTTGTATTGTCAGTCTAAATTGATCTGTCACCGTGTATTGTCAGTGTAAATTGATATGTCACTGTGTATTGTCAGTGTAAATTGATCTGTCACTGTGTATTGTCAGTGTAAATTGATCTGTCACCGTGTATTATCAGTGTAAATTGAACTGTAACTGTGTATTATCAGTGTTTATTAAACTGTCCCCACATGTGTATTATAAGTGTAAACAAGAGCTGTTTATTAAACATTATGCCCCCCCTGAGCGCCATATTGTCAGGAATATTTGGACAATTGAATAAAATTTGCATGGACCGAAATGCTAGCTGATTTGTCATTTCACATTGGATGTCTATGAGTCAGTTTTAAGATTATGAACAATGTTCATTCAAAGTTTGAGGATGGTAGGAACAGTTCTTAATCACATTGTGATAATGAATTATATTTGCAGATAAACATGTATCCTCCAGGTCCAGGCATTGTTGAGTTAATTATCACTCGGACAAGCTTAAAAAACGTTTTTGTGTTCATGGTCACTGTGACCTTTGACCCAATGACCTCAAAATAAATAGGGTTCATCTACTGGTCAGGCCTAACCTCCAAGTCAAGTTTAAGGACCCTAGGTCCAGGCATTGTTGAGTTATCACTCGGACAAGCTTAAAAAAGGTTTTTGTGTTCAAGGTTGCTGTGACCTTGACCTTTGACCCAATGACCTCAAAATAAATAGGGTTCATCTACTGGTCAGGCCCAACCTCCAAGTCAAGTTTGAGGACCCTAGGTCCAGGCATTGTTAAGTTATCACTCGGACAAGCTTAAACAAGAGGGCCATGATGGCCCTTGAATCGCTCACCTGATTTTTTTTTTTTTCACTTTAGCTATATAAGCCTCGCCCCCTGGCAGCCAGTTTCCGACCAATCAACTTGGCTTGAAGGAATCTGATAGAGGGTCACCCTAGGAACATTTCTACAAAATTATTTGAAAATCGGCCAGATACTTTTGGAGGAGAAGATTTTTTAAGTTTTCACTATAGCCATATAATGCAAAATAGCCCTGCCTACTGGCGGCCATGTTTTTTGACTAATCAACATGGCTTGAAGGAATCTGAAAGTGGGTCATCCAAGGAACATTTCTACAAAATTATTTGAAAATCGGGCCGACACTTTTTGAGAAGAAGATTTTTTAAGTTTGCACTATAGCCATATAAGGCAAAATAGCCCCGCCCCCCCATGGCGGCCATGTTTTTCGACCAATCAACATGGCTTGAAGGAATCTGATAGAGGGTCACCCAAGGAACATTTCTACAAAATCATTTGAAAATCAGCCTGACACTTTCGGAGGAGAAGATTTTTTAAGTTTTCACTATAGCCATATAAGGCAAAATAGCCCCGCCCCCCTGGCGGCCGTGTTTTTTGACCAATCAACATGGCTTGAAGGAATCTGGTAGAGGGTCATCCAAGGAACATTTCTACAAAATTATTTGAAAATCTGCCAACCAGTTTGGGAGAAGAAGAATTTTGAAGTTTTTTTCGTTTCGTTGCCATGGAAACCAGAATTCTGCATGGATCCCTAAAATTTGAAGGAATTCTGGTGAGGTCATTAAGAGGATGCTTTCTGTGAAGTTTCATCCCAATTGACCCACTGGTTACTGAGGAGAAGATGTTGAAGATTTTTTAAGTTTTCACTTTGGCCATATAAGGCAAAATAGCCCCGCCCCCTGGCGGCCATGTTTTTTGACCAATCAACATGGCTTGAAGGAATCTGATAGAGGATTACCCAAGGAACATTTCTACAACATTATTTGAAAATCGGCCTGACCCTTTAGAGAAGAAGATTTTTTAAGTTTGCACTATAGCCATATAAGGCAAAATAGCCCCGCCCCTCCTGGCGGCCATGTTTTTCGACCAATCAACATGGCTTGAAGGAATCTGATAGAGGGTCACCCAAGGAACATTTCTACAAAACTATTTGAAAATCGGCCTTACACTTTCGGAGGAGAAGATTTTTTAAGTTTTCACTATAGCCATATAAGGCAAAATAGCCCCGCCCCCCCTGGCGGCCATGTTTTTCGACCAATCAACACGGCTTGAAGGAATCTGATAGAGGGTCATCCAAGGAACATTTCTACAAAATTATTTGAAAATCTGCCAACCAATTTGGGAGAAGAAGAATTTTGAAGTTTTTTCGGTTTCGTTGCCATGGAAACCAGAATTTTGCATGGATCCCAAAAATTTGAAGGAATTCTGGTGAGGTCAATGAGAGGATGCTTTCTGTGAAGTTTCATCCAAATTGACCCACTGGTTACTGAGGAGAAGAAGTTGACGCACGACGCACGACGCACGACGCACGACGGACGCCGGACAAAAGGCGATCACAATAACTCACCTTGAGCAAAGCTCAGGTGAGCTAAAAAGGTTTTGTGTACATGGTCACTCTGACCTTGACCTTTGACCAAATTACCTCAAAATAAATAGGGTTTATCTACTGGTCAGGCCCAACCTCTAAATTAAGTTTGAGGACCCTAGGTCCAGGCATTGTTGAGTTATCACTTGGACAAGCTTAAATAAGATTTTTGAGTTCAAGGTCACTGTGACCTTGACCTTTGACTTCAAAATAAATAGGGTTCATCTACTGGTCAGGCCCAACCTCCAAGTCAAGTTTGAGGAGCCTAGGTCTAGGCATTGTTGAGTTATCACTGGGACAAGCTAAAACAAGAGGGCCATGATGGCCCGGGAATCGCTCACCTGATATTTTTTTTTTAACTTTAGCTATATAAGCCCCGCCCCCTGGCAGTCATAGTTTCCGACCAATCAACTTGGCTTGAAGGAATCTGATAGAGGGTCACCCTAGGAACATTTCTACAAAATTATTTGGAAATCTGCCAGACACTTTTGGAGGAGAAGATTTTTTAAGTTTTCACTATAGTCATATAATGCAAAATAGCCCTGCCCACTGGCGGCCATGTTTTTTGACCAATCAACATGGCTTGAAGGAATCTGAAAGTGGGTCATCCAAGGAACATTTCTACAAAATTATTTGAAAATCGCCTGACACTTTCGGAGAAGAAGATTTTTTAAGTTTTCACTATATCCATATAAGGCAAAATAGCCCCGCCCCCCCCTGGCGGCCATGTTTTTCGACCAATCAACATGGCTTGAAGGAATCTGATAGAGGGTCATCCAAGGAACATTTCTACAAAATTATTTGAAAATCAGCCTGACACTTTCGGAGGAGAAGATTTTTTAAGTTTTCACTTTGGCCATATAAGGCAAAATAGCCCCGCCCCCTGGCGGCCATGTTTTTCGACCAATCAACATGGCTTGAAGGAATCTGATAGAGGGTCACCCAAGGAACATTTCTACAAAATTATTTGAAAATCGGCCCGACACTTATTGAAGAGAAGATTTTTTAAGTTTTCACTATAGCCATAAAAGGCAAAATAGCCCCGCCCCCTGGCGGCCATGCTTTTTGACCAATCAACATGGCTTGAAGGAATCTGATAGAGGATCACCCAAGGAACATTTCTACAAAATAATTTGAAAATCGGCCTGACACTTTTGGAGGAGAAGATTTTTTAAGTTTGCACTATAGCCATATAAGGCAAAATAGCCCCGCCCCCCCTGGCGGTCATGTTTTTCGACCAATCAACATGGCTTGAAGGAATCTGATAGAGGGTCACCCAAGGAACATTTCTACAAAATAATTTGAAAATCGGCCTTACACTTTCGGAGGAGAACATTTTTTAAGTTTTCACTATAGCCATATAAGGCAAAATAGCCCCGCCCCCCCTGGCGGCCATGTTTTTCGACCAATCAACATGCCTTGAAGGAATCTGATAGAGGGTCATCTAAGGAACATTTCTACAAAATTATTTGAAAATCTGCCAACCAGTTTGGGAGAAGAAGAATTTTGAATTTTTTTCGGTTTCGTTGCCATGGAAACCAGAATTTTGCATGGATCCCAAAAATTTGAAGGAATTCTGGTGAGGTCATTGAGAGGATGCTTTCTGTGAAGTTTCATCCAAATTGACCCACTGGTTACTGAGGAGAAGAAGTTGACGCACGACGGACGACGGACGACGCACGACGAACAAAAGGCGATCACAATAACTCACCTTGAGCAAAGCTCAGGTGAGCTAAAAAAGGTTTGTGTTCAAGGTCACTGTGACCTTGACCATTGACTTAATGACCTCAAAATAAATAGGGTTCATCTACTGGTCAGGCCCATCCTCCAAGTCAAGTTTGAGGACCCTAGGTCCAGGCATTGTTAAGTTATCACTCAGACAAGCTTAACAAAGGTTTTTGAGTTCAAGGTCACTGTGACCTTGACCTTTGACCTAATGACTTCGAAATAAATAGGTTCATCTACTGGTCAGGCCCAACCTCCAAGTCAAATTTGAGGAGCCTAGGTCTAGGCATTGTTGAGTAATCACTCGGACAAGCTTAAAAAAGGTTTGTGTTCAAGGTCACTGTGACCTTGACCTTTGACTTATTGACCTCAAAATAAATAGGGTTCATCTACTGGTCAGGCCCATCCTCCAAGTCAAGTTTGAGGACCCGAGGTCCAGGCATTGTTAAGTTATTACTCGGACAAGCTTAAAAAAGGTTTTTGAGTTCAAGGTCACTGTGACCTTGACCTTTGACCTAATAACTTCGAAATAAATAGGGTTCATCTACTGGTCAGGCCCAACCTCCAAGTTAAGTTTGAGGACCATAGGTCCAGGCATTGTTGAGTTATCACTCGGACAAGCTTAGAAAAGGTTTTTGTGTTCAAGGTCACTGTAACCTTGACCTTTGACTTAATGACCTCGAAATAAATAGGGTTCATCTACTGGTCAGGCCCAACTTCCAAGTTAAGTTTGAGGACCCTAGGTCCAGGCATTGTTGAGTTATCACTCGGACAAGCTTAAAAAAGCTTTTAATGTTCAAGGTCACTGTGACCTTGACCTTTGACTTAATGACCTCGAAATAAATAGGGTTCATCTACTGGTCAGGCCCAACCTCCAAGTCAAGTTTGAGGACCCTAGGTCCAGGCATTGTTAAGTTATCAAAAGGTTTTTGTGTTCAAGGTCACTGTGACCTTGACCTTTGACCCAATAACTTCAAAATAAATAGGGTTCATCTACTGGTCAGGCCCAACCTCCAAGTTAAGTTTAAGGACCATAGGTCCAGGCATTGTTGAGTAATCACTCGACAAGCTTAAAAAAGGCTTTTGTGTTCAAGGTCACTGTGACCTTGACCTTTGACTTAATGACCTCGAAATAAATACGGTTCATCTACTGGTCAGGCCCAACCTCCAAGTCAAGTTTGAGGACCATAGGTCCAGGCATTATTGAATTATCACTCAGACAAGCTTTGGTCTACAGACGGACCGACCGACCAACCGACAGACATGTGCAAAGCAATATACCCCTCTTCTTCGAAGGGGGCATAATAAACTGTCCCTGTGTATTATCAGTGTTAATTAAACTGTCCCTGTGCACTATCAGTGTAAATTAAACAGTCCCTGTGTATTATCAGTGTAAATTGAAGTGTCGGTATTTCACCAGTGTAAATTGAACAGTTGATGTGAATGTATTGTCAGTGTATATTGAACTGATACTGTGTCTTGTCAATTTAAATTTAAATTGTTACTGTGTATTGACAGTGTAAATTGAACTGTCGGTGTTAAGCCAGTTTTATTCATATTTAAATTGACTGTAGAGGCAGTTTCATTCATATGTAACATTGACTATAGAGGCAGTTTTATTCATATGTAACATTTACTGTAGAGGCAGTTTTATTCATATGTAACATTGACTGAAGAGGCAGTTTTATTCATATGTAACATTGACTGTAGAGGCAGTTTTATTCATATGTAACATTGACTATAGAGGCAGTTTTATTCCAGTGCATGATAAAACTTGAGTTAACAATATAATCATAATGTTTCTTTGAGACGTAGATAAGGGGGAGTAAATTATTTACCCAACCAAACCCTTAGATGTTGGTACTTCATAAAACAGTTTTAGTGAAATGGTTCTTTCTAATACCAACAACTTGAGGTTTAACCCTTTCCCACATACAGATGCTTGCTGAAGCCTCTGCAGCAGACAACTTGAAAATATTGTGCCACAATGTTTTCAACTTTATTCAACAATCGTTCTTTCATTTATAGAAAGTTTCCATACTTTTGCCAAGATTTGTTTAAACTCATCTACTGTAGATTTGTAGTGTGTGGGAAAGGGTTAAGGGTCTATAAACACCCCTTATCTAATGCTCTTGTGTAGAATTGGTTTCCAATGACAACAACCATAGCTTACCAAAGGTCCTTCTTTCTCGATCTGTGGGTAGTACAAGAATAACTTAAAACTTAAATTCATTGAAATCAGCCATGTTTATTGAAACAGGGCCTTTTTGCAAATGTGAAAACTCAAGGCTCGACAAACCCTCATTGTCAGCCAACATTTTGTTTGAAAACCTTTCATTTCACCTTCAAAAGTCATGTAATTGATACGTTTAAACAGAATTGGTATGACGATGTACATAAATCTAGCCTTCTGTCTACATGCTTTTATATTAAATACAGAAACCAACTTCTATGTTTAATCTGTAATGAAAATGACATAGAAAATGAGTTCCATTTCCTTTTTGTCTGCAACAGGTATGACCATAATATGTATCATCAGAAATTTATATTTTAGGAGGGTTTACTATATATATCCTTCTATGCAAAAAATGGAAATTGTGCTTGATTTGGACAAATTAATTAAATACGCTTTAGAAAAAAGAAATAAGTACATAAACAATTTAAACAAGAGCTGTCTGACTATTCCACCGTTTATTAGTTACTTTGTTATGGACTCTAATGTAGTTTCATGCAAAACATTAACTAGAATTTCTTATAAGTTGTATACAGTTTCAATGCAATGCATTAAGTATTTACTAAGAGATGGACTCTTAATGTAGTTGCATGAAAAACTTTAACCAGAATTGCTATTTAAACAAGAGCTGTCAGAGGACAGCGTGCTCAACTTTTTCGTGCTTGCCAATAGAACAAGACTTTTTTGGGTGGTACAGAAAACATAACCAATTACTTTATCATACATTTTATAAGCAACGTATTTTATAAGTCATTAAAGGGTCATAATTCTAACAAAATAATTCACTGAATTATGCGCTCTTGGCTGTTGGTGGAGGTAATGATGGTAAAAATATATTGTAAGTGTTTAAGCTATATATATCTCTAATTGTTTCGAAAAAAAAATTGATTCGGTATGAATAACTTAACCAAAATTCTATATAAAAAAAGGGCCATAATTCTTAAAAAAACACCTTGACAGAGTTATGTACTCTTGTCTGTTGATGGAGGTTATGAAGGTAAATAAGTATTGTAAGTGTATAAGCTTTATCTCTAATGGTTTTGAAAAAAAAGTGGGGTGGTACAAAAAAACTTAACCAAAATTCTAAGTAAAAAGAGGGCCACAATTCTTACAAAAACCTTGACAGAGTTATGTTCTCTTGTATGTTGATGTAGGTAATGATAGTGAATAAGTGATGTAAGTTTCGAAGCAATATCTGTAATGGTTTTGAAAATAAGTGAAATGGTACAAAAAACTTAACCAAAATTCTAAGTCGAAGAGGGCAATAATTCTTACAAAAACATTGAGAGAGTTATGTACTCTTGTCTGTTGATGTAGGTAATAATGGTGAATAAGTGTTGTAAGTTTCAAAGCAATATCTGTAATGGTTTTGAAAAAAAGTGAAATGGTACAAAAAACTTAACCAAAGCAATATTGTAATGGTTTCGACAATAAGCTACTTTCTTTTGTGGTCTAAATTCTAGGATTTTATGCTTGACTCTCTAATAAGACGCAGTCGGATTTCTGATATTCCCCCCTCCCCCCCCGCCCCAAAAAAAAAATTAATGTCCAAAAAATAATAAATTAATGTCCAAACAAATACGACAAATACTTCTATAAAACATGGTACTCATTGTAAAACTACAATAATTCATTTAGATAAATAATGCACAAACCTGATTTTATAAATCCAAATAAGCCAATCAAACTAACTAGTCCAAATTTCTAAATATTTGTTTTAACCTATAAAACAAAGGGTTTGGTCGATGTCGGTGTTTTTTCTATTACACGCTTTTGGCCGTCAATATCTACCATGCAATCAACCCTTAAGACTTATTTGTTCGATTTCACTTGAAAATGAATCCTTTCAATGTTTTCAAAAAATAATTAGTAAATAGGACATTACATACTTCTCCTTTTCTGACAATGTTTTAAAAACTGATTAGTCAAAAGTAAAACAAACACAAATTGCACTATTTGTTTTCAAGACACTTCTAAAAAAATCCTTTTGGATCCTTTAGCATTGAGTTACAGACAAGTATTTTTTCCCTTGTGATAATTGTGCTAAGGTTGGTTTTCCTGCAGCAATCCTTCATTATTCAATCAATTTCCACTATACAATACATATATCATTTCTATGATAACTTCTATAGAGGGTTACAAACAATTAAGATTTTAATAGCAAAAACAGAACAATTATATAGAAAAGAAAACAAAAAGGTAAATAATCTGCAGCAGAGGGTTTTCAAAATAGCTTAGTAAAAATATGGAAGATCTCTATAAATGATAATATATTACAGTAATCAAATGGAATTAAAAGCATTGCGGCAAAGGCAGAAATGGTTCATATGGAGCAATTTTTCCTTTTGCTACAATGTTTGCAGAAGTGGTCAGCTGCAATTTTATTCAATAATCATACTTTCATTTATAGCGATTTTCCATAATTTACCTAGATATCTTTAAAGTTGTCAGCTGCAGAAATGATGTGTGAGGTAAATTGTTAGCTGAACCCTTTCCCTTATATAAACACTTTTGGACGCCTCTGCAGCAGACGGCTTTTTGAAAACACAGTGACAAAAGAAGAAATTGCACAAAACGTGCAATTTCTCCTTTTGCCACAATGTTTTCCACTTTTTGTCATAGTTTATCCATTCAATTATGGAGATTTTCTATGTTTTGACAAAATTAGTTCAAAGTCGTCTGCTGCAGAATTGTCGTATGAGGGAGATTAATTGTATTCCATGTGTGCTTCCTGGAAACCAGTACTTGCGTTTGGAAAAAGCCCAAATGCATAACCTGCTCATCACAGGATTCAAACCTGGGACGTTTGGTACGAGAGAAAAACACTGCACACAAATAGTTAAGGCTGTCTTACCTTCAGAGGGTGGTACAATCTCATTGCCGTCCTTGTTCAACATAGGGAATGGAGTACCGAAGCAGACAACCATATCTATCAGCTTGGGGTCCTCCTCTACCATGTTGGATACTTGCCAGTCAACTCGGACATCTGGTCAAAACAGAAAATGAGCTATACTAAATGTCACAAGCCCACCTTTTCTGGGTTTGAAATTCACTCCTACCCACAAGCAGGTTCTTTTTTATGCATTTGTAGCAGACACATTTTGAAAACATTGTTGCAAAATGAGAAATTGCTCAAAATCAGCAATTTTCTTTTTTGCAATATTGATTAAAATCTATTGAATAAAAGTACTTTCATTTTTAGAATTTCCACATCATTTCCTTAAGATTTGTTGTATAGTTAAATATTAATTTAGAGTCTTTCATGAATGTTATAAGATAAGATTATGCATGATAGTGTTGAATTAACCCTTTCCAAAGTCTAGGCTCACTTTGGCACCTTTGATGTAGGCAACTATTAAAAACATTAAGGCAACAAAAGAAATTGTTTGTAAATGTATTTGTGCTTTCAAATTTCTCTGCTGAAGTTTTATTGTATAGGAGAAAGAGTTATCCATAAAACAGCTCACTTGACTATTCCACCGCTTATTAGTTACCGAGGTATGAACTCTGTATTCACATATTGTTTTTTTAGTCAAACAATAAAGGATCATACTTTGCATTATATGCAAGATAGAGTTATCTTACTTGTTTTTTTTTACATTGGTGTGATAGTTGAAAAGGACTGTATAAAGTTTCAATACAATTAAATGAGTAGTTACTGAGATATGGACTCTTAATGTAGTTGCATACAAAACTTTAACCAGAATTTCAAAGTTAAGAAAAGGGCCATTATTTTCATTATATGCAGGGCAGAGCTATTTGTTTTGTTTCATTAGAGTTTAATGCTGTTTTCAACATTATTTCAGTTACATTATGGCAACAGGTAATTTATTCCATGATCCCTGAGTAAACAAACCAGTACTAGTCTAGGAAATGTGCCATGCCCAAGGGCACTCCACCATGGCCATAGCACCGCGACTGGGGATCAAACCCGGAATAGAGTTATGTAATTTGATTATTTACATAGGTGTGATAGTTGAGAAGCCATGTAGACAGTTCCAATGCAATACATCTAGTAATAACTGAGCTATGGTGTAATATATGTAGTTGCATGTAAAACCTTAACCAAGCTGTGACACCAACGCCGTCACCAGGGCTCTCATATTCGCCGAGTAGTCAAGCTAAAAATTCACATACCATAATGACTGTCGTTTCTCACTCTCATACTCCTACTACAAGTGACTGTCCCTGCTACATGAGTACCAAATCTGACCACCGGTTTGAGATCTGGCATTCCTGAGGTCATTTGGAATGTGAGTGGACATCCAATAACTGTCATGGTTACAGGTATTTTGGTTTCTTCAAGTTCTCCAACCTGTGATAAATTTACTATTAATTTTGGATTTTGTGCAAGAAGAAAATAGGGTTGCACAGCCTGATCAGCATCTGCATTATCTTTTGCAGCTCTACTCGGTTAAAATATCCAGGATGGAAAACAAAGGACATTTAAACACTATATAAAGATTAACCTCACACAGCTTTTGTATTGAAGAATCTGATGTAGATTATCTAGGGAAAACTTCACTATCTCCCACATGCAATATTCATCAAGTTGTCTGCTTTGAAAGCATCTGAGAAGAACAATGCAAATTTTTGAAAAATTAAAAGTATGAAATTAGACAGAATTGAGAGGGTATTATAATTATTAGAAAAGTAGAAATTTTCACCTTTTTTCTACAACTTATTTCAAACTCTTCTTTTCTGGAATTGTAAAATGGTGTTGTTATGAGACAATTTACCTGTCCTTTAAACCTGTTATAATTACTTTCAACAGATAAAATTTCAAAAAATTGCTGAGAAAGTGGAAATTACTTTAATTTGAGCAAGATTTCCATTTCCCAGTATTTTCTATAATCTATCAAATTAATACTTTTAGCACTTAATTTTCCCACTTACAGAAGTATTTTGCCACATTTTCAAAAGATTACTTTTGAAAACATTGAGACAAAAGAAAAAGTTGCTTATTATGAGCAAATATATCACTCCTTATGCAGAAAATGTTATAAACTCTTCTGAAACTCTACTTTCACTTAGACAGATTTTAATTCTTTCAGCACTAAATTTCCTAAAGTAGACTCTTCCTTGTTCAAAATCGGGGATTCCATTTTTCATGTAAAAAGAGTTTTGAAATATTTTGATAACTAAAAGGGTAACAATGCTGATTTCAGGGGCGACAGCTTGTTACAATCTTGTTACAAGCATGTTACAGCTTTTTTACAGCTTTTTACAGCTTTTTTACAGCTTATTACAGCTTTTTTACAGCTTATTACAGCTTGTTACGGCTTGTTACCAGCTGACTCACATGAATTAGTTTTGTTTGCAAAAACCTCAATATTGCCTTTGGGGCTGAAGAGTTAATATCCTTGTCAATTTGTTGTCAAGTTAAGTCAATGTCATCTTCTACATATTTCCTGTATGTGAGAAAATTTAACATAATGATTTCCCTCATGTAGACGCTTTCTGATGCCTCTGCAGCAGATGGCTTTTATGAAAATATAGTGACAAAAGAAGAAATTGCTCAAAACGAGCAATTTCTCCTTTTGTCACAATGTTTCTCACTTTTAGTCATAGGTTATGCATTCAATTATAGAGATTTTCTATTTTTTTACAAAATATGTTCAAAGTCGTCTGCTGCAGATTTGTTGTATGAGGAAAAGGGTTAAAGTAAAGGGTAACCTCTTTCCCACATTCAGCAAATCTGCAACAGAAGACTGATAACATTTAGTCAAAAATATGAAAACTCTCTACAAATAAAAGAACAAATATTGATTAAAATTGAAACATTGTGGCAAAAAGGGAAACTGCTCATCTTCATTATGAACAATTTCTCCTTTTGCCACAATGTTTCCAAAAGGTTGTCTGCTGCAGAGGTATCAAAAGGCGTCTGAATGAGGAAAAACAATAAGTTGAATTATACTGACCTTGCATCTAACATTGTCCTGGTATTCGCCCCACATATCGGAGTAACCTGTCACCTCAATAATTTCTTCTCCAAATGGAGTCAAAGTTCCAGCAGATGGAGTTGGCATAAATGCTGCACCATTTCCTTGACTAAGCATCGCAGCACACAAATCTGTTAAATATAACAAAACTTCATGATCCCTTTTATATCTGCTGATCCCCAGTAGCTCAGTCGGTAGACACGAGGGATATCAATCCAGTTGGATCCCTAGCTCAGCCAACATTCTTCTGATGTTTGACAAAAATCAATGCAACAAGCATTCTTTGTCTTCCATGAATGACTTAACAAATGGGTTAACAGTCTATGTGGAAAAGCTGCCAGTTGCTTGGAAAGACTTATGTAATCTGTTTGAAGAGCATTTAATCAGTTCATGTTCTAATCTGTTTCAAGAACCTTTAATAATTTCATGTTCTAATCTGTTTAAAGATCATGTAATCATTTCATGTTATAATCTGTTTCAAAGAGCATGTAATCATATCATGTTCTAATCTGTTTAAAGAGCGTTTAATCATTTCTTGTTCTAATCTGTTTAAAGAGTGTTTAATCATTTCATGTTATAATCTGTTTAAAGAGTATTTAATCATTTCATGTTCTAATTAATCTGTTTAAATTGTTTAATCATTTCATGTTCCAATCTGATTAAAGAGCATTTAATTATTGCATGTTATAATCTGTTTAAAGAGCATGTAATCATTGCATGTTCTAATCTGTTTCAAGAGCATTTAATCATTTCTTGTTCTAATCTGTTTAAAGAGTGTTTAATCATTTCATGTTATAATCTGTTTAAAGAGTATTTAATCATTTCATGTTCTAATTAATCTGTTTAAATTGTTTAATCATTTCATGTTCCAATCTGATTAAAGAGCATTTAATTATTGCATGTTATAATCTGTTTAAAGAGCATGTAATCATTGCATGTTCTAATCTGTTTCAAGAGCGTTTAATCATTTCTTGTTCTAATCTGTTTAAAGAGTGTTTAATCATTTCATGTTATAATCTGTTTAAAGAGTATTTAATCATTTCATGTTCTAATTAATCTGTTTAAATTGTTTAATCATTTCATGTTCCAATCTGATTAAAGAGCATTTAATTATTGCATGTTATAATCTGTTTAAAGAGCATGTAATCATTGCATGTTCTAATCTGTTTCAAGAGCATTTAATCATTTCATGTTCTAATCTGTTTAAAGATCGTTCAATCATTTCATGTTCTAATCTGTTCAAAGAGTGTTTAATCATAGCATGTTCTAATATGTTCAAAGAGCATTTAATCCTTTCATGTTCTAATCTGTTAAAAAAGTGGTTAATCATTTCATGTTCTAATCTGTTCAAAGAGCATTCAATCATGTCATGTTCTAATCTGTTCAAAGATCATTTAAACATTTCAAATCACTGTTATTGCGTCTGAACTGAATTTTGTTTAATATGAAGTGTGATATATTATTGAACCATAGATCAGAAAGAGCATGTACATACAATCCAGCGTGATCAATTTCATTAGAAATATTTGCATTTTTTATTGCTAGTTCGTTTCAAAGTCATAAAAGTAACTGATATACTTCATCTTGAAATTGAAATCAGAAATAGGTGAATTTGGCCTAGTGACCTCCTTTTTAACCTGACAAGACCCATATTCAAACTTAAACAAGTTGAAAAAGATTGGATGAAAAACAAATTGTTGACGACAGACAAAGGCGATGAAAATAGCATCAAGAGCGCCGCAAGCAAATGCCAATGCTCATCCGTTATTTTCTAAGTAGAAAGAGGGGCATTACTGAACTATTATCAAAGCGAGAGTTATGAGTTATGTGACTTGGTAGACATTCATATTGTTCCTAGGAACATGACTGTGTACCAAGTTTCTTTTGAAAATGTTGAACAATTTGATTTATGAGGTAAAGGTTAAAGTTTTGTGATGATGCAGACGCCAAGGGTATCACAACACCCCAACTTTTTTCTTTGAAAACAGACAATCTAAATATGAGTAAACAAACCTGCAGCTGCTTTTCCTGGAGTTTTGCTGAGTGGATCTGCAAGGTTGGGTGTTTTACCAAGAATTGTTCTTCTTGTACTGCAATGTAAGAAGAGTTTTTTGAGGAATATATGTCACCTGCAAATAACCAAGAGCTGTCACAATTTGACCAAGAGATGGACAGCATGAGATAAATATAACACTAGGGAACTGATCACTCATTATTACCCTGCCAAGGCTGGATATACATGTACAGAAACATTCAGATTTATGTATTTCACTCTTTCCTATATACAACACATTTACAGCAGACTTCATTGAACATATATAACTAGGGATGGGAGCGGGTACCAGAGTAGTTGAGGTCCAAGTACCGGTTATCAAAGTAGGTATTCAAGTACTAGATTATAATTTCCCAATTTTTCTGTTTTTAATCTGTTAAAAGTAAATGAATTAAAACTTAAAAATTAATGAATTTGTTGTTCTCTGTGTCCAAGAATAAAATCATTGAATAACAGAAGAAGGTTAAATGGTATTATCCGTTTGCTGCCAAAATCGCAAAAATGCGACTGCAAAGACCACTGCCAATGTTCCAAAATTGTGAAAACAACAAACCACATTTGTAGTTAATATTTAATGTGTTATTTTAACAGATCACCAAAGAGGGATTTTTCTATTTCAAAAAGAGGCTTTTTGTTTTGATATCAATAAATAAAACGACCGAAAACACAATTTTAGCAAAAAAAATAAATAAAGTCAGTTGAACCATTGAAGAAATGTTCGCAGAAAACATGGCTACCTCAAGGAACTGTGTTTGACATACTACAGATAATATTTAATGACAGATTTATCGTTCAAAAGTGACTCTGATTCAGATGAAAGTGGGAATTCCACTATTTCACGAACTTTGACACCTGAAATCATTGAACAAAATTCAACTTCTGGTAAGTCCAACCTTAATTTGTTTAATAGTAAAGAATGTTTATCGTTGATTTTAAGATGTATTAAAGAATCAAAATATGAGAATGCAGCATGGACATATTGCTATCGTCATGTTTCCATTCAACTGCCTGAAATCACATATTGTAAAATGAGTACATGAACCTCAAGTTTTAAACCATAGAACGGCATTCAAGTTTTATTAAAAACACTTGTATTGAATAAAATATTTTGAAAATTTGTCTTTTAAGATTTTTATAACAAATTTGAAAGTGATGTAAATAATTGAAATGTCATTGTTACGATGTAGTTGATGTTATTATAAATAAGTTCCTATATCTGTTTGATGATTTTATACCATTTGTCATACTTAAAATACTAATTTCTAACAAAAAAAGATAATTGACATAATTACATCTAATAAAGAATAATAATTGAATAAAAATAAGTGTAGAATTTAATAATATGTTTTGTTATCTAAGTCTAGTCCAAATTTGTGGTTATTCTTTGGAAAATAAAAATGTTATTGACTTTTCAGTATTGGAACTGTATTTCAGGCATTTTACAGAAAATATTTGGCTCTAAGAGTAGTTTTATATAATTTTTGGCAGCGAGAGGATTAAACAAACAGGTTAACCTCTTTTCGTCTGAAGACGGGTCTTTATCCATTTTAGTTCATTCATTCAATAAAGAACGTCACAAACAGGTAGCCAGTGATTTGAATGTTATCTCCAGTCAATTTGCAACAGTATGTCAAACTTATTTTCATTAATGATATAAATATTCACTTTTGAAAGTTTTACGCCGATACATTTTCTGGATGTGTTTGTTGAATTGTTTTGTTTTTAAAAGTAAAGCAACACGTTTTCTTCAAATATCAAATATCAAAATATGTAAAGGCATATGTTGTTTCTTATAAAAGACAATTCAAAGTAAGTAAGTGAGCGAGGGCCAGACTATTTGAAGAGACAAAACTTCTTGATAAACAAGTAAATAAATTTTGATTTCTTGAGAATACCAGAGTACTCTATCACAAGAGTCACACGTTCCCATACCTAACATAAACAAGAACTGGAACTATGAATGGAAGTTTATTTACTGAATATAATTTAAGATTTTATTGCAAAATGTGAAAAAATGTTCAATTTTCACATAGTTTTACACACAATGTGATCTAAATGTACACTGTTTGTCTTTAACATAGTGAAGAGAGCTGCAGGTCCACATCAGACTAGATCCACATTGGTTGTAAGTGTTCTACTGTTGGCTCTTTCTGTAGAGTCCCTCAAAAAAAGGGGGGAAGGGTAACTCAGCAAAATTAAAACTGTGATCACACTGAAAGCACACACATCCTGATTTCTCACTTCCCATTCTACAAATGCATAATCTTTTCCAACATGCAGATGTATTTTCATACAGTGCCATCAGCAGACTTTTGAATTCAATGCAGCAAAAAGAGCAATTGTTTACAATTACCATTTTCTGTGTAACCAAAAAGTCTTCAACTTTATTCAATAAGCAAACTTTTATTCATAGAAATTGTCTACATTTTTTTTTTTTTGTAAACTTATAATTATTTTAATATAGCATTATGATGATAGTATATGATCCCGTTCATGGGAAAAGGTACAAGGGGCTTTGATGAACAGTGTAAATCCAGATCAGCCTGTGCATCTTTATTTATGCTGAATAGCCATTTCGTTATTTTTCATAAAGATTTATCCTGTTTTCAACAGTATTTTATGATCAATGCATTACTAGGCTATATAATGCCAAAGGGAACTCCAGCATGATTTCCACGAGAAGGAATCAAACCCAGGATGCTCTTTTCTAAATTCCCCATGTAAATTCCCCATGTTAATTCCCCATATTTATTCCCCATGTTAATTCACACCTTGGATTCCTAACACTTTCTGCGAGGAAACTACTCACCTAACTGTCCTAAGTAGGTCTTGATCCCTCTTTTGTCCCGGTGGGGTTGGGGGTTTGGAAAAGAAGGTCTCCATACTGAGGGTATAGGGGGCCATAATGGCTGTCTCATTCCGCAGGTGGATGTACATTTTCGGAGTGGAGCCAAGAGCAACCTCAGATCCAAAGTCAAGTCTGGCTTCTTGCAAATCTCTAAAAGCATGAAAAAACAACAGAGCTCCAGATAAAGTGTGCATCTCATCGTCTAAAGTACCTTTTGATTCTTAGACCTAATATTGTTGGAACTCAAAAGAATCATCTCAATGGGGTGATCTTAATTTTGAGTAGCCAACACATAAGATTTGGTTTAGTAATAAGACATAAGATAGTAATGGGTAATATATCTAGCATATATTTGTTTGTTTGTACATAATTTCAGTCATATCACCACTTGTCCTTGATGTACTATATTTGTTTGTTTGTACATAATTTCAGTCATATCACCACATGTCCTTGATGAACTATATTTGTTTGTTTGTACATCAGTTCAGTCATATCACACTTGTCCTTGATGTACTATATTTGTTTGTTTGTACATCAGTTCAGTCATATCACACTTGTCCTTGATGTACTATATTTGTTTGTTTGTACATAATTTCAGTCATATCACCACATGTCCTTGATGAACTATATTTGTTTGTTTGTACATCAGTTCAGTCATATCACCACTTGTCCTTGATGTACTATATTTGTTTGTTTGTACATAATTTCAGTCATATCACCACTTGTCCTTGATGTACTATATTTGTTTGTTTGTACATAATTTCAGTCATATCACCACTTGTCCTTGATGTACTATATTTGTTTGTTTGTACATAATTTCAGTCATATCACCACTTGTCCTTGATGAACTATATTTGTTTGTTTGTACATAATTTCAGTCATATCACCACATGTCCTTGATGAACTACTGGTACCACCAGTGAGTGTATCTGTACAATGGTTCATTAGTTATAAGGTAATTCTCGCAAACCTGACACAGTCAGGGATCTAACCAGTCTATCACTCAGCCTGACACAGTCAGGGATCTAACCATTCTCTCACTCAGCCTTACACTGTCAGGGATATAACCAGTCTCTCACTCTTAAGGGATATGCTCTTACAACTAAAGCAAACAGTCAGTATTATGTTTAACTCTTTCCTACTTACAACAAATCTGCAGCAGACGACTTTGAAAACATGTAGCAAACATTATAGAACATCGCTTTGATTAAATTGTTATCTTTAAAGTAATACGTTGCATTTGCTTCAAAATAAGTCTGCAGCAGACAACAGTGAAAACATCTAGGAAAACATATAGAAATTCTCAGTAATTGAAAGCATAACTATTAACAAAAATTGTAGAATGTCTTCAAAAGGTAAATGGGGGCTTGAATATACTCACAATAGATTCTGAGCATTCATTGACACAGAGTAACTAACAGCTAGCCTGTTAGCGTTACAGAACAATGCCAATATCAGTGGTTTCTCTAGTCCCTCCACCTTGCAGGGGATCCGTAACTCACCAAACTCTCCCTGTAGATACACAATAACATTGGTTAATTGGGGTTTTAATGCCCTGTAGATACACAATAACGTTGGTCAATTGGAGTTTTAATGCCCTGTAGATACACAATAACATTGGTTAATTGGGGTTTTAATGCCCTGTAGATACACAATAACATTGGTCAATAGGGGTTTTAATGCCCTGTAGATACACAATAACATTGGTCAATTGGGGTTTTAATACCCTGTAGATACACAATAACATTGGTCAATTGGGGTTTTAATGCCCTGTAGATACACAATAACATTGGTCAATTGGGGTTTTAATGCCCTGTAGATACACAATAACATTGGTCGATTGGAGTTTTAATACCCTGTAGATACACAATAACATTGGTCAATTGGAGTTTTAATACCCTGTAGATACACAATAACATTGGTCAATTGGGGTTTTAATGCCCTGTAGATACACAATAACATTGGTCAATTGGAGTTTTAATACCCTGTAGATACACAATAACATTGGTCAATTGGAGTTTTAATACCCTGTAGATACACAATAACATTGGTCAATTGGGGTTTTAATGCCCTGTAGATACACAATAACATTGGTCAATTGGAGTTTTAATGCCCTGTAGATACACAATAACATTGGTCAATTGGAGTTTTAATGCCCTGTAGATACACAATAACATTGGTCAATTGGAGTTTTAATGCCCTGTAGATACACAATAACATTGGTCAATTGGAGTTTTAATGCCCTGTAGATACACAATAACATTGGTCAATTGGAGTTTTAATGCCCTGTAGATACACAATAACATTGGTCAATTGGAGTTTTAATGCCCTGTAGATACACAATAACATTGGTAAATTGGAGTTTTAATGCCCTGTAGATACACAATAACATTGGTCAATTGGGGTTTTAATGCCCTGTAGATACACAATAACATTGGTAAATTAGGGTTTTAATGCCCTGTAGATACACAATAACATTGGTCAATTGGAGTTTTAATGCCCTGTGGATACACAATAACATTGGTCAATTGGAGTTTTAATGCCCTGTAGATACACAATAACATTGGTCAATTGGGGTTTTAATGCCCTGTAGATACACAATAACATTGGTCAATTGGGGTTTTAATGCCCTGTAGATACACAATAACATTGGTCAATTGGGGTTTTAATGCCCTGTAGATACACAATAACATTGGTCAATTGGGGTTTAAATGCCCTGAAGATACACAATAACATTGGTCAATTGGAGTTTTAATGCCCTGTAGATACACAATAACATTGGTCAATTGGAGTTTTAATACCCTGTAGATACACAATAACATTGGTAAATTGGGGTTTTAATGCCCTGTAGATACACAATAACATTGGTCAATTGGAGTTTTAATGCCCTGTAGATACACAATAAGATTGGTCAATTGGAGTTTTAATGCCCTGTAGATACACAATAACATTGGTCAATTGGGGTTTTAATGCCCTGTAGATACACAATAACATTGGTCAATTGGGGTTTTAATGCCCTGTAGATACACAATAACATTGGTCAATTGGGGTTTTAATGCCCTGTAGATACACAATAACATTGGTTAATTGGGGTTTTAATGCCCTGTAGATACACAATAACATTGGTAAATTGGGGTTTTAATGCCCTGTAGATACACAATAACATTGGTTAATTGGGGTTTTAATGCCCTGTAGATACACAATAACATTGGTTAATTGGGGTTTTAATGCCCTGTATATACACAATAACATTGGTAAATTGGAGTTTTAATGCCCTGTAGATACACAATAACATTGGTCAATTGGGGTTTTAATACCCTGTAGATACACAATAACATTGGTAAATTGGAGTTTTAATGCCCTGTAGATACACAATAACATTGGTAAATTGGAGTTTTAATGCCCTGTAGATACACAATAACATTGGTAAATTGGAGTTTTAATGCCGTGTAGATACACAATAACATTGGTCAATTGGGGTTTTAATGCCCTTTAGATACACAATAACATTGGTCAATTGGGGTTTTAATGCCCTGTAGATACACAATAACATTGGTCAATTGGGGGTTTAATGCCCTGTAGATACACAATAACATTGGTAAATTAGGGTTTTAATGCCCTGTAGATACACAATAACATTGGTAAATTAGAGTTATAATGCCCTGTAGATACACAATAACATTGGTCAATTGGGGTTTTAATGCCCTGTAGATACACAATAACATTGGTCAATTGGGGTTTTAATGCCCTGTAGATACACAATAACATTGGTCAATTGGGGTTTTAATGCCCTGTAGATACACAATAACATTGGTCAATTGGGGTTTTAATGCCCTGTAGATACACAATAACATTGGTAAATTAGAGTTTTAATGCCCTGTAGATACACAATAACATTGGTTAATTGGAGTTTTAATGCCCTGTAGATAGACAATAACATTGGTAAGTTAGAGTTTTAATGCCCTGTAGATACACAATAACATTGGTAAATTGGGGTTTTAATGCCCTGTAGATAGACAATAACATTGGTAAATTGGAGTTTTAATGCCCTGTAGATACAAAATAACATTGGTAAATTAGAGTTTTAATGCCCTGTAGATACAAAATAACATTGGTAAATTGGAGTTTTAATGCCCTGTAGATAGACAATAACATTGATAAATTGGAGTTTTAATACCCTGTAGATACCCAATAACATTGGTAAATTAGAGTTTTAATGCCCTGTAGATACCCAATAACATTGGTAAATTAGAGTTTTAATGCCCTGTAGATACAAAATAACATTGGTAAATTGGGGTTTTAATGCCCTGTAGATACATAATAACATTGGTAAATTGGAGTTTTAATGCCCTGTAGATACCCAATAACATTGGTAAATTAAGAGTTTTAATGCCCTGTAGATACAAAATAACATTGGTAAATTGGGGTTTTAATGCCCTGTAGATACATAATAACATTGGTAAATTGGAGTTTTAATGCCCTGTAGATACCCAATAACATTGGTAAATTAAGAGTTTTAATACCCTGTAGATACATAATAACATTGGTAAATTGGAGTTTTAATTCCCTGTAAATACCCAATAACATTGGTCAATTGGAGTTTTAATGCCCTGTAGATACAAACTAACATTGGTAAATTAGAGTTTTAATACCCTGTAGATACACAATAACATTGGTAAATTAGAGTTTTAATGCCCTGTAGATACACAATAACATTGGTAAATTGGAGTTTTAATACCCTGTAGATAGACAATAACATTGGTAAATTGGTGTTTTAATACCCTGTAGATAGACAATAACATTGGTAAATTGGAGTTTTAATGCCCTGTAGATACACAATAACATTGGTAAATTAGGGTTTTAATGCCCTGTAGATACACATTAACATTGGTAAATTGGAGTTTTAATTCCCTGTAGATACACAATAACATTGGTAAATTGGGGTTTTAATGCCCTGTAGATACACAATAACATTGGTAAATTGGAGTTTTAAGGCCCTGTAGATACACAATACAGTACTCTATGAAAACCAACCTTTGAGAAATGTTGGTTTAAACTGTTTGTATGATGTTTTACACCACCTTCAACAACTTGATAGTTATATCACTGCATTTCTTGGTTACCAGTACCAGTTTTCTATTTATCAGTGAGTCAGTTGTAATATTAACCCAACATCGTGAGCACAACAAACGAAAATGCATATCTACGATTGTTGAGGTCTTTCGTATGACCTAGATGGCCAATGCGGGGTGGTCTAAAATCTACACAGATGGCCAATGACCTGTGGTCTGAACTTACACAGCTGGCCAATGCCCTGTGATCTGAATTTACACAGATGGCCAAAGCCCTGTGGTCTGAATCTACGCAGATGGCCAATGACCTGTGGTCTGAATTTACACAGATGGCCAATGCCCTGTGGTCTGAATCTACACAGATGGCCAATGCCCTGTGGTCTGAATTTACACAGATGGCTAATGCCCTGTGGTCTGAATTTACACAGATGGCCAATGCCCTGTGGTCTGAATTTACACAGATGGCCAATGACATGTGGTCTGCACTTACACAGATGACCAGTGGTTGGTCTGAATCTACACAGATGGCCAATGACCTGTAGTCTGCACTTACACAGATGACCAGTGGTTGGTCTGGTTCTACACAGATGGCCAATTACCTGTAGTCTGCACTTACACAGATGACCAATGGTTGGTCTGAATCTACACAGATGGCCAATACGGGGTGGTCTAAAATCTACACAGATGGCCAATGACCTGTGGTCTGAACTTACACAGCTGGCCAATGCCCTGTGATCTGAATTTACACAGATGGCCAAAGCCCTGTGGTCTGAATCTACACAGATGGCCAATGCCCTGTGGTCTGAATTTACACAGATGGCCAATGCCCTGTGGTCTGAATTTACACAGATGGCTAATGCCCTGTGGTCTGAATTTACACAGATGGCCAATGACCTGTGGTCTGAATTTACACAGATGGCCAAAGCCCTCTGGTCTGAATTTACACAGATGGCCAAAGCCCTGTGATCTAAATCTACACAGATGGCCAATGCCCTGTGGTCTGAATCTACATAGATGGCCAATGCCCTGTGATCTGAATCTACACAGATGATCAATGTCCTGTGATCTGAATCTACACAGATGGCCAATGCCTTTGGTCTGAATCTTCACAGATGATCAATGTCCTGTGATCTGAATCTACACAGATGGCCAATGCCTTTGGTCTGAATCTGCACAGATGGCCAATGCCCTCTGATATGTTTCCTGTAGTGAGGTTTATTTATACCACAAACCTCTCTGAGTGCTGTAAAGCTTATCTTGATCTGTTTTTCCTGTCTGGGTCCCAGTTCACCGAGTTTACTGTCCAACTCTATGCTACAGTCGTCAAAGTCTGCTCCAAATGGCTGAAATAGTACAAAAGTCATCATTTGCAGACCCTTTTTGACCCATCTGCAAAAGATACATGCATTTATAGAGCTTTTGTCTTTATGTTTTCAAAATCATCCACTGAAGATTTGTTGTATGTGCAGAAATGTCTGCTATTGTCTGCTCTGAAATAAATAATCTTGAGAAATAAGTTTGGTTTAATGAAAATTGGGAGTATAATTCGATGTACAGTTGAAAACATTGTGGAAAACGAAGAACTTTCTGTTTATGAAACAATTCCTTAACCCTGACACATTTTGACACATCTGCAGCATACAACTTTTGAAAACATTGTTGCCAAAGGAGAAACTGCTCAAAACGAGCAATTTCTCCCTTAAGCCACCATGTTTTCAAATTTTTTCAGTAATTATACCTATAATTATAGAGATCTGCTGCAGGTTTGCTGTATGTGGGAAAGGGTTGCCCCTGCGAAATTATGTTCTAGAAAATGGAAGCAAACAGACAAACCCTTCTCGCTCCCAGGGTGGACAGCCCTTACCACTACAGAACAGTGACAGTGAAGGGATGAAGAACATTGACTTACTTTTACCTTATACAGTTCACTTTAATACCTTTGCAGCAGAGAATGTTTGAAAACATTGTGACGAAAATACCCGTCATACTCTGTATCAAAACTATACTTCCAATTGATATGTTTTTTTTCTTTATAATTACGAAGCTGTCCAATAATTGTCATTAACTTAATGTAATTGAACCATAGCAGAGTGCTTCTACTCACTATACATGTTATATACACAAATACAACCAAGAGTGTTCACATAGCCCTATATCACACATACTAGAAATCTGCATCAGACAACTTTAAAAAAATCTCGGCAAAAATATGGAAAATCTCTACAAATGAAATTGTAATTATTCAATAGTGTTGAAAACATTGTGGCAAAAGGAGAAATTGAGTGTTTTGAGTAGTTTCTCCTTTTCACAGTGTTTTCAAAAGTTGTCTGCTGCAAAGGCATGAGAAAGCATCTATATGTGGGAAGGGATAGAGCCACATGCATCGCCTGCAAATAACCCATGACTAATGACTAAAATGAATTAACCCTTTAAAACTTCCAGACGTATTTTAATGTTAATGCTGCAGATGACTATTGAAAACATTGGGGCAACATGTGAAATTACTCAAAATAAGCAATTTCTCCTTTTGTAACTATGTTTTCAATTATTTTATTAACCCTTTCCCTCATATAGACGCTTTCTGACGCCTCTGCAGCAGACAGCTTTTTGAAAACATAGTGACAAAAGAAAAAATTGCACAAAACGTGCAATTTCTCCTTTTGCCACAATGTTTTCCACTTTTTGTCATAGGTTATCCATTCAATTGTGGAGATTTTTTATGTTTTGACAAAATACGTTCAAAGTCGTCTGCTGCAGAATTGTTGTATGAGGGAAAGGGTTAAACTTAAATTTTTCTAGAATTTTCCTAGTTTCGCCTTGATATTTTAAAGTCGTTTGCTGCAGATTTGTTGAATGTGGGAAAGGATTAAGTTAAAGTGTGGTGGACACAAAGACCTTGGAGAAATGATCACTCTCTCATATGCATACAATTTTTGATGCATTTGCAGCAGACAACTTTGAAAACATTGTGGCAAATGGAGATATTTCTAATAATGAGTAATTTCTCTTTTTTGCAAAATACTTTCATCTATAGGTTTTTTCCATATTGTTAACTGGTTGTTTCCAGGGTCATTTGCTGCAGTAATGATGTTGTATGTTAGATTTAGAAATAAACCTACCTGACCAAATTCATAGACAGTAGGTAGAAGTGTTTGATTGAGGAGTGTAGCCACTGTTAGCGTGGGGACTTCCTTATAGACTTCCGGCATCGTCAGTTCACATTGTAGGAAACAGACCTGAGGGGACTGGACCTCGGCATAGCAGGCAATGTTACTGTAACAAATAAATATAACACTTTTAGAAAATAGAAAAATTGCAATTTCTCAACTTTAACATAAGGATTCAGGCCGAGTGATAAGTGTTGGAGTTTGTGGACTGGGCCCCAGGGTATGACTCCCCCTTGCAAATGCCATGGTAAAGTGCACTTGAGGGATTGTTGACTGAACCCAAGGTTACAATCCCCTCTTGCAAATGTCATGGTAAAAGTGCACTTGAGGGATTGTTGACTGAACCCAAGGTTACGATCCCCTCTTGCAAATGTCATGGTACAGTGCACTTGGGGGATTGTTGACTGAACCCAAGGTTACGATCCCCTCTTGCAAATGTCATGGTAAAGTGCACTTAGGGGATTGTTGACTGAACCCAAAGTTACGATCCCATCTTGCAAATGTCATGGTAAAGTGCACTTGGGGGACTGTTGACTGAACCCAAGGTTACGATCCCCTCTTGCAAATGTCATGGTAAAGTGCACTTGGGGGATTGTTGACTGAACCCAAAGTTATGCTCCCCTCTTGCAAATGTCATGGTAAATTTAAGTGCCCTTGGGGGATTGTTGACTAAACCCGAGGGTATGATCCTCCTTGGAAATGTCATAGTAAAGTGCCCTTGGGGGATTGTTGACTGAACCCAAGGTTACGATCCCCTCTTGCAAGGCACCTTTCACCGCTCACTACTTAAGTGATAAAGTAAACAGAGAGAAAATTGTGACAGATGGAGACTGTTCCATTTTAGTATGCATCATATGACAGGTGTATATCTCCCAGTTTAAACTTGAACACAACTGGAGAGATTGCATGTAAGTTGTCCATTTAGGTCAAACTGTTGAGTATATGCCATGAAAACAAGAGGTCCTGGTTCTGAGCCTGGTATGCATGTTTGACTTTCGCTGTGACATTGGCGCCCAACACCAGGCCATGCAATCATTCCTAGGTCAGTCTTCCTGTGTATATCATGACATCTTTGGCACCGGAGTTCCAATGTTTGATTACAAATTTCCAGTTAACCAAGGGTGTATGTCCTGGTTTAAACACGTTTAGAGATATTACATGTAAGAAGCAAGGACTGGTAAGCTCAGGCAATAGAGTACTTGCCCTTAAAGTGGGGTCCATGGTTCGAGCCCTGAACTAGCTGCATGATTTTCTCTCCCTGTGACATATATAAAGGAGAAATTGCTAAACATGAGCAATTTCTCCTATTTTCACAATGTTTTCCAGATTTTATGAAAAGCATACTAGAAATTTCCAAGATCTTACAAGTTTTTATCTCAGAATTCAAATATATCATATAAACTGTTTTATCTATGAACTTAAAATTTCCACAGCCGTGAAAGATAATACTGATATGGTTTACCAAAGATGAGATAAAATGACTCACCAATTTTGCCCTTCATCCACTATAATTTCAATGACCCGTTTAACACTCTTGAGAGATTGAGGGTGGAAAGTTACGCAGATTTCTTTGGTCTCTAGAGGCTTGAGCTCACCTTCAGAAGGTTCATAGGTGAACTCTGTTGAAGTCTGAATAGATAAAAATAGATTTATGCATTCATATTTCCCACATGCAACAAATCTGCAGCAGACAACTTTGAAAACATCTTGATAAAAATATGAGAAATCCCTATAAATGAAGGTATCATTACCAAATTGTTTTGAGCAATTTCTCCCTTTGTCACAATGTTTACAAAAGTGGTCTGCACCAGAAGCGTCAGAAAGCATCTATATGTGGGAAAGGTTAAAGTCGATATTTGACAGTATTTCAGTTATATCACCTAACCATTGGTCAACAGTATTTCAGTTATATCACCTAACCATTGGTCAACATTATTTCAGTTATATCACCTAACCATTGGTTAACAGTATTTCAGTTATATCATATAACCATTGGTCAACAGTATTTCAGTTATATCACCTAACCATTGGTCAACATTATTTCAGTTATATCACCTAATTAAGGGTCAACATTATTTCAGTTATATCACCTAATTAAAGGTCAACAGTATTTCAGTTATATCATCTAACCATGGGTTTCCTGGCTCTCACTCACCTGTATTCTACAAAACCTGTACTCTAGGCAACTGGCTAGCTATTTATCTTATTGTTCAACAACACAACGTGTCTGCTGTCAATGCATCAAATGTCATCTTAATCTTTGAAAAGGGTTTTAAATACTTGTCTGGAAATTTGCGGTCTTATTGACTTTCTCATTTGACATCATTTATATACTGGGGCAAAGATAGAGGGATTACACTTCAAGATGCATCAAGGACTATATAACAAGTACACTGACAGTGAAGTCTTCAGATAACTTTGAACCCATCTAACTTAAACTATGAAATATCTCTATATAAAAAGTATATTAAGTGAATAGAGTCAAAAACCTTATGGCAAAGAGCAATATAATAAGCAATTTCTCCTTTTCCCACAATGTTTTCAAAAGATGTCTACTTCAAATGCTTTAAAATGCATCTGCAGGTGGGAAAGAGTTAAGAATATAGAGTATTACAATGACAAAGCAACCACATACCAGTATGTCCTCCGTGGACGCTGATGACGGCCCAAGATTATCCCGAATGGACCACTTTGTAATGATCTGGGCCATGTTGTTGAGAGTGATGAACTTCCTCACTGTCTCGCCAAGGCGTACAAGTCCGTAATTCAGATCTGGCTCATCTATTGAAACCTCCGGACCCTTTGTAAACATAAATTGAAAGATTTATAATGGTTATGAGTTTTATTTAGACAGACTTGCAGTAATATCCCAGATACATAATGTACAGCCTACAGTCAATTAATTCATAATGGTTGTACATTGTTTTCCACACTTTTTCAGTCACATCACAGAGACAGAACACTTAAAAATGATCTGTAGGCGGAATATTTTAAGATGTGCATCAAATAAATGAGCCCGTCCATAGAAAATACAGAGCAGATGGACAGGGGGATCTGAACCTCACTTTACAGAAATATTAACACACACGTCTATACACATACATCTATAAACACACCTCTATACATACACCTCTATATATATACACACACCTCTATAGAAACACATATATACACACCTCTATACATACATCTATAAACACACCTCTATACACATACCTCTATACATACATATATAAACACACCTATATACACACACCTCTATACATACATCTATAAACACACCTCTACACACAAGTCTATACACATACATCTATAAACACACCTCTGTACACACACCTCTATACATACACCTCTATATATACACACCTCTATATACACATCAACTCTTATACTGTAAGACTCCTCAAATGTAGACAGATTTATAGTTCCCTATGGGGTCACTAATGAAGCACCTTAGGGTTACCCTAGGTCAGTGATATGAGATAATTTTCATGTCTATGTAGTTTAACAATTAAACTGATGATACAAAATCTTTCAAAGGATTCAAATTTTGTCAAATAGAACTTTCAATAAAGGTAATTGACCCATTCCCAAATAGAACAGTAGCAGAGGTCTTTGAAAACACCAAGACTAAATAATGGAAACCCTCTATAAATGGCAGTATATTTATGGAATAAAGTTGAAAACCACGACAGCTAGCTAGTTCACCTACCATGGTGTTTCCTGGCTTTCTCACACCTGTTCTATACAAACCAGTCTTTCCAAGTTACTGCTTTCTTTTCCATACAGCACATTGGTATAAGATTTATTTTATCAAACCTCAGTAAGAATGTTGGATGAGCTGGGATTCAAACTCACAACCCCTTGATTGACAGCCAGCATTACTACCAACTGAGCTATTGGGGCATGGGGATTGTTTGTGGTGTTATATTAAAGTTTTGTACCTTAAAGTCAGCAACAACCTGTAAATGTAGAGGATCTTCAAGGTTCATCACATGACAGTAGAGGGTGTGGTCAATCCGACCGGGCTTGGGACCCGTAATACATAACTCCATATCCATCGCCATACCAGGGTCTATAAATAAATATAATAAGATTGTTTGAAGGAACATATGCGTCACCTGTCAAAAAAGCAGTAAAAGAAACCCTGATGGACTGTGTCACCCTGCCAATACCGGGAACACAAAAACATGCAATAATTTACTTCTCTAATTTTAGGCAAAATATCTTATCGCAACTACATCAAGGCCTTTCAACCAAATAACAGAAACATTTATGTGAATTTCTTACATCTATCAGAATTTTATTTAAACCCTTTACGACTTGCAGAAAAAAAATTGGATTCATCTACAGCAGACGTCTTTTGAAAAGTCTGAGAAATTGCTCCTTTTACCACATTGTTGTCATGATGAGTAATTTCTCCTTGTTCCTTTTGCCACACTGTTTCAACTAAATTCAATAATAATAGTTTTATTCATAGATATTTTCCATATTTTAGATATTCTCAAAGTCACATGATTGGATGAAGGTTGGATTAACCCTTATCCTGATGTATTTCTCCTTCACATTAGTTAGATTAATTTAAGACTGCCAGCCGATCTGGGTTTACATATTTAGTTATTTAAAGCAGAGAAGAGCTGGATTAATTGGTTACAGTCCTGTAGAATCCTGTAGAATAGTCTA
Organism: Serripes groenlandicus; assembly: GCA_031761405.1. Taxonomy (NCBI): domain Eukaryota; kingdom Metazoa; phylum Mollusca; class Bivalvia; order Cardiida; family Cardiidae; genus Serripes; species Serripes groenlandicus. Next base: position 28,375,860 of record JASEVX010000015.1, on the reverse strand, counting down.
AGGGTAATATATAATCAAACAACAGTGTTAGAAAGAACACATATGTTGCCTGCCAATATGTCTGTAAGTGAAAGCATGAAGGACGGACAGCTAGCCCAGAAGTAATTTAGTGCGCCTAAACAGCCGGTCAAGAAGTAATCCAGTGAGCCCCGAGTGTTTCCATGGCATGACGGACGGACAGCCAGCCTAGAAGTAATCCAGTGAGCCACAAGTGTTTCCCTGGCATGACAGACAGACAGCCAGCCCAGAAGTAATCCAGTGAGCCCTAAGTGTTTCCCTGGCATGATGGACAGACAGCCAGCCCAGAAGTAATCCAGTGAGCCCCAAGTGTTACCCTGGCAAGGCAGACTACACAAAAGTGACACAACATACCTAGCTCTCCAAAAGGAGGCTCCACCTCCAATATGTATTCTTCTGTGTAAGGCTCCCATTGGAAAGTAACGGTAGAATGACTGTGATTGGCCATCTGAAACATTTTAACATAAAATTAACCCTTTCCTATAGGCAATTTGATGCATCTATGGCAGCTGACTAGTCTAAACTTTGTGGCAAATAAATAAATTGCCGATAATGAGCGATTTTAATAATAAATATACTTTCTTTTATTAAGAATTTCTATTTTTATGCGAAGATGCTTTCTTTACCGTATGGCGGTAGATCTTGTGCATGTAAGAAAGGGTCAATTACGGAGGGTATCTAAAAACAAGAGGGCCAAGTTGGCCCTTGATAGCTCACCTGATTTATGCCATGTGATTTGACAACAACAATCACAGTCACTTGTGGTCACTTAAGCTAGAGTGTCCACAAGTGACCTAGTTTTTAACTTGATATGACCCAAAATTGAAATATTCAAGACAAATATTCTGACAAAGTTTCAACATGCTCGAGTTAAAAAGCAGTCGCTAGACAAACAAAGAACCAGACTTAGTCTTATCATTCAGGAGTCAAAAATGCAGCCTCTAGAGCGTTCATAAGATTTTTCTCAAATTTCACTTTTCTTATGCCGCAGCAGCCAAAGTGCAACTTGGAATTAAATTCTTGAACAACTTTAAAAGAGAAACAACTAAGAAAATTCTTGAGAATTTTTTTTTTAAATCAGTCCACTGGTTAAGTAGGAGAAGAGATTTGTAGGAAATTATTAACAGACATACGTACAGATGATGACGACGAAGACGACGGGCGCGGGACGGTGAGATCCAGATCAGCCTGAACATTCACACAGTCTGATCTGGATCTACTCTTATAATCACCAATTAGTTAAGAGTTGCACTATATAATTTCAAATGCAGTGCTGTGTTGAATAATTGCAGGTATCCATAGTAAAAAAAAACCATTTGTCCCCAGTTCCATTACCATGAGAGTCATGATCAAAATGTGGGACCTCTATACACTCTTGGTACAAGTACTGGTATATTTAGACATCTGTATAACCTATTCCAACATACAAACGCTTTCTGACGCCTCTGCAGCAGACAATGTTTGAAAACGTGATAAAATGAGAAATTACTCATCATGAGCAAGTTTTCCATTTTCCACAATGTTTTCAACTCTTATTCATAATTATATTTCCTTTTTTAGAGATCTTCCATGTTTTTGACGCATTGTTTTCAAAATCAGATTTGTTGAATGTGGTAAACCAATTACAATTATTGTTAACCCAATCCCCCTTGCCGACAGACTTTGATTCATCTGCAGCAGACTTCTTTTGAAAACATTGTGGTAAAAGAAGAATTTCTTACCGTGACCATCTTTTTCAGTGTTGTTCCGACCAAGTTTTTCCCAGGTATGTGGACTGAGTAAGGATGAAGTACAACACTGAGTGGAACACTTTCACCTTTGACCTCAATCTGTAGGGCTGTGATATCACTAAAAGGAGGCACTGGAAATACAGACAGATTCATTCAGGTTTAACAGTTTTCAACGGTATTTCAGTTATATCTGGTCAAAAAATCACCTTATAGGAGTTTCTGGGCTTTCTTGCATCTGTACTCGACACAAGAAGTGACTTGTTATCAAAACCTACATTTCCAGGTGACTTGTTATTGAGCAACATAAAACTTTACATAATGAAACAAATCATAGTTTTAAGTTGCTTGACTATGAGGCATATAAGGGGTCAATCCTCTATCATCTGCCTGTCAATCAAGTTTTGATTCAACCTTTTCCCACTTGCACACTCATTTTGACTCATCTGCAGAAGAAGGCATTTATAAAACAGTGTGGCAAAATATTTAAAAATCATTGTCTCATTTTTAGAGATTTTTCATAGTTTTGTCAAGATGTTTACAGATTTGTTGTATGAGGGAAAGGGTGAATTGTTCATTGCCAGGCAGTACATTGTTGTATGAGGGAAAGGTGAATTGTTCATTACCAGGCAGCACATTGTTGTATGAGGGAAAGGTGAATTGTTCATTGCCAGGCAGTACATTGTTGTATGAGGGAAAGGGTGAATGGTTCATTACCAGGCAGCTCATTGTTGTATGAGGGAAAGGGTGAATTGTTCATTACCAGGCAGCACATTGTTGTATGAGGGAAAGGTGAATTGTTCATTGCCCAGTACATTGTTGTATGAGGGAAAGGGTGAATTGTTCATTGCCCAGTACATTGTTGTATGAGGAAAGGGTGAATTGTTCATTGCCCAGTACATTGTTGTATGAAGGAAAGGGTGAATTGTTCATCGCCAGGCAGTACATTGTTGTATGAGGGAAAGGGTGAATTGTTCATTACCAGGCAGCACATTGTTGTATGAGGGAAAGGTGAATTGTTCATTGCCCAGTACATTGTTGTATGAGGGAAAGGGTGAATTGTTTATTGCCCAGTACATTGTTGTATGAGGAAAGGGTGAATTGTTCATTGCCCAGTACATTGTTGTATGAAGGAAAGGGTGAATTGTTCATCGCCAGGCAGTACATTGTTGTATGAGGGAAAGGGTGAATTGTTCATTGCCAGGCAGCACATTGTTGTATGAGGGAAAGGGTGAATTGTTCATCGCCAGGCAGCACATTGTTGTATGAGGGAAAGGGTGAATTGTTCATCGCCAGGCAGCACATTGTTGTATGAGGGAAAGGGTGAATTGTTCATTGCCAGGCAGTACATTGTTGTATGAGGGAAAGGGTGAATTGTTCATCGCCAGGTAGTCCATTGTTGTATGAGGGAAAGGGTGAATTGTTCATCACCAGGCAGTACATTGTTGTATGAGGGAAAGGGTGAATTGTTCATCACCAGGCAGTACATTGTTGTATGAGGGAAAGGGTGAATTGTTCATCACCAGGCAGTACATTGTTGTATGAGGGAAAGGGTGAATTGTTCATTGCCAGGCAGCACATTGTTGTATGAGGGAAGGGTGAATTGTTCATCACCAGGCAGTACATTGTTGTATGAGGGAAAGGGTGAATTGTTCATCACCAGGCAGTACATTGTTGTATGAGGGAAAGGGTGAATTGTTCATTGCCAGGCAGCACATTGTTGTATGAGGGAAAGGGTCAATTGTTCATCACCAGGCAGTACATTGTTGTATGAGGGAAAGGGTGAATTGTTCATTGCCAGGCAGCACATTGTTGTATGAGGGAAGGGTGAATTGTTCATCACCCAGCAGTACATTGTGTTATGAGGGAACAGGTGACTTGTTCATCGCCATGCAGCACATTGTTGTATGAGGGAAGGGTGAATCGTTCATCGCCAGGCAGTACATTGTTGTATGAGGGAAAGGGTGAATTGTTCATCGCCAGGCAGTACATTGTTGTATGAGGAAAAGGGTGAATTGTTCATCGCCAGGCAGCACATTGTTGTATGAGGAAAGGGTGAATTGTTCATCGCCAGGCAGCACATTGTTGTATGAGGGAAGGGTGAATCGTTCATCCCCAGGCAGTACATTGTTTTATGAGGGAAAGGGTGAATTGTTCATCGCCAGGCAGCACATTGTTGTATGAGGGAAGGGTGAATCGTTCATCGCCAGGCAGTACATTGTTGTATGAGGGAAAGGGTGAATTGTTCATCGCCAGGCAGCACATTGTTGTATGAGGGAAAGGGTGAATTGTTCATCACCAAGCAGCACATTGTTGTATGAGGGAAGGGTGAATCGTTCATCGCCAGGCAGCACATTGTTGTATGAGGGAAAGGTGAATTGTTCATCGCCATGCAGCACATTGTTGTATGAGGGAAGGGTGAATCGTTCATCGCCATGCAGCACATTTCTTCCTTTGAAGCCTTTTCTTGTTCATGACTTTCCATCAAAACCTTAACCTTGCAAGGAAATTATACACAAATCAAAGAATTGAAAATAGAAGGATAACATTGACTCACTTTCACCATGTGGTACAATGATTTCAGATAAAGTATCTTCTTCCTCTCCTTCTTCCTTTGTCCCATCCTTGTCTCTTATTGCTGCAGAACTACGTTTACTACAGCCAGCGTCCAATGATGAGGGCACCATATTTAACAGTAGGTGTAACACACTGTGGAATTTGTCAACCTGTAAACAAACAGTTAAACCATATTTAACAGTAGGTGTAAAACACTGTGGAATTTGTCAACCTGTAAACAAACAGTTAAACCATATTTAACAGTAGGTGTAAAACACTGTGGAATTTGTCAACCTGTAAACAAACAGTTAAACCATATTTAACAGTAGGTGTAAAACACTGTGGAATTTGTCAACCTGTAAACAAACAGTTAAACCATATTTAACAGTAGGTGTAACACACTGTGGAATTTGGAAACCTGTAAACAAACAGTTAAACCATATTTAACAGTAGGTGTAAAACACTGTGGAATTTGTCAACCTGTAAACAAACAGTTAAACCATATTTAACAGTAGGTGTAACACACTGTGGAATTTGTCAACCTGTAAACAAACAGTTAAACCATATTTAACAGTAGGTGTAACACACTGTGGAATTTGTCAACCTGTAAACAAACAGTTAAACCATATTTAACAGTAGGTGTAAAACACTGTGGAATTTGTCAACCTGTAAACAAACAGTTAAACCATATTTAACAGGAGTTGTAAAACACTGTGGAATTTGTCAACCTGTAAACAAACAGTTAAACCATATTTAACAGTAGGTGTAAAACACTGTGGAATTTGTCAACCTGTAAACAAACAGTTAAACCATGTTTAACAGTAGGTGTAACACACTGTGGAATTTGTCAACCTGTAAACAAATAGTTAAACCATATTTAACAGTAGGTGTAAAACACTGTGGAATTTGTCAACCTGTAAACAAACAGTTAAACCATATTTAATAGTAGGTGTAACACACTGTGGAATTTGTCAACCTGTAAACAAACAGTTAAACCATATTTAACAGTAGGTGTAAAACACTGTGGAATTTGTCAACCTGTAAACAAACAGTTAAACCATATTTAACAGTAGGTGTAAAACACTGTGGAATTTGTCAATATCTCAGAGATAGATCAGCTTTTGGAACCAGATGTCCTTTCTTCAAGACAGGTGACACTTCACTTAAAGTTAACACACTCCCTCTTGCAGACCTTCAAGTTATGTGACCCTTCAATTAAAGTTAACACATTCGGTCTTGCAGACCTTCAAGTTAGGTGACACTTCAATTAAAGTTAACACACTCCCTCTTGCAGACCTTCAAATTAGGTGACGCTTCAATTAAAGTTAACACACTCCCTCTTGCAGACCTTCAAGTTAGGTGACACTTCAATTATAGTTAACACATTCCCTCTTGCAGACCTTCAAGTTAGGTGACCCTCCAATTAAAGTTAACAGGTTCCCTCTTGCAGACCTTCAAGTCAGGTGACCCTTCAATTAAAGTTAACACGTTCCCTCTTGCAGACCTTCAAGTCAGGTGACCCTCCAATTAAAGTTAACACATTCCCACTTGCAGACGTATTTAGACACTTCTGCAACAAAAAAATCTTGAAAACATAGTGTCAAAATTAGAAATTGCTCATTATGATTTACAAAGTTTTGCTGTGTTATATAGATGTAAAAACCTGTGGCGAATGGTGAAATTGCCCATAATGAGCGATTTCTCTTTTTACCACAAAGTTTTCAAAAGTCATCTACTGCAGATGCGTCTATATTTTAGAAGGAGCCAATCTAGAGCTAATGAAACAACTTACCACAGGGGGAGCATATGTGAGTTTAAACTCCATGACTTCGTTTGGTGGTAGTATACCTGTAGGTGGATGGACACTAAAAACAGAATCCACGTCGGGCACTCGGTCATATTTGTTGGAAGTATGGTCAGCACCAGGGCTATCAAACTGGGGTTTGTAAATCATCCACTGGAAGGGCAGGCCTACATCGCTGGTGGGGAAAATAAAAATATCATTAATACTTAATGTATAGATCATTCATTGAAGATAAACTTTGCTCTATAATATTTATATGTTACACTGAATGACCAGGTAACAGATCACCCATCCACTCAAAGCAATAATTCTTATTTATTATACCTCATGTGACTTTGTAATGTTACATTCTCATATACTCATCATGGGCAACTTCTTACTGTCTCATGCTGGCAGTATGCTTTTGACCGATTAACATGATACTGTCACATAGCTTACATCTAAAAAAGACAATTTTGGTTTAACAAGTCTGAAGTGGAAAGCGCTTTAAAAAAATAAAAGTGCTGTAAATCTGTATCTTCCGGTGTTTGCAACTTTTCCAAACAACATTTGCAACAAAATGGCTTCTAATGTAAACAAACTTGAATGTTGTATAATGTTGCAACGACTATATGTAATTATGTTCAGTATAAAAAATAAATATGGCATGGCTTCCAGTGTAACAGTACATATTGTCAACATTCAGGTCAATAAAATTAACCTCAGCTCAGCCTTGGGTAATAGCATTTCCCTCAGGTTGACACTATGTACTGTCATAATGGTAAATTAACTCCATGTAAAGCAACAAGTACTTTTGTTGGAGTATACATTTTAAGAGGATTAAATTGACTACATAAACATTTCTTACGTGGTGTTTTTCAGGACAGCGGCTCTATCAGTGTATGTGAATGGGTTAAGTTGGTCAAATTTCACAAGCTGTTGTGCTGAGCAGTCATTCAATTCACCAGGTAAACCCTCACTAGTCCCTCGCTCTATGGACACAAGTTCAACTCCTGCTCTTTGAGATTCACCTAGATAATAATGGAAGGTAATCCTTCAAATGTACTTTCACTTCTTTAAGTGATAGTTAATCCTTCGAACGTACTTTCACTTCATTAAGTGAAAGTTAATCCTTAGAACGTACTTTCACTTTATTAAGTAATAATTAATCCTTAGAACGTACTTTCACTTTATTAAGTAATAGTTATTCCTTTGAACGTACTTTCACTTCATTAAGTGAAAGTTAATCCTTAGAACGTACTTTCACTTTAATAAGTAATAGTTAATCCTTAGAACGTACTTTCACTTTATTAAGTAATAGTTATTCCTTTGAACGTACTTTCACTTCATTAAGTGAAAGTTAATCCTTAGAACGTACTTTCACTTTATTAAGTAATAGTTAATCCTTAGAATGTACTTTCACTTCATTAAGTGATAGTTAATCCTTCGAAACTACTTTCATTTCATTAAGTGATAGTTAATCCTTAGAACGTACTTTCATTTCATTAAGTTAAAGTTAATCCTTAGAACGTACTTTCATTTCATTAAGTGATAGTTAATCCTTCAAACGTACTTTCATTTCATTAAGTTAAAGTTAATCCTTAGAACGTACTTTCACTTTATTAAGTGATAGTTTTAAAATCCTTCAAACGTACTTTCACTTCATTAAGTATTGATACATAGGGCTTTCCAACTTCCAGACACATTTTGACATCTCTGGAGCAGACGACTTTTGAAAACAATGTTTTCACCTCTACTCAATACTAATTCATAGGGAATATTATGTTGCAGTACTTAGCAATATATGGTTTGATATTGTACTAAGAGGAGTGTGGACAATTGATATTTCATGAGACCGAAGGTTGAGAGATGTATGTAATTATATACATTAAATAACAACTAAAATAAAATTTATGATTGGCGTGTGAACTACGCCCGACTAACTCATTTTGAATGATGTGAATTCATATCATATTTCAGGGATTTACCATTATGCCTCGGTCACACATTCACGGATCGTCTTGCCGGATCCACTACGGATGGAAACTCACGGATGACCCCGGAAAAGACTATATCCGTGGTCCGCTACGGATGCACCACGGTTTGACTACGGGTTTTGACAGATCAACCAAGGATAATGCAGAAAATGGGCTAGTTGACAACGGGGAGTGATACGGATTGCTACGGTTCGGTACGGTTCGGTACGGTTTGGTACGGAATGACACGTGTCACGGCGTATGCACTGCGGATTAACAACGGTTCGCTACGATTTTAGTACGGGTTAGCACGAATTAGCACGGTCTGGCACGGATAAGTACGGACTCCCACGGAGCTCCACGGAGCGCCACGGAGCGCCACGGACCTGCTACGATAAGCAATCCGTATACATAAACTCCCGCGCTCGCGTGTTCATTCCACAACTTCAGGCCTGAGGACACCCGGCCGAGGATCGAACCCGAAACCTCCGGTTCGAAGTCCACTGAGCAATAAAAGTCGAAACAAATATCGTTGAAAAATATTAAATTTGAACTATAATGTTGAAGTGAAATATACATGTACTTTATTTCACTTCAATTTTAAGAGTTCAACTTTAATCTTTTTCATCTATTTTTTCCAATTTTTATTGTTCAAGTATAATGTGTTTCAAATTCATAAAGTGAGAAATAAAGACAGAAATAAAAGGTTGATATTAACATTTGTAAATGATGTTAGTGTATGTTTTTTATGTAAGTACAAATAAAAACATATTCCAAAGTCCAATAATTTTAATAAAACATGATCTGTAAATATCCAACACAATTCGACCGTTCTGAAGTATAATCTTTTATACTATCATATTCTGCCATGGCACCGCCCCGAAAGGTGAATTGACGTAGTGTTTTAGGTACAGCCTCTGCTGCTTCGCTTCCAAAGTGTCTAAGTTGTCACCCCTTGTGTTCTGCACATCGTCCATGTTAACACCCTCTCTCCAGGCTCCGGTGATGAGGTTGTGGTTAACATCCTTTTGATCCATGAGAGGGTTCTCTTCACCAGGATATCTGACCTTCATGATGTTGTGAAGGCACACACAGGCGAGGACTATGGCATGTACTGTATCAGGGTCCTGCAACATGACGGAGAGCAAACACCGGAATCTGTTTGCAAGGATACCAAATATACCAAATGAATTTTCCACAACTCGTCTGGCCCTCGAGAGGCGGTAGTTGAAGATCCTCTCGTCATTGGCAAGACCCCGTCTGGAGTAGGGCTTCATGAGGCAGGTGTTCGTGCCAAATGCATCATCTGCAATGATATAGTAAGACATCGGTCTGTCATCACCGGGAAGGGGGGCTGCTAGTGGGATGCCGATTAAACCCCTTTCAATGGCTTTCTTTTTAGCTCATACTGGTTCCAAATCTGATCGTCGGAGCAACCACCTTGTGCACAAATATTCTCCCAACGGAACTTGTAATCGGCGTCGACTATGGCCATCAGAACTATTAAGTGATATCCTTTGTAGTTGTAGTATAGGGAGCCACCGTTCTTAGGATACCGTATGGCAACATGTTTGCCATCTAGAGAACCGAGAACATATGGGAGCTGCCATTTTGCAGAAAACTGGTCGGCTATTGCCTGCCATTGTTCAGGCTCAGTAGGAGTGTCGATAACATCCCCAGCATATGCTGCAATTATGTTCTCGCATACGTCCCGAACAATACCAGAGATGGTATTGTGCGCCACGATGAAGCCATACATCAAGGCCCGGTAGCTGTTCCCCCGTAGCCAGGTATCGCAGGGTGTCTGCTAGCCTCACTCCAGGTTCGATGGACTGTCTGTACCAGGTAATGTTCTTCATAATCATGCGACCCACTACTTGTAACAGTTCTTGGAACATCTGTAGGTCTATTCTCAGAAATTTCTTGAAAGCAGCTGGATTTTCCACACTCAGTTCAGCCATGAGTGCGTCATACTGGCCGTGGATGGGTCGTCGGAGGAGCCAGTCCTTGGTCCACCATCTCTTCTGTCTCCGGTCACCTCTCAGTCTGTCCTCAAGCAGCTCCACCATGGCCCTGGCATTTTGTGCAATATCAATGTCCAGGTCAAACTAATTAAGTGCCAGCCTCAGTTGTTGGTTGTTCATGTTGGTTGTTGTTAGATGTAGACTTCTTGTATTTATACTGAAGTATGGTGACAGAACGGGGGTGACACCTAGATGATATACTCCGTAATAAACTGTAGTGAACCGTAGTAAGCCGTATTATACTGTGATGTCACGTAGTAACCCGTAGGAATCCTTGAGAAACCTTGGTAATCCCTACCTATCCCTAATAGAACGTAGTGCGATCGTGCTGATCCGTGACAAATCCGTAACAAACCGTATTGTATCCTTGGCTAATCCGTGGTGTAACCGTACAAGTACGTAGTTCACCGTAACTAACCGTACTGATCCTTGGCGACTTGAGTCCGGGGATGTTCTACGAATAAGTACGGTTTATTACGGACTACAGCGGATAAGTACGTTCTAATACGGATCGGTAAGGATGTACTACGGTTGTCTGATCCGTGGAGAATTTTTGAACATGCTCAAAAATTGTCACGGATATACAAGTTCTACTACGATTGACCCAGGATACAATACGGATAGCTACGGACCACTACAGATTGCCACGAATGATGCCGGATCGTATCCGTGGATAATCCGGCGTCCGATCCGTGAATGTGTGACCGGGGCATTAGCATAAGTGGTACTGTATTTGACCATGTTAAATACGGAATTTTAATCTGTCCTGTTTGAACTAAATATATTTGCACCGGAAAATGTGCAGGTATATAATTTCATTTATTGAAAGTTTACAAATGTTTACCTACATGTTTTCAAAGTCGTCTGCTGTACAATATGTGGGAAAGAAATTGTTCATGATGAGAAATTTCACCTTTTTCCACAAAGTTTACAGAGGCATGCGAAAGCCTCTTTGAGAGGAAAAAGGATAATAGTTCCATTTCTCTTCTAAAGTAACCAGCTCGGTGATGTAGTGGTGGAGTGTCAGCCTCCACTGTAGGAGGGCCAACCTGAGATAGTAAGGTGTTAAATACTAATCTATAGTAGTACAGTGTTTGACATAACAGTTGTCAAAGACCATAGAAGAAATTAGAACTGCTGCTACAATGTTTCGATAAACAGATGCATTCATGATTTAAATAATCCTGTGTTTGAGTAATTGCAAGTTTACTGTATAAAATAAAAGTTATTAAAACTAACCTGTGATAGTGAAGTGTTTGACATGACAGTTATCACAGACCAGGCACATGTCAATCGAGTAGCTTTTCACACTAGGAGGACGGAATATGATCTCCATTAAACCACTTTGTCCACCCTCAATCTCCAGCACAGATGGTCGTACATCAAAGGGTGGAATTGACACATTGCCATTTCTGACAACAGACTGTACAAAAGAAATAACTTTATGTCACAATTCTAAATCAATCATTAAATTATTTTGGGAGTAATTTGCTGTGAAACAAACAAGTTGTACCATAGATGTCTCTTAATTGCAGAGGATATTTAAATGTTGTCAGCAAAATATTCAAGTTTAAGCAGATTTTCCAAAACAAGAGGGCAATGATGGCCCTATATCGCTCACCTGATTTTATTTGTTTTTAACTTTAGACATATAAGCCCCGCCCCCTGACGGCCAGTGTAGTTTTCGACCAATCAACATGGCTTGAAGGAATCTGATAGAGGGTCACCCTAGGAATATTTCTACAAAATTATTTAACGGCTAAACACTTTCGGAGGAGAAGAATTTTTAAGTTTTCACTCAAGCCATATAAGTCAAAATAGCCTCGCCCCCAGGTGGCCATGTTTTCCGACCAATCAACATGGCTGGAAGGAATCTGATAGTGGGTCACTTAAGGAACATTCTGAATCTTTATTTTGAAAAATACTGAGAGGTCATTAACCTTCTCCAGGAGCAAATGTAAAGGTAGAATTTCTATTTCCAATATCTGCATCATCCAACAATGTGGCAATATTGCCAATGTAAAGGACATGTGTGACAAATAAATGAATTTTTTATCGTGTTCACAAAGTCAATTTTTGATTTTCAAAAGGAACTGAGCTCTCATGTATATCTAGCTACTGTATAAGTTTGGTAAACATCGGATAATAAATGATGACTTTATCTTGTTCACAAGGTAAATTTTAGCAATTTTGCCAATTTTAAAGGGCCATAATCCCGTCATGAATAAATGGATCTGGCTGGTTTTCGAAAGGAACCAAGCTCTAATGTATATCTAGCTACTGTATAAGTTTGGTAAACGTCAGATAATAAATGATGACTTTAACTTGTTCACTAGGTCAATTATAGCAATTTTGCCAATTTTAAGGGGCCATAATCCTGTCATGCATGGATGGATCTGGATGGTTTTCCAAAGGAATCGAGTTCTCATGTATATCTAGCTACTGAATAAGTTTGGTAAACATCAAATAATAAATGAAGACTGTATCCTGTTCACAAGAAATTGTGGACAGAAGACGGATGACGGATGACAGACAAAGGGCAATCACAAAAACAAAACAAAAATCTTTATTAACCCTTTCCCACATACAAGAAATTTGCAGCATACGACATTGAAAACAAACCCGAAGAAAAAAGGAAACTCCCTTTAAATGAAAGTATAATAATTGAATAGAGTTGAAAACATGGTGACAAGGAGAAAATGCTTGTTTTGAGCAATTTCTTCATTTGTTGCCATGTTTTCAGAAAGTCGTCTGCTGCAGAGGCGTCAGTAAGCGTCTATATGAAGGAAAGGGTTAAGCAATTAGGAGAGGTCTATATTAGCTGTTAGCTTCTTTCTCAATCCTATCAATTGTTTATTATCATAAATACATATACATGTATACGTAACTTGTAGAATAAGTATTGTTGAAAACATTGTGGCTTAGGAAAAATTGCTCATGATTTCTCACTTCGCAACAATTTTTTAATAAGTTATCTTCAGCAGATGTATATATCAAAATTCGACTGCATGTTGGCAATTGTTAACTTAGAAAAAGACAAACCTTAAAGTTTGTTGTTGGCCAAGCAGAGCTAGGCAGGATACAGAACCTGCCATGTCCCCCTGTGTTTTTGAGAACAAACTGTGTCACCTGGCATCCTCCCACCAAACAGTGGCCAATATCTATCAAACTGGGCACTGAAATCAGAAAGTTGAGCCAGGTCTTGCATGTTAGGGTCTTATTTATTTCCTGTATCTGTTTGGAACCCTTTTCAAAGTTAAACCTTTCGCAAATGCCACAAGTTTGTTGCAGAAAACTTTGAAAGGCAAAAATATACAAAAGTTATTAATTCAAGGATAATCATTAAATAAAAAAAAAACATTCGGGAAAAAGGTGAAATTGCATATTATAGGGTTCATTCTAGGCCACACCCATGTGCCAATGACACATATTCTTTCATTTTGGCAAATAAAAAATCTAACTGCAACAAATTCTTTTTAAGTTAACTGATACAAGTTAACCTGCAAGCATTTAGAAACAAGTGGGCCATGATTTCCCTGGATCGCTCACCTGAGTAAAAATATACTTAGGTCTTAGCTAACAGGTCAATAGTGTTACCTGTTTCCCACATGTATGTCTGAGCTAACAGGTCAACAGTGTTAACTGTTTCCCAAATGTATGTCTTAGCTAACAGGTCAACAGTGTTAACTGTTTCCACATGTATGTCTGAGCTAACAGGTCAACAGTGTTAACTGTTTCCCAAATGTATGTCTTAGCTAACAGGTTAACAGTGTTACCTGTTTCCCACATGTATGTCTTAGCTAACAGGTCAATAGTGTTACCTGGTTCCCACATGTATGTATTAGCTAACAGGTTAACAGTGTTAACTGTCTCCCACATGTATGTCTTAGCTAACAGGTCAACAGTGTTAACTGTTTCCCACATGTATGTCTTAGCTAACAGGTTAACAGTGTTAACTGTTTCCAACATGCATGTCTTAGCTAACAGGTTAACAGTGTTAACTGTTTGCCACATGTATGTCTTAGCTAACAGGTTAACTGTTTCCCACATGTATGTCTTAGCTAACAGGTCATCCCACATGTATGTCTTAGCTAACAGGCCAATAGTGTTAACTGTTTCCCACATGTATGTCTTAGCTAACAGGTCAACAGTGTTAACTGTTTCCCACATATAGGTCTTAGCTAACAGGTCAATAGTGTTAAATGTTTCCCACATGTATGTCTTAGCTTACAGGTCAGTAGTGTTAACTGTTTCCCACATGTAGACACATTTTGACCAATCTGCAACAATCAACTGTTAAAAACATTGTTGGACAAGGAGAAATTTCTCATGAGCTGTTTCTCCTTTTCCAACAATGTTTTCATCTCTGATCAATGATTTTCATTTTGATGTATGAAGGAAAGGATGTTAGTTATACAACAGAAGTCGGCTACATACATGAGAGTTTCGGAGGTGGGCGTCGACCAAGGATGGGTACAATGAGAGGCGTGTTAGACTGGGTCTGTATCCGTATTTCATCATCAAAATCTCTGAGTGAGTCTGGGTTAAAGCGGATAGCATAGTGACAACTCATACCAGGGGCTACCAGTCCATGTTCACCTGGAAATTGACCTGAAGACAAAAAGGTTTTATTGAAAAATCTAAGTTTAATCAAAATTGTGTAGAAAAGACAAAAGTCAAAGTTTATTCAAAAGTATGTAGAACAGACAAAAACAATCAAATTGTCAAATTCTTCAAAAAGCTTTTATTTAAAAGTTTTCTGATGCAAATGGTATCTAATGTTGCTTGATTTTGGCAAAAAGTAAAGAGCTAATATTGCAACAGCAAGATAGAGTGTGTACTTAAAGATAAAAGGCAGCGCCAAAATGATGATTGAACCCATTCCCACTTACAACAAATCTGTAGAAGATGATTATGAAAGCATCAAAGCAAAACTATGGAACATCTCTATCAATCAGATTGGAATTACTGAATTATCATTATGAGTCATTTCTCCTTTTGCCACAATGTTTTCAAAACTCGATTGCTGTAGATGTGTCGAAATTCAAAAGGATAATTGCTCATTAATTGTCGAAATGCATCTATCTGCATGTGAAAGGGTTAAATTTCATTAATGGATAAGTTTATATGAAAACAGCTGTCAGGACAATGCGACAAGCAAAGTTCCAGATCAGCCTGTGCAAATGTGTAGTCTGATCAGGATCTTTGCTAGTTGTAATTTAATGGCACAAATATCTTGAGCATTATAATCCAAACCAGAAGATGCAATAAATATGATGTAAAAAGCAATCTGCTAGCATGTTGAGGCTTTCTGATCCATGTGTATGATGTAAAAAGCAATCTGCTTGCATGTCCATGGTATTTTACTCCATTTACAACAGTATTTCAGTTATATCACAACAATTCTGGGAAACTACGAGTACTACCAGTATGAATTATCCTGACACCAATGTATCAGTCCTAATACCATCCATGCAACCCTCAGTGTGGAGGAGGGAAATCATTGCTACCATCTTTAAAGTCTTTGTTGCGACTCAATCAGGGATTGAACCCAGGGATTGAACCCTTATCTTGCAGTCCGGTGATGCTGCTCTAACTAATACATCACTTACCTAGGCCAATAGCAAAGTAGTTGGTAGATGGTGGTAGGGCTCTACACTGTCGGATGCAGGCAGACACATTCTTCAAGGTCAAGGTCATCTATCAAAATATCATACAGACACATTTTATCAGTAACCCTTTCTCACATGCAGACATATTTAAAAGACTCTGCAGCAGACAAATTTTGAAAATATTGTGGCAAAATGAGACATTACTGATAATGACATTGTTTTCAACTTTATTCATTAACTGTTCATTTACAGATGGTTTCCATATTTTTGACTAAATGTTGTCAAATTTGACAGCTTCAGATTGTTTGTATGTGGGAAAGGGTTAATAATTTATGGTACAAAGATAAACAGGAAAATTGTCACATTTTCTTTATTTATCCTTTCTATAATGCAGACCTATTTTGACACATCAGTTACTATTTTCTATAATGCAGACCTATTTTGACATATCAGATACTATTATGGGAAATTGATAACTCCAAATGTTGTTCGCTGACCATTGTAAGCATGTTTTGTAAGAAGGTTTCAAACCATTTTCTTACAAAAACACAAGCCTTATAGTTTGCTTATCTAAATATTTTTAAAATCTTCTTCCATTTTGGAAAACTTATGATTTTGTGAATATCTGTTATCACAATTTCTGGAAAAAACAACAACTAAAATAAGAGAACAATGTCCTAAAGAGTTTTGATAATGGTTATTGTGCAGTGCGATCACACATCAGGCTATATGATGTTTCTTTTACTGTAACCTTAAATTGACCATCAGAGAAAGGAGAAGTCATATACCTATTACGATCAACTAAATTTGCATGCCTTGATCAAATTATACTGACCGTTGATTGTAAAAAGACTTAAATAAAATTTGCTTTAAATGAAATATATATTTTCAAAGTTTGAAGTATTTGTTTAATAAATTTATGTAATTGCGATGATATTATAACCTACTTGTCCCTAATATGCCTTCCAGTTTATGGATCTTTCCTTACTTTAAATATATACATGTTTAAAAAGCAAACATACAGTAGTACAAAAGTAAAAGAATATATAGGCAAAAGGGTCTGGCCAACAAGTTCCCTCAACTTAGACCAAGCCAATTTCCAATAAATTTATAAATATTTTGACAACGCAACCAGTGTGTATATATTGAAGGCAATGTGTATTTCAACTTTGGCCAAAAGGTTTTCAAAAGTCATCCACTGAAAATGCGTCTGTATGTGGTAAAGAGGTAACAGTCTTTTCAGACAATATTGAGGCCTTGTATCATCTTTTTCTTATGAATACTCTTTTTGATAGCTTTCAGATACACATTGACAAAGTATCGTTTTGGAATAGTTTTGAATTCGCCAATCAGATAAATTTCGTCTGAAGATGGATCCGCTTCTCTTTTTCCCAGAATTATATTTACAAGTAAGTAACATACAAGTATGTCTTCACACATTTGTTATAAGTGGGTAAAATCACGAGGAATGAGAATTACACTATTGTATTTTCAATAGTATATAAATAATATATTACGTATACAATCAACAAAAGAAGAGCTGTCGGAGGACGGCGCACTCGACTATAAGCTGCTTATGCACTTAGGCACAATTTCATTATATTCCACTTACAGTTAAGAACATCTTGAAATTGACATATTTACCGTTCACGCTCCGCTCCGTTCAATTCCACTCCGCTCACGTTCCAATCCGCTCTCAAAGCGTTCACTCATTCATAACATTGTGATTGCTTTTTTCCGTTCTGTTCAGATTGAGTGCTTTTTTACGCTCACTCGGAACGCTTTTTTTCGATCAAAATCCGTTCAACGATTTGATTGGCTTAAATTAATTTCGTTTCGTTTATATTTTTTTTTACATAACCCTAAATATTAACAAACGATCTAAAGTTTTTTCAGCACAATCGTTAGTAGCAAATCGTATTACGAAAATGATCGTATTAATAATATTTGTTACATTCTAATTCAATCGGATACTTGAGTGTCTTATAAAACAAAAGTTTAGTATATATACAAATATGACTTTTAATAAAATAGTTTCGTAAAATAATTATCGGATAGTTGTTGCAACCGTTCAATGAGCGAATGATTGAATTTTTGCAATCATTATGATTGTTTCGTTCAGAGCGCAAAATTCCGTTCCGCTCATAAAGCGTTCCAACTTCGTTCCAATCACGCTCACGATCCAATCACGTTCCGCTCAGATTGTCAATTTCATGATGTTCTTAACTGTAAGTCCTATTAAATCATATATACTCTATGTTTAAAAACAAATGAATAGATACATACATTTAAGGATGTATTGAACTGAGAAGTGGATATTTTATAACATTTAACTTTTTTTGTAACATTGTTTTTTTGAACACATATAACAAATGTTTTCATGCAAATTACCAATATTTGAAAGATGATATGCAAATTTCTTGTCTTAATCACATTCTTAAGTTATTTTATCCATATCTTTGGAGGTTCACATGATCTATTGTAATTAAACCTCAAAAATAGATGCTATTTTGCCCTGATGAGAACCCATATCTGTCAGGTGTAAGAACAGACAGGTTCAAAGCTTTGAAATAAGGAAAAAACATATTTATAATATTTAACTACTTCTAAAACTTCTTCAGACTATTGAAATAACTATCATTTATCAATATTTGAAAAGAAAAGTATAAATCTTGAGTTTTTCTTGTCTGAATTTCAATCATAAAATGTTAAAATATGAATATATATATTTATCTGTTTTTCAAACATATCTACAATTGTAATAAAAGTATTCCAATATTTTCTTATTTTCAAAAGCATATGATATAAAGTTCTAGATTAAAATTTATATACATGGACTTTAATATGTTCTTTTTACCGAGCTATATTATATATAATCAAACATGGCGTCTGGACAGCGCTTGGAAGGCTCACGAAAGGTATTCTGCCCTTTATCTCAAACAAGTTTAATCCACTGTGTTTAAAATTTTGAGGCATTATAAAAAGGCATATTGACTAAACATGTTTTGACAACCGACCATTTTACAACTAAATCAGAAGAGTTAATAACAATGTTACAAAAAAAGGTTTTTTTTATAAAAAAATCCACTTCTCAGTTCAGTACATCCTTAAATATATAAAATTTAAAGCTTTTCCAAATGTTTGACCCCAAAACCCATTTGATATGTTGAAGAACTATATTTGATAAAGGAGTGATCACGATAAGAAAATAAATGTAACAAAAAAAAATCATGAATTTATCTAAAATTCTCAAAATCCACCAAAAATCATGTTTTTTAACCATAAAAGAAGGTCAATGTGAATAAAGGGTATTACACGAAATTATATTCCAAATATGAAAGCCCTAGCAAAAGTACTTATTGAGAAAAAGCAAAAAAATATATGAAAATGCCAACTTGGACTGAAACTTCACTCATTTTAACCCCCACATACAACAAATATACAGCAGACAACTGAGAAAACATGAGGAAAAAAATTGTATATTCTCTACAAATGAAACAACAATTGAGCCTGTTTGTTGTATGTGGGAAAGATGGGTGAGTGAAGTGCTTACCTCATAAACTTGACCAATCCTGTAATCTGAGAACACAACAGCTGGAGGAGACACCAGAAATACTTGGGACGGCTCTTTTGCACTTTATTAATAATAATAATAATAATAATAATATTTCATGATGAAACATGTTGTATGTGGCAAAGGGTTAACCCTTTCTCTATTATTGACGCATTTTGATGCATTAAGAGCAGATGACTATTGAGAAATTTCGACTTTTCCCAAAATGTTTTCAACTTCATTGAATGATAATACTTCATTCATAGAGCTTTTCCATATTTTTTTCCCGATACTTTCATAGTCGTCTGCTGCAGTATAATATTGTAAGAGCAAACTGCTTTGAAAATACCTTAAAAATATTTTTTTAACATTTCCCACATACAACAAATCTGCAGCAGATAACATGTCAAACTGAAAGCATAATAATTAACCCTTTCCCTCAAATAGGATATCTCTATAATAATTGATTGGATAACCTTATGACTAAAAGTGGAAAACAATGTGGCAAAATGAGAATTTGCTCATTTTGAGCAATTTCTTCTTTTGTCACTATGTTTTCAAAAAGCTGTCTGCTGCAGAGGTGTCAGAAAGCGTCTATATGAGGGAAAGGGTTAATGTTACATCTGGATTACTGAACATTTAATTTTGACTTCAAGTAGACACCATTTGGCAAAACAAGAAACTGCTTGATTTTGAGCAACTTCTGCTCTTTTCACAGTGTTTTCATAGTGTCAATACTGTAGAGGCTTCAAATGGCACCTGTCTTAGTGAAGTTCAAATTCTACAGATTTAGTTTTTTTCCCAGACATTTTTTCAAAGAGGATGATTTAATTCTAAATATTCTTACGCTGGTAAAGGATCTGGTTTTGGCTGGATCCCAATCTCTTTGGGCTTAATTTTCCGACTTTGGACAAGAGATCTTCCACCAGGTGGTGCAGAAGGTGGGATGTATCGTGGATTTCTCAGGTAATTGACTTTGGCATCCAAATTATTTAAGTCCCGTCTCTCCATCTCTCTTTTTTCTTCATTCAGTTGATGCTTCCAAGCATCATTCCTCGGAAATCGAGCCTGGAAAAAAATATAGAAAAAATATAAAATGAGCCACATAAAAACTTCTTTATTGGACCTCAAATAAAATACCAATTCCATGTTCTAAAATCTTTTTTAGACCTAAATCATTCAATAAATGACTATTCCATGTTCTAAAATCTATTTAGGACCTTAATCTCTAAATAAATGGCCTATTACTTGTTCTAACATCTTTATTGGACACCAAGCTCTAAATAAAGGGAATTTAACTTTTTTCTAAAATCTTTTTTTTACCTAAAGCCCTAAATAAAGGGCATATTCCATGTTCTATAATCTTTATGAGTAAACAAAAAAATAAATAAAAATAAGGAACAATTCTGCTTAATCCAAGATCTCCTTTTGATATAAAACCAGGAGCCCATGATGTCCCTGTATCTCTTGCCTGAGTTATGCCAACAACATAGTCAATGACAATGACTCATTTTTGGTCAGGTAAGCTATTACTAGATTGTTAACAAAGTTATTACTAGATTGGTAACAAGACTTTACTTCAATTTGGCCTGGTGACCTAGTTTTTGACCGGACTAGAGCCATGTTTAAACCTAGCCTAGATATCATCAAAACACCCATTTTGACAAAGTTTCAACATGCTCAAATTAAAAAACCTGCTTGTTAACAATACTTAACTTCAATTTGGCATAGTGATCTAGTTTTTCACAGGACATGACCTATATTTCAACTTAGCTTCGATATCACCCAACAATTATTCTGAAAAATGTTCAACATGCTGAAGATGTTAATTGTAACTCATTTTGCTGTCAGGTAAGCTAATAAAAAAGGCCCAATGCCCAGTTTAGATCCAATTGCCACAAGCCAAATAACATTATTAAGGTTGTCTGTCTTTTGTCAAATTAATATAACTTGAGGAAACTGATGTTTTGTTTCAGATAAGAATTATGATTTTCAAAGTTATCACTCTATATCCATATAAGGAAAGCAAGCTTCACTCCCTGGCAGCCATGTTTTCGAAAGGATCAGATAAATTTGAACCATATTTGTAGATGGCTCCCCACAAGGAACATTTGTGCCAAATTAATTTCAAATCAGGCGAGTCCTTTGGACACAAAGGTTTTCTCTATACTCATTACCTGTGTAAACATGTTAAAAGCTTGTCCCAAGCCTTTCCTGCACGTGTCACAAAGCTCATTGTGTGCTCATTCACAAGCTCTGTTATTGCATAGCGAGTTGGTTATAAAGTTTGAAGTTTGAATCTGCTCTCAAGCTTGCAACCAGCCCTGTTTTTCAACAGATCAAATTATTTGTTTAATCTTGTTAGAGGGACATCTCTGTTAAATAATGTTTAAATCTTGCCAGATCTTTTGGACAAGATGATTTTAAAAGATTTTCAATTCTGTTCCCCATGAAATTCAATTATTTGAAGAACCTTGAAAGGGGACCACACAAGTAAAGTTTTACCCAACTTCAAACTTTATAACCAGCTCACTATGAGCTTGTGAATGAGCACACAATGAGCTTTGTGACGAGGGCAGGAAGGGCTTGGGACAAGCTTTTAGCAAATTTGTATTTGTTCCAAACTGAAAAAATGAGATCATCTGTTTTGTGGGGTAAATTTGCAATTTTTGTAATCAACTGTTAAAAAAAATCTGAAGAAATTCACCCTTTATCATAATGTTTTCAGAATTTATCTGCTATAGAAGCATCATAAGTGATCAGGTACACCAGTTAATGATTACAGATCCAGAGTTTTCATTGATAAAGTTTCGAGGACAAAAAGAGATAAACATACCAAATACATTTCATCTTCTAGTTTAGTTTTCATGGATGAAGTTTCGAGGATAGAAAGAGATAAACATACCAAATACATTTCATCTTCTAGTTTAGTTTTCATAGATGAAGTTTCGAGGATAGAAAGATATAAACATACCAAATACATTTCATCTTCTAGTTTAGTTTTCATAGATGAAGTTTCGAGGATAGAAAGAGATAAACATACCAAATACATTTCATCTTCTAGTTTAGTTTTCATAGATGAAGTTTCGAGGATAGAAAGAGATAAACATACCAAATACATTTCATCTTCTAGTTTAGTTTTCATAGATGAAGTTTCGAGGATAGAAAGAGATAAACATACCAAATACATTTCATCTTCTAGTTTAGTTTCCATAGATGAAGTTTCGAGGATAGAAAGAGATAAACATACCAAATACATTTCATCTTCTAGTTTAGTTTCCATAGATGAAGTTTCGAGGATAGAAAGAGATAAACATACCAAATACATTTCATCTTCTAGTTCAGTTTTCATAGATGAAGTTTCGAGGATAGAAAGAGATAAACATACCAAATACATTTCATCTTCTAGTTTAGTTTTCATAGATGAAGTTTCGAGGATAGAAAGAGATAAACATACCAAATACATTTCATCTTCTAGTTTAGTTTTCATAGATGAAGTTTCGAGGATAGAAAGAGATAAACATACCAAATACATTTCATCTTCTAGTTTAGTTTTCATAGATGAAGTTTCGAGGATAGAAAGAGATAAACATACCAAATACATTTCATCTTCTAGTTTAGTTTTCATAGATGAAGTTTCGAGGATAGAAAGAGATAAACATACCAAATACATTTCATCTTCTAGTTTAGTTTTCATAGATGAAGTTTCGAGGATAGAAAGAGATAAACATACCAAATACATTTCATCTTCTAGTTTAGTTTCCATAGATGAAGTTTCGAGGATAGAAAGAGATAAACATACCAAATACATTTCATCTTCTAGTTTAGTTTCCATAGATGAAGTTTCGAGGATAGAAAGAGATAAACATACCAAATACATTTCATCTTCTAGTTTAGTTTTCATAGATGAAGTTTCGAGGATAGAAAGAGATAATCATACCAAATACATTTCATCTTCTAGTTTAGTTTTCATAGATGAAGTTTCGAGGATAGAAAGAGATACCAAATACATTTCATCTTCTAGTTTAGTTTTCATAGATGAAGTTTCGAGGATAGAAAGAGATAAACATACCAAATACATTTCATCTTCTAGTTTAGTTTTCATAGATGAAGTTTCGAGGATAGAAAGAGATAAACATACTAAATACATTTCATCTTCTAGTTTAGTTTTCATAGATGAAGTTTCGAGGATAGAAAGAGATAAACATACCAAATACATTTCATCTTCTAGTTTAGTTTTCATAGATGAAGTTTCGAGGATAGAAAGAGATAAACATACCAAATACATTTCATCTTCTAGTTTAGTTTTCATAGATGAAGTTTCGAGGATAGAAAGAGATAAACATACCAAATACATTTCATCTTCTAGTTTAGTTTTCATAGATGAAGTTTCGAGGATAGAAAGAGATAAACATACCAAATACATTTCATCTTCTAGTTTAGTTTTCATAGATGAAGTTTCGAGGATAGAAAGAGATACCAAATACATTTCATCTTCTAGTTTAGTTTTCATAGATGAAGTTTCGAGGATAGAAAGAGATAAACATACCAAATACATTTCATCTTCTAGTTTAGTTTTCATAGATGAAGTTTCGAGGATAGAAAGAGATAAACATACCAAATACATTTCATCTTCTAGTTAAGTTTTCATAGATGAAGTTTCGAGGATAGAAAGAGATAAACATACCAAATACATTTCATCTTCTAGTTTAGTTTTCATAGATGAAGTTTCGAGGATAGAAAGAGATAAACATACCAAATACATTTCATCTTCTAGTTTAGTTTTCATAGATGAAGTTTCGAGGATAGAAAGAGATAAACATACCAAATACATTTCATCTTCTAGTTTAGTTTTCATAGATGAAGTTTCGAGGATAGAAAGAGATAAACATACCAAATACATTTCATCTTCTAGTTTAGTTTTCATAGATGAAGTTTCGAGGATAGAAAGAGATAAACATACCAAATACATTTCATCTTCTAGTTTAGTTTTCATAGATGAAGTTTCGAGGATAGAAAGAGATAAACATACCAAATACATTTCATCTTCTAGTTTAGTTTTCATAGATGAAGTTTCGAGGATAGAAAGAGATAAACATACCAAATACATTTCATCTTCTAGTTTAGTTTTCATAGATGAAGTTTCGAGGATAGAAAGAGATAAACATACCAAATACATTTCATCTTCTAGTTTAGTTTTCATAGATGAAGTTTCGAGGATAGAAAGAGATAATCATACCAAATACATTTCATCTTCTAGTTTAGTTTTCATAGATGAAGTTTCGAGGATAGAAAGAGATAAACATACCAAATACATTTCATCTTCTAGTTTAGTTTTCATAGATGAAGTTTCGAGGATAGAAAGAGATAAACATACCAAATACATTTCATCTTCTAGTTTTGTTTTCATAGATGAAGTTTCGAGGATAGAAAGAGATAAACATACCAAATACATTTCATCTTCTAGTTTAGTTTTCATAGATGAAGTTTCGAGGATAGAAAGAGATAAACATACCAAATACATTTCATCTTCTAGTTTAGTTTTCATAGATGAAGTTTCGAGGATAGAAAGAGATAAACATACCAAATACATTTCATCTTCTAGTTTAGTTTTCATAGATGAAGTTTCGAGGATAGAAAGAGATAAACATACCAAATACATTTCATCTTCTAGTTTAGTATTGACAGGGTCCTCAGAAACTAAACTGCCAATGTCCGACTGACTTCGGTCCGTTGTTAGCTCTTGAGGAATCGGTGATGGTTGTTGTTGTTGTTGTATGGTTGGTAAGAATAGATCATCTCGGGTGTGCTGGCGAGAGGTCATTGTGTCTCTGGCATAGCTTGGGATTTTTTCACCTAAAAGCAGTACAAAACAAGCAAATTCATGAAATTTATATCCCCCGCTTGCAGGAAAATGTTGAGGTTAGGTTTAAACATGTCAGTAGACTTTTTATTGAACATGTATTACAGGGTAAATTAAACGAACTTGGCCTAGGTTGTTACCAAGTTTGTGGCAGTTATTGCACGGAAACAGCAAGAAACGACTTTTTTTGTTAAATAAGGGGCCATAACTCCACCGAATAAAGTCCGCCGAAAGTGACGATCAAATTAGGCCTAGCCTTTAAGGCATTTAACCTTGTTACAAAGTTTGAACAAAAAAACGGTTCACATTTGTGGCAGTTATTGCACGGAAACAGCAAGAAACGACATTTTTTGTTAAATAAGGGGCCATAACTCCACTAAATAAAGTCCGCCGAAAGTGACGATCGAACTTGGCCTAGCCCTTAAGGCATTTAACCTTGTAACCAATTTTGAAAAAAAAACGGTTCACATTTGTGGCAGTTATTGCACAGAAACAGCAAGAAACAACATTTTTTGTTAAATAAGGGGCCATAACTCCACCGAATAAAGTTCGCCGAAAGTGACGATCGAACTTGGCCTAGCCCTTAAGGTATTTAACCTTGTTACCAAGTTTGAAAAAAAAAAAATCACATTTGTGGCAGTTATTGCACGGAAACAGCAAGAAACAACATTTTTTGTTGAATAAGGGTCCATAACTCCACCGAATAAAGTCCCACGAAAGTGACGATCAAACTTGGCCTAGCCCTTAAGGCATTTAACCTTGTTACCAAGTTTGAAAAAATAAATATTCACATTTGTGGCAGTTATTGCACGGAAACAGCATGAAACGACATTTTTTGTTAAATAAGGGGCCATAACTCCACCGAATAAAGTCCGCCGAAAGTGATATTCGAACTTGGCCTAGCCCTTAAGGCATTTAACGTTGTTACCAAGTTTGAAAAAAAAAGGTTCACATTTGTGGCAGTTATTGCACGGAAACAGCAAGAAACGACATTTTTTGTTAAATAAGGGGCCATAACTCCACCGAATAAAGTCCGCCGAAAGTGATATTCGAACTTGGCCTAGCCCTTAAGGCATTTAACGTTGTTACCAAGTTTGAAAAAAAAAGGTTCACATTTGTGGCAGTTATTGCACGGAAACAGCAAGAAACGACATTTTTTGTTAAATAAGGGGCCATAACTCCACCAAATAAAGTCCGCCGAAAGTGACGATCGAACTTGGCCTAGCCCTTAAGGCATTTAACGTTGTTACCAAGTTTGAAAAAAAAAGGTTCACATTTGTGGCAGTTATTGCACGGAAACGGCAAGAAACGACATATTTTGTTAAATAAGGGGCCATAACTCCACCAAATAAAGTCCGCCGAAAGTGATATTCGAACTTGGCCTAGCCCTTAAGGCATTTAACGTTGTTACCAAGTTTGAAAAAAAAAGGTTCACATTTGTGGCAGTTATTGCACGGAAACGGCAAGAAACAACATATTTTGTTAAATAAGGGGCCATAACTCCACCAAATAAAGTCCGCCGAAAGTGATATTCGAACTTGGCCTAGCCCTTAAGGCATTTAACGTTGTTACCAAGTTTGAAAAAAAAAGGTTCACATTTGTGGCAGTTATTGCACGGAAACGGCAAGAAACAACATATTTTGTTAAATAAGGGGCCATAACTCCACCAAATAAAGTCCGCCGAAAGTGATATTCGAACTTGGCCTAGCCGTTAAGGCATTTAACCTTGTTACCAAGTTTGAAAAGAAACGGTTCACATTTGCGGCAGTTATTGCACGGAAACGAAGTGTGACGGACGGACAGACGGACGGACGGACAGACGGACAGACGGACAAACCGAAATTAATAACCCCCCTTTTTTTCTTCGAAAAAGCGGGGGATAAAAAATATTTTGAGATGGAAATTTTCTACATTTACGCTAACCCATTGCAGACTTATGATGATCAAAAGTTGTGGTCATTGTAGGATAACAACGCAAATTATGAATGGCATTATATTTTAGCCGGTGGGCAGTCATAGAGTTGAAAGTTTGGTATTGGGTTAGTTTAAGTACACATTGATTTATAGAGCTGACCACATATTTTGGGCTGTTTTCTAAATTAAATTGTAGACTGACTAAAGCAGGACTTTGATATAAGATACTATTCTAAATTTTACATGAAAGCATTTGATTCATTTTCTCTAAAAATATTCACAACAAATTGAGAAGTATGATTTTGATAATAACACTTTAATCATATTGATAAACAGTTAAAATATATCATTTGAATGGTGGAATCGGATTAACAACCTCCTACCAAATTGTTCTGTTGATTCAAACTGCATGGCATCAATTAAGCTATTTCTGCTTTTTCCACAATATGTCCATGTCTGTCTCAAAACAGTAAGATCACATTTCCAGAAATATAAACACAAAACTAATGACTTTAAAACCATTGTATGAAGAAAATAATTAACCTACCCATGGGTGGGGCTAGGGGTTGAGGTTCCTCTGTAGCATAGTCCTCAGGGGTCAGTAATTTGTGCGTCTTTAATAGCTGGCTGTCTAAACATGTACGGAAGTTGGAGCGCCCTGAAGAAAATTATATTACAACTTTCAATACCAAATTATCTCTTTACCTTATACAGATAAATGTCGGACATCTTTAACGCTGACATTATTTGAAAGCCTTGTAGAAAATAGAGACATCAATTTTCTCAAAATAAGCATTTTTTTCTATAATCTGTATTCTTAATGCGAAATTCACGATATTACACATATGTCCTATCTAAAGACATTGTACATTTTTCTTATTTAAGGATACTACATATATTTCCTAATTAAAGGCATTAATTACACATAGTTTCTCCGATGTTTCTAACAAGGAAACATATCAGGTAATTGCATATTCCTTTCCAACATTCAGATGCTTTCTGACACCTAAGTAGCAGATAACTATTGAAGTAATTGTAGCAAAAGGAGTAATTGCTCAACAATTCTACTGTAGAATTGTTGTATGTTGGAAAGGGTTAAACAGTCTACAACTGAAAAAAGTCATCCTTTTACAAAAACACCAACAAATATTAGCAAGAAGAACAACAAGAGCTGTCGGAGGACATTGAGTACGACTATTCCACCGCTTATTACTTATTGAAATATGGACTCTAATGTAGTTGCATGTAAAACATTAACCAGAATTTCTTAAAGGGTGATCATTTGCATTATATACAGGATATAGTTATCTAACTTGATTATTTTCATAGGTGTGATTGTTGGGAAGGGTTGTATAACGTTTTAATGGAATGCATAAAGTAGTTACTAAAATAATTAGACTGTTAATGTAGTTGCAAGCAAAACTTGAACCATAACTTCTAAGTAAGAAAAAGGGCCATAATTTGCATTATATGCTTGGTAGAGTTATCTTACTTGCTTGTTTACATAGGTGTGATGGTTGGGAAGGGATGTATAAAGTTTCAATGCAATGCATCAAGTAGTTACTAAGATAATTGGTCACTTAATGTAGTTGCACGCAAAACATCAACCATAATTTCTCAGTCCTAAAAGGGTCATAACTTGCATAACATGCAGGATAGAGTTATCCAACTTGCTTGATAATCTTCATAGGTGTGATAGTTGGGTAGAGTTGTTTAAAGTTTCAATGCAATGCATCAAGTAAACATTGAGATATGGACTCTTAATTTAGTTGCATGCAATACTTTAACCAAATTTCTAGGTAAAAAAAGGACCATAATTTGCAAAATATACTGGATAGAGTTATCATACTTGATTATTTAGATAGGAATGTAGTTGCATGCAAAACTTTAACCAGAATTTCTAATTAAAAAGAGGGGCATAACTTGCATAAAATGCAGGATAGAGTTATCTAACTTGATAATCTACATAAGTGTGATTCTTGGGTAGGGTTGTAGATTTTTTTTGTTTCAATGCAATACATGTAGTATTTAAGTATACTTGCATGCAAAACCTTAACCAAGGTGTGACGCGGTCGAAGACGCTGACGCCGACACCAGGGTGAGTAGTACAGCTCTCATATTCTTCAAATAATCGAGCTAAAAATTGCTGCAAAATACAGCAAAAAAAAGGTTGTGCAGTGGAGCAAAAAAGTCTCTAGACAATATTATACTCATTTCACTTATTCCATATATACGGCTCAAATTGACACAATCATGTGCAGTATACAACTTTTTAAAACATTGTGGCAAAAGGAAAAAATTCTCATAATGAGCAATTTCTTCTTTGCTGCAATGGTTTCAACTTTATTAGATTATTATAACATCATTTATAGAAATTTCTATATAGATCTAGCTGCATAGATGTTTCCAATGCCGTCAGCTGTTGTCGAGTTAATTAATACATGTAGTACTTGAGGTTGATGAGTTTATTAAAACATGTAGTGCTTGAGATGAGCTAGTAAACATCTGTTTAAGAAAGGTGGGAGCCAAGAAAACAAAATCATAAATTACATTGCTACTTTTTACAAAGTTGTGAATGTTCTTCAATAGGAGATGGACAGACAGGCAGAATAAACCCTAAGCCATCCATTTAGGTGATTTGAAAGATAACCCTCACCCAGTAGTAATGAACACATCATAAACAGTTTCTATGAAGTGAAAGTGTATTTTTTTATAACAAACTTCAAAACATGGTGAAAAATAGTGAAATTGCTCATCAAGAGCCATTTCTTCTTTTTCTCAATGTTTTCAGCACTCGTCTGTTGCAAATGTGTCTACATGAGGGAAGTAAAAGTTAAATAATTATTTATTGTAACATGACAAATATTTATATATAGAAAGAACCAATACACATTGGTCAAGCACTTCAGCACTCCTCTGCCATTTTCAGTACCCTAAATCATAACTGTAGTCAGCAGAGTTGTTCCAAATGCCATAAACCAGAAATTATATAATATTAAGAACCAGTAGGTGTTTATTAAGTCATCCCAATTACAAGAATAAATTAAACAAATACTTAAAATATTTTAAATATATACTCATTAAATGAACTATAATTAAGTCATTTTACAATGATTTATAACTATTTTTTTACCAAGGCATTTACATTTAGTTTATTGTAATAATAACTTCTCTCTCATGGTCAACTATGGTCAAAAGTTCAAAATAACATCATATAGCCATGTGCGTGATCACACTGCGCATTAATAAAAACTTTTTTTACTGAATCAAATAGGAACTACCATGGAGGCCCCCAGAAAACCGAAAATTTGCCAGTCTGGACAAATTTTTACCTCGCCGGATTGATTTCAATCTTAAATCTTGTAAAAAAAATTGGTCCACATATTGTCATAAATCTCACTAACACCTACGCTGTATGTCACTTTGTAAACGAGAACACAATCGTCTGTAACACTTACTAAGGCTTAAACAGGATTATCAATCCAATAAACTTTGACATTTAAATTATAATGTAATCTGATAGATAATGCCAATCTAAATACCTTGGTGATGAATGCTTCACCACTGATGGATGACAGAACAACTTGAGGAAATCCGATTAAATGCATGAGGTAAACTTCACAGGACCGATTGAGATTTTGAAATTTCCGAAGCCCTGGAACCTACATCCATTTTTTTAATTGTAGATAAACAACAAGGATATGTAAAAGATACAACATGGAGGGATTTCACCCCAAACTGAATTTGCACAAACAATAATGTTGTTTTGTACACACTTTAGGCTATTTCTATCAACTTTAACCACACTCAATCATCTGAGCTCCATTGACACTGAAGCTTTGTACTAAATACAAGAGGGCCATGATGGCCCTAGATTGCTCACCTGAATTATGAAATGTGATTTGAAATGCAAAACACATCAAGACGCTGGACGCTCAGGGGTAATATTATAGGGCAATGATGTCATTTCAAACAGAGAGGAAGGCTGAATGATCAAGTGCAACACTATATGAGCAATGATGTTGCTGCATACAGAAAGGAAGGCTGGAATGTCAAGTGTAACTGTATAGAGCAATGATGTCATTTCATACAGAAAGGAAGGGTGAATGGTCAAGTTGTACACTATAGGAGCAGGTACTATTTGGATCTTTTTAACAGTGTAGATCTAGATCAGCCTGTGTTATTGCAAAGTCTGATTTAGATCTACTCTGTTCAAATATGACTAGAAGCTTCTGTCAATTGTGTAGATTCTGATGGAGCAGATACATAGGCTGAAGCAATAATTATTGTTTGTTTAAACATTATTTTATATCATTTCACCAGCTAACTGCAATGGTAAACAAGAGGGCTATTAGGCCCTGGAATCGCTCACCTGAGAATGGGCTATTTAAGACATAACTCTTTCAGCGCCAATGGCAATATCATCAAGACAAACTTTCTGACAAAGATTCAAGCTGCTCAAGTCAAAAATGCAATCTCTATAGTGTTATATAACTAGATTGTTCTACAATTTGGCCTAGTGACTTAGTTGTTGACCTGACCTGACCCATATTCTGACAAAGTTTCAACATGCTCAAACCAAACATGTGGCTTCCAGGGTGTTAACAAGATTTCCCTTAAATTTGGCCTAGTGACCTAGTTTTTGACATGACATGACATGACCCATATTCGAACTTGGCCTAGATATCACCAGGACAAACGTTCTGATAAAGTTTCAACATGCTCAAGTTTAAAATGCGGCTTCAAGAGTGTTAACAATATTTTCCTTAAATTTGGCCTAGTGACCTAGTGACATGACACATATTCGAACTTCACCTAGATATCATCAAGACAATTTTTCTGACAAAGTTTCAACATGCTCAAGTTTAAAATGTAGCTTCCAGAGTGTAAACAAGATTTTCCTTCAATTTGGCCTAGTGACCTAGTTTTTGACTCGACATGAACTATATTCGAACTTGGCCTAGATATCACTAAGAAAAACATTCTGACAAAGTTTCAACATGCTCAAGCCAAAATGTGGCTTCCAGAGTGTTAACAAGATTTTTCTTAAATTTGGCCTAGTGACCTAGTTTTTGACCGGACATGACCCATATTCAACCTTGGGCTAGATATCATCAAGACAAAGTTTCAACATGCTCAAATTTAAAATGTGGCTTCCAGAGTGTTAACAAGATTTGTCTTCAATTTGGCCTAGTGACCTATATTCGAACTTGGCCTAGATATCACTAAGACAAGCATTCTGACAAAGTTTCAACATGCTCAAGCCAAAAATGCAGCTTTAAGAGTGTTAACAAGATTTTCCTTCAATTTGGCCTAGTGACCTAGTTTTTGACCCAACATGACCCAACATGACCCAGTTTCGAACTTGGCCTAGATTTGATGGAGATATATGTTCTGAAAGGCTTTCATGAAGATTGGATGCAAAATGTTGCCACTAGAGTGTTAAGAGAGCAAATGTTGAAGACGGACGAAGAACGACGGCGATCACAAAAACTCACCTTGAGCACTTTGTGCTCTGGTGAGCTAAAAATATAAAGTTTTAAACAGAACTAAAATATGGTGTAACAGAAAACCTATGAAACTAAAGAACAGTAGCAAGTGAATTTCCCATGATGTTTTAAACTGTGTTAGCACTTTCTCCTTTGCCACAATGTTTTCAACTCTATAAACAAATTATATATATTCCTTAATAAAGATCTAAATATGTTTTGTCCAAATGTCCAAACATATGCATGGTTACTCAAATGCATCATCTCACTGAACAAACATCTTGTTTCATTTTTAATGAGCTAATTTGTACAGGGAATAGAAGACTTGTCTTTATGTGGTTTTCAGTGTGCTATTGAAATTGGTCTTTTAAGTACCCACAACTAAGGGTTATATTTAATATCATTTAACCCTTTCCCTCATACGACAATCCTGCAGCAGACAACTTCGAACATATTTTGTGAAAAAATAGAAAATCTCTATAATTGAATGGATAACCTATGACTAAAAGTGGAAAAATATTTTTAAAACTTGTCTGCTGCAGATGTGTCAAAATGTGTCTACAAGCGGGAATGGGTAAATTGAACAGGAGAAAATAAAACTGCAATAAATGTAATAAGAAAATTATTCTATAAATTAATAAACAATCTTTTCCGTCCAATGTTTTATTGAACTTTGTGTCCATAGGACATGGGTGCCACGATTTCATGTCAAGGGACAGAACTCTGACATTACAGAATTGTTGACAAAATGAGTTACCCTTTCCCACATAAAACAAATCTGTAGCAGAAAACTTTGAGAGTTTTCATCAACCAATATTGAAAATTTTGATAAATACAATCATAATTATTGATTAGCGTTATAAATGTTGCTATGTTTTCAAACGTTGTCTGCTGCTGATGCATCAACAGTAGTCTGCAATTGCTGGAAAGTTTTAAACAGGTGCAAATGATGCTTCATTTACTCAGAGATAATTATGTGAGACACACAAACACACTGGTTGATAAAAGAGCAAAAGTAAAATCTATATGTGCCAAGCCTTCCCTCCACCTCTTCCCTCCCCTTTTCACCAAGTGAGGGCAATAATCTTCTGCCACATAATAACATGATGTGTGACACAAAGTGATTGACATTTACCATTGAAAATTAAACCTGTAAATTCAAAGATAAATCAGTTTTACAATTTGAATTGTAAAGTGTTCTGTCAGTCTAATCATTTTTTTAAAATATTTCACAGTTGAAAATGGTAATCAACATATGATGTTAATCTGGAGACAACTAGTGTTATCTAATTGTTATCTGAAGAAAAAAGTACATAGAAAATATCTGGTTTGTTTCCACCATGTTTTCAAACATCTGCTGTTACATTTAAGTGATCGTAAGGATTAACACATCTAGGAGACTTTGTGATTATCCCATATCTTGAGCTCTAAAGCCCTGAGATGTGCAGGATCATTTTGGAATTCAGCATATTCTGATATTGCACAGAACAATAAATATCCCATTTATCTAAATCATTCTTCATAAATACGAAACTTTAATAGATTAAAGATGAAAAATAATATTAGTTGTCTTAAACCCTTTCCTTCTTGCTGATGCCTCTAAAACAGACAACTTTTGAAAATATTTGGGAAAATGTAGAAGTTGCTCATAATGAGCAATTTCTCATTTTGCCACAATTTGTTCAACTCTATTTAATAAAAACTCTTTCATTTACTGAGTTCTTTATATAAAGAAGACTTTGTTAGATGAAAAAAAGACAAAACTATATTATTCATGTTTGGGGCCCTCTCTGATATTTTACCTGGTGGAAGTCCCAGATGGTCATATTGTTCACAAGTGTCCCTTGCATGATTCAGTTGTCTTTCATCAGCTGACATTGCTCTGGCCTGGGCTTGCATAATGTGTCTCTCAAGCATTGATGCTTCCTCCATTCTACGCTGTCTCTCAGAGAATACCTGTTGGATATCAAATATGCTAATATCATTCATTAGGTAAAACATGTTTTCAAAGTCATATGCAGAATATTTGTTATATATTTGAAAGCGTTGACCCTTTCCCACATTTACACGTTTTCAACTCTTTTCAGTAATTACTCTTTCATTTACAGAGGTTTTTCAGAATTTTGCAAAAATGTTTTCAAAGTCGTCTGTGGTTATATATTGGTAAGCGTTGACCCTCCATGTGACATTTACTTTTCTGTAATTTCACTTTCGTTTACAGAGGTTTTTCATATATTTGCAAAAATTCAAAGTTGTCTGCTGCAGATTTGTTGTATGTTGGAAATGGTTAAAGGCATCACCATGCAGAGCACTTGTCTAAATTATTAATTGATAATTGTACATGTTACTGCAGTAAATACCCCCCCTGTTTCCGAGCGTTATCTAAAATTGAATAAATTTATAGTTCATTGAATTTTTCCCCTTTCCTGAAAAAAAAAATCGCTCAGGACAAATGTGTCAGTGATAATTTTGTTTTGATTTAACTGCTTAAAATTGAAGTATTATATTATATAATAATGACATTTTCTACAACCAAACAAGAAAGCAAGAGTCTCCTCCTCTATCTGAGCATATTTCATATTTAAGTTGCATTTAGTGCTTTGAGGCATAAGCCAATGGTTTTCCTTCTTAAAGTAGAACTGCTCCTAGTCCAAATAAACTTGCATCCACGTTCAAAACCAATTCTTTGTCTGAATTATAATAGGCTAATACTGCATAGTGTAACAGATGCCAATTCGTTCAACTTTTAAAACGTTTCTTTCTGTTTTCTTCCCAGTGCCAACTAATGTCTTTTTCAAGTAAGAGTCTTAATGGAGCATTTATTTCAGACATATTTGAAACCTAAGAATGTTTGTAAAGTTCTCTTTCTTAATCTGCAGTTCTTTCATTCCTCTGACGGCTTTCACTTTTGATGGATCTGCCTTTAAACCATCTTTTGTCAGTTTATGACCACAAAATTTGGTCCTTTCTAAATTCATATTTTGATTTGCTCAACTTGAGGTTCCATTTTTTTGTCCTATGAAGAACTTGTCTTAACCTTATATTGTGTTCTTCAGTGTTTGAAACCCAGACCAGAGTATCATCCACTATAACTTGAGTACCTTGTAACCCTTCTATCATCTCTGTCATAGTTCTTTGAACTATTTCTGGTATAGATTTGATACCAGATGGAGCTCTAGTGAATCTATATTTTCCATAATGGAGTATTAAATTTGGTCAATTTTTAACTTTTCTCATCAAGTTACAATTGCAAAAACCCAGAGGTGGCATTGAGTTTGCTTGAAAACTAGTGCTCCTGGCATTTCAGCTACAACTTCTTCAATATTTTTCATAGGAAAATGTTCTCTTTGAATTGCTAGATTAAGGTCTTTTGGATCAATACATATCCTGATAGATTTGTTAGGTTCTGTGACTGTTACCATTGAATTCACCCAAGGTGTTGATTCTTTTTGTCTAACTATGACACCCATTCTTTCCATTCTCTCTAATTCTTCCTTAACTTTTGACTTTAAAGAAATAGGGACTATTCTCTGTGGATGAATCTTAGTGTCTACCTTTGTGTCAAGTTTTATTGTATGTTCACCTGGTAAGCAGCCTAGCCCTTCAAAAAAAGTTTGAATATTTAGTTTCTACTTGAAATAGTCTTTTAATTAAACCTATCTTCTCAGCTGTTTCTCCACTCAAGACAGACTGTGTTGGTTTCAACAACATAAAAGTGAATGTTCTGATATGTTTCATCTTTACATATTAGTGTTAACTGTGTCATTACATCCGGTTCAAGCCTGTGACCTGAAAATGACCTTAATGCAACATCAGCCTTAATAAGGGGTTTATTTAAGCACAAAGTCTTATAGTCTTTCCATGATAGTACATCACACTGTGCACCTGTATCCAACTGAAAGGGAATGTCTTTATTGTTTATTGTCAAAGTTTCTGTAAAAGTGTCTTTACTTCTATGTTTAGGGTTTGAATAAATGGACCCAACATATAGAGCATCAAAATCATATTCTTCCTCAAATTCATGTACTTTTTTGTCTGATTTTGATCGACACATGTTTGCAAAGAGATTTTTTCTGTGACAAACATTACATTTCATCCCAAACGTAGGACATTTGCTCTTTTCGTGAGATCTACCACATGAAAATTCAATGTTTTTCTTAAATCCTGTGTCCTTTTCTTGAATTAAGGTTCATATTTTGCATGTCGAACTGATTGACCCTTGAGGTTCCCAAATTCATTGTATTCAAATGATCTTCTGCTTTGGACAATGATTTTAACTGTTTCTGAGACAGTTCATACGACCATGCCGCATCAATCGCTCTTTCAAGTGTTCATGTTGATCCTTCACTTATCAACTTTTCTCTTACCTTGTCACTTCTGATAGCAAACACTATTCTATAACATATCATATCGTCTGTCTGTTCACCATAGTCACAATCTTTAGTCAAAACTACCAAGTAAGTTACAACATTTTCTGTACTTTCTGATGCTATCTAAACTTAAGTGCATTGGAATTTATAGCATTTGAACATAATGTCTGATTTGGGTTTCACATACTCTTCAAACTTTGTTGTTAAAGTTGCGAGTGATTTCTTGTCATCTGCTGAAAGATTTCAGGTACTTTATACCTCTCTACCATGCTCTCCAACCCTTATCAAACGTTTGCGTTTGCGAGATCATTAGCTTCCCAGTGCATTTGGGGTATGCTTTTGTGTAACCCTTCCATTGTTAGGTTACTTTATGTATCAATCTTGGGTTATGTAACCTTTTTCATGGTTTAACCATTCTGATAAATTTTCAACATGCTCAAGTTAAAAATGTGGCCTCCAGGGTGTTATCAATTTTTTTCTTCAAATTGACTTAGTGACCTAGTTTATGACCTCATATGGCCCAGTTTCAAATTTGCCAAAGTTTTGATGGAGATGAATATTCTGATAAACTTTCATGAAGATCGGATGCAATATGTAGCCTGTAGATTATTAACAAGGCAATCGTTGATGAGGAATAACGGACAAAGCATGGCAAACGGACAAAATGGGATCCCAAAAGCTCACCTTGAGCACTTCGAGCACAGGTGAGCTAATAAAATAAATGTGGACATTTTCAAAAACTAAGAACAAAATCTGACACTTATTTTTTAATGTTATTTATGACACCCCTTAATTTCCTGTGTCACACAGAAGCAATCATGTATAAGTTTCTTCTTCTGTGGAAAAGGTGAATGAGACGATGACAATTGAGAGGAAATTTATGCAACAAAAAAGTGCCTTAGATAATAGGATCCCAGCAATTTCATTCTGATTATACAAAAAGGAATTGTATTTTTCAAGTAGTGTGGCTGAGTCAGTTTGGTTGGGCCGTTGTTGAAAATGATAAAATAATTGTTATACTTATATATATTTCCAAACAAATTGATAAGAGTTAAAAATCAAATCACTAGTCCTACAGGACTATAG
Organism: Serripes groenlandicus; assembly: GCA_031761405.1. Taxonomy (NCBI): domain Eukaryota; kingdom Metazoa; phylum Mollusca; class Bivalvia; order Cardiida; family Cardiidae; genus Serripes; species Serripes groenlandicus. The sequence continues at coordinate 28,337,889 of JASEVX010000015.1, read as the reverse complement.
TAGCATGTGAAAAATATTTACACCCCTGAGTCAACCTCTTATTATGTGTATACTTTTCATTGAATGCTGTGCATCAAATTAAATTTTATGTAATTCTATCACGGTCTATTTTCTGTCTCATAGATTAAAGTAATTGAATAAAAATTACAATTAATTATCAATCATAATTGTAATGCAGGTTGAATTTTTCTTTCGCCACCACTTTCGCCACATTGAAATAAAGTTCGCCACTTTTAAATTTTAGGAGCCACTTTTAATTTTTAGGAGCCATTCATTTTGCCAATCTCATCAATGGGTCCAATAATTGTTTGTACACGCCCATAATTAAATAGATTTTTCCCAATCAAAAATGACAAACTTACATTGTCATTAAATCATGAAAGGCCTACGTTGATCGTCGAAACTAAAAAAAATTGCTTCAAAAAGCGTGTTGATATATTTAATGCATCTATAATTGCCAATTATTGCCAATTATCATATGTTCGGCCTTTAATGTATCAATATCGCTCAGAGTTGTTGGTCAGTCGTATTAAAAGGCTGAATTAACACTTCACAACAATAACACAAGTGTGAAATACACAAGCTGTCAAAATGATAAAAACGGGTGTCGTAAAAATGTTGTAAAGTGGTCACTGGTTCCCGACATTGAATCAAATGGCAGTGCATTATCTTAGATTAACGGAAACAGTCACTGTATGTCGTAAACTGATATCCAAAACAGGTAACTGTTGATGATAAAAACCTTACGCCACTTACATTCGCCACTCATGAAATAACTTCGCCACTTTAAAATAATCTTCGCATTTGGCGAAAGTGGCGAACGACGGCGCGGGACCTGGTAATGACAAGGATGATGTTGTATACACTGTGCCACCAAGCACATGAACATCAAAAGAGAAGAAATTTTTGAATAAAATTGTATAAGCCTATTATACTGGTTAAGAAAAATCTATAATAACTGGATAAGAACGACAACATATTATATAGTGTTCAATAGCTTATCCCAATAGTTTCTTTTCCTAGTATTAGTAGTCCCTGATTGAAGTAAGTCTGAAGATAAACAATAGTTTCAAAGGAACACATGTGTTACCTGCATCAGGGATGTCCCTGCCTGCATCAAAGTCACTAAATGAAAGCATGACAGACAGATGGATCTCTATAAGTAACCCTGCATAAACAGATGACACAAAAATATCATACCTTTTGCAATGCATCCACATATCTCTCATGATAGGGATCATCTCCACCCTTGGACACCGATAAATTCTTTACAGTATCTGGAGCAATGGCATCTCTGGTAAAAAGTTCTCTAAAGGTTTTCACAAGAATATGTCGGACATCCTGAGACTTCCCCGTTGAAGGCCTCTGTAGCGACATAGAGGGTTCATCCCCTCTGTTAACTGTCTGGGATATCCCAGGCATTATGACCTGAATAGGAATAGAAAATATTGGCGATTGACACCCTGTATAATCAAGACAGAATGGATGGAATCTCCAAACCTTCAATGTTGAGGCAAGTATTTTATGAATGAGCAAAAGAGGGAGAGGGAGAGGGAGAGAGGGAGAGAGAGAGAGAGAGAGAGAGAGAGAGAGAGAGAGAGAGAGAGAGAGAGAGAGAGAGAGAGAGAGAGAGAGAGAGAGAGACAGAGACAGAGACAGAGAGATAGAGAGACAGAGAGATAGAGATATATATAGGGAGAGATAGAGAGACATACATACAGACGGAGAGAGGGTGACAGAGAGAGAGACAGAGAGAGAGAGACAGAGAGAGAGAGAGAGAGACAGAGAGAGACAGAGAGAGAGAGAGAGAGAGACAGAGAGAGACAGAGACAGAGACAGGGAGGGGAGAGAGGACTTGGAATGCGATTATTGAGACTAACACGCACAGAGTGTGTGAAGATTGACGTCTTTCATTTCGGAATTAAGAATAAAAGCATACTCAAATTCATTTATTAAGTGTCAAAGCATTATTTACCACTTGAAATCCAGTGTAATTATTCAAAGAATACGACCACTGTTTACGTTTGTTGTTAAGGTTATTCTTTCCTTAAAAAATGAAGAGCGATTTTAGGGGGTACTTGGTTGTCTATTTTCTTATATTAGAATTCAAAATGTTTTCGTATTGTACACTTGTCGAAATGCATTATATTCGATACAAAAAAGTGTTTTAGTAGATATTTGTAAAGCTGGGATGAAATAATAAACTTTCATTAACTGTGTAATCATACATTAGTGTAAGGAAATGTGTTCGGTTCAATAATTCTGTCTTCGAAAATCAGACATATTTCGGAGGTTCAATATTTGTGATAAATTTGCACTAATTTATTCCAGATTTGGAGTTATTGAATATAACTTGTTACAAGTAAATCATGTGTTTGAATCAGTGCTGTATTACGTGAATAGATAGGTTACGTGTTTTGAAATAAGACCATGACACTGAAAATATTGGAAAATGGATCAAAGTACCGAGAATACTGTATGGATAACAGTGTTAAAGTGTTGCGTATCACACGAAAGAGACACTACATATGTATGTAAGTTATTGATATTCATTATGAGCCGTGTCTGTTAAATTCAAAATGGATATTTTAAGTCTTCCACCAAATGTGGTGATAATTATTTTTTCCTACTTGCACCAAAAGGAATTGGTAAATTCCGTGCGGAAGACTTGTACACAGTGGTGTCTGCTCAGCTTCGAAAGGATATTGTGGAAAACAATTGACATGCAGAACTTTTCAAACTTCAAGTTTAGCAGCAGATCATTCATTGATATGCTATCTAAAGTTACAGACAGTGTCGAGACTCTGTATATGGATTTGAAACAGTTAGATCGTGATGGAATATTACACGAGGACGTCATTTGCTCCAACTTAAGAAAACTCTGCTTGTATTGGGACAGAAGAAAAGACAGAACCCTCCAGTGTCATAATGGGCAAGCACTTCATTCATTGCTTCCCTTACTTTCCAGTAAATACATTCATCTTAAATCCCTTCATATTCTTTCTCATGTTGTGTATATAGATGGCTTACTCGATGTGTTCTTGGAAATGGAAGAGCTAGAAATAGAAAACTGTGACATTTCATATGAACAAGTGGAAGATGAAGTCAAATTATTTTTCAATAATCATAAGAATATCAAACACTTGTCAATAAGGTCTGCTGTTTTTGACAGTAAGGCATTGACCTTTATTCTGTCAAGAGTTCCGGGTTTGAAGTCACTAGATTTATCAAACAGTAATTTCAAGTGTGATGAAATTGACACAACATATATCAAACAAGAACATTTAGAAAGATTGGACCTGACAAACACTAGATCAAATGACAGGCTCTTTGGTTGTCTTGTGAGACACGCCACTGGACTTAAACATGTATCAATTGGAGACTGCGTTGATCTTACTAATAATGGGCTAGAAGTTCTTGCAGAAAATTGTCCCAACCTTAGAACGCTGGTCCTTAACGAGGTCGAGTATGCAAAGTGTAACGTTACAGATTCTGGTCTTCAAAAGATAGCAGAGCATTGCAAAGACATCCGTGTTTTAAAAATGGCGTACTGTGATGGGATCGGGGATATTGGAGTACACGCTCTGTCAGAGGCTGCTCCTTACCTCAGAGTACTGGAAGCTGCCGGCTGCACAGCAATCACTGATGCAGCTGTACAATGCATTATTAATAACTGTCCGTTTATTGAACAGCTTGACCTTGGACATTGTGTGCAGCTTACATCAGCTAGTATAAACAAAGTCATTCTGAAATGTAAAACCTTACTTCATCTTAATGTAGAAACTTGTCACAGGTTGACATATATAAACATGGAAACTGTAAACCCTGGTGGATTACACAGATATATTGAAGGTGCCGGTGGACAAGACACAGCGAGTGTATCTGCAGATGAGATTCAAGTCATACTTAACAATACAGATGAGCAATATGATACAAATCAAGACGACACAGCTGGTTCTTTCAACGAAGACAGTACTGAGGTTAATGGTGATGTAAGCGGAAACCAACTACTCAATGAACCAACAACCACACCATATGGAACCAATTTCAACACTGAACATCCAAATGTTCACAGATTCCAATGGCATTCTCATATTCGAACTTTCAATCTTGGATTCTGCTCCAAAGTCAGTAATATGTGTCTCAAGCAAATTGCAGAATATTGTCCAGATTTACAGTGCTTGAATCTTCAAGGTTGTGCAATGGTCACCAATGCTGGCGTTCTAGCGGTCATCAAAGGTTGTATTTATCTCAGAAAGTTGAACATATCCGGCGGTTCTGTCTTTCAAACAAGTAGATTAAATGACGATTGCCTTTTTCATATTTCTAAAAATTGCAAAAATCTAACTGAACTGACAATCATCAAAAATAACCATATAACAGCTGATGGTGTGTTTCAAGTTATCAAAGATTGTCCAAAGATTGAAGATATAAGTGTTGCTGTGAGTCGATCCTATGCAACAAGTGGTATTAAGCCAGAAAGTCTGACAAAAGCTGCAGGAGATGTTCAAGGAAAGACAATCTGTATTAAGATATTGGGTAATAATGTAAAAGTCGAAGTAACGAAGGACATTGAACATAAGCTTAGAGAAGAAGTCCGAGCGACAAGCAGTTGACGAAGAGTCATTTTAATGGTGAAATTCAAGACACTTGTACTTGGCAATATTTAGCCTGATCTGACAGGAATTTTGTGCAAAGATGTGAACTAATTGTTAGGTCCGACATGCATGTATTTTCATCAAATCGTAAGTGTATCATGTATTCACATTATGTAGTTCATAAAACAGATTACAAATATGATGTAAATACATATGCATCATAAAAGTGAATTATACACAAGCTTTTACATGTATGCGAAACGGTACACGTTGTCGGTAATGAACAGTGTAGATCCACATCATCCTATACACCTGTACTCTCTGATCAAGACACTCTGATCAAGTCACATTATTTACATAATCATGTCAACATATTAAGTCTACTGGTGAAGATTTTGATAAGACGGATCAGATGTACAGGCTGATCTGATTCTACACTACTTGTAAATGCCAACTTGTACTTGTATCTTTGTACCCAAATGTGAGACAGGTAAAAAGTCAGACAGGTAAAATGTCAGACAGGTAAATCATTATACTGCTTTTAACAACATGTGTGTAATGTACGACGTACATAAGAGAACAATGTAGACCAATGACAGCCTGCCCATTCAAACAGACTTACATCGGTCTAATGTTTACTAATCACTCATACATTCTAGGTAGATATGTCTACACACATGCAATAACTTGTAATAACTTGATATAAGATGCTGGAAATCAGTGGGAGAAGGGTTAAATGTGTCATATATTACTGTTTTAACCCTTTCCCACATACAACTAATTTCAGCAGATGAAATATCGAAGTAAATTTCTGAAGAATCACTTTCGATAGAAGTAATACAATTGAATAAATCTAAAAACAAAACAAAATGTGATAGAAGGAGAAATTGTTTGTTTGTGTGATAGAAGGAGAAATTGTTTGTTTGTGTGATAGAAGGAGAAATTGTTTGTGTGATCGAAGGAGAAATTGTTTGTTTGTGTGATAGAAGGAGAAATTGTTTGTTTGTGTGATAGAAGGAGAAATTGTTTGTGTGATAGAAGGAGAAATTGTTTGTTTGTGTGATAGAAGGAGAAATTGTTTGTGTGATCGAAGGAGAAATTGTTTGTTTGTGTGATAGAAGGAGAAATTGTTTGTTTGTGTGATAGAAGGAGAAATTGTTTGTGTGATAGAAGGAGAAATTGTTTGTGTGATAGAAGGAGAAATTGTTTGTGTGATAGAAGGAGAAATTGTTTGTTTGTGTGATAGAAGGAGAAATTGTTTGTGTGATGGAAGGAGAAATTGTTTGTTTGTGTGATAGAAGGAGAAATTGTTTGTTTTTGTGATAGAAGGAGAAATTGTTTGTGTGATCGAAGGAGAAATTGTTTGTTTGTGTGATAGAAGGAGAAATTGTTTGTTTGTGTGATAGAAGGAGAAATTGTTTGTGTGATCGAAGGAGAAATTGTTTGTTTGTGTGATAGAAGGAGAAATTGTTTGTTTGTGTGATAGAAGGAGAAATTGTTTGTGTGATCGAAGGAGAAATTGTTTGTTTGTGTGATAGAAGGAGAAATTGTTTGTTTGTGTGATAGAAGGAGAAATTGTTTGTGTGATAGAAGGAGAAATTGTTTGTGTGATAGAAGGAGAAATTGTTTGTTTGTGTGATAGAAGGAGAAATTGTTTGTGTGATCGAAGGAGAAATTGTTTGTTTGTGTGATAGAAGGAGAAATTGTTTGTTTGTGTGATAGAAGGAGAAATTGTTTGTGTGATCGAAGGAGAAATTGTTTGTTTGTGTGATAGAAGGAGAAATTGTTTGTTTGTGTGATAGAAGGAGAAATTGTTTGTGTGATCGAAGGAGAAATTGTTTGTGTGATAGAAGGAGAAATTGTTTGTGTGATAGAAGGAGAAATTGTTTGTGTGATAGAAGGAGAAATTGTTTGTGTGATAGAAGGAGAAATTGCTCATCATAAGTTATTTATCTTGTTGTTACACTGTTTTCAAACGTAGTCTGCTGCAGAGGCGTTAATGCATCTGTATGAGGGAAAGAGTTAAAGCAAACTCGATAATGGGACACTTCAGAAGGGCTTTCAATCCAGGACCTATGCGCTCGAATTAGGCTTGGCTATTGATTATTCCTGTTGATTGAAAACCCATGCATTGTGACCAGCGTCATTCGTCTTCAACCAATGGCTTAAACAGTCTATATGCGAAGGAAATGCGGTGTGCAGTACTACTCATGTGGTAAAATGGCCGCCTTGATGTGTCTTATAAATAAAAAACGGTTGACAACTACTTCTTACTTCCACCAATCAATCACCAAACCACGTGTTTCCTGACTTTCTGGTTCCAGGTCTCTGGTCTCCTTGGTGAAGTGACCAGAACGTCCGCCTTGGGAATGGGAGAGTCCAGGGTTCGATCCCCAATCCGGTCATTCAAAATACTGTAAAATATCAGATATGGATTTTCTTCCTTGGCGTTCAGGGTTGCGGGGATAGCATTATGACAAAGGCTAGCTCCCTACATTACAACAATTCGTATGAACTGTCAGACAGAACGAAATGTCGAGTCAGGAAGCATACAATATGAGCCCGTCCATTGCTGTACAGTGTGGGTTCAGATCACCCTTTTAATCTGCAGTCTTAAAAGAATATTCAGGAGTTTACAGAATCGTTTAACAAACTATGTGTTATTTATATGTGAACCGAGTAGACTCGACCAGACTGCAGAATCCCAGGCTGATCTAGACCTACACTGTTCACAAAAGCCAACTTGAACATTTCAAACGAAAAGGGGGTGGTGCTCACATATTCATCAGCTAAGTGTGATCTGCCTGGTATTATTATTAAGAATCATCCATTTTGATAACGTGAGATTCGAAAAGTTATATTTCTTGATATAATTAAGGTTTAATTTTAATATATAATTGAAAATGATGTTGGAATAAGAGAATTAGTGTAGAACTGTTTGTTTTGGCAATTCGCCATTATCAAACAACATTTACTAAAGACCTAAACGTAAATGTTAAAAGTGTAAATATTTGTACGTGTACTGTTTAACACTTTCACACTTGCAGACGTGTTTTGACGCTTCTGCATGAGACGACTTTCGAAAACACTGACAAAAGGATACATGTCTCATAATGAGTTATTTATCCTTTTGTCACAATGTTTTCAACTCTATTCAGAAAAAAATAGTGATTGTGTTCTTCCGATATGTTAAGATATTTTCTATTATTATTCACTACTTTTACATATTGATGGATAATTTATTAGAGCTTTATTGTTTATTGTGTATGATCATAGATCAGTTTTTGTATGATTATTCTTTAATTATCTAACTAGTCATAGACTATTTCTTAACAACAAGTTGTTTGTGTGATAAAGTTTTCCTTTTCCTGTAATTTGTACGATCTGCATTATGCCAGGTGAAAGATGTTTTAGTTGAAACTATGTAAGAATATTTCTCCTGATCCAAAACTTGATCACTTCGGAGTAAACTCTTGTGGACACTCTGAAAGCCGCATTTCTTATATTGAGCATGTTAACACTTTGTTACAATGTTTGTTTTAATTAAATCTAGACTAAATTCAATATTGGGTCATATCGTGCCAAGAGCAAGGTCACTAGGCCAAATTTGAATATTGTCCTAGAAGCCACATGTTTACCGTTTCCCCCCGTCAAATAACTTATTAGCTCACCTAAGCACGAAGTGCAAGGTGAGCTTTTGTGATCACCTGGCGTCCGTCGTCGTCGTCGTCTACACGTCCGTCTGTTAACAATTTCCTACAAATAACTTCTCCTACTAAACCAATGGACACATTTCAAAATAACTTCACAGGAATGGTCCATAGGTGGTCCTCTTTTAAAGTTGTTCAAAAAATTTAATTCCAAGTAGAACTTTGGTTGCTGCGGCATCAGAAAAGGGGAAAATTGCCAAATTATTATTGAAAATTATTTTGCACAAATATGTTCCTTGGGGTACCCTCTACCAAGATTGTTCAAATATTTCCGATCCGTTGAAAAACATGGCCGCCAGGGGGCGGAGATTATTTTCCTTATAGCATTGTTAAAACTTTAAAAATCTTCTTGTCAAAAAGTACTTGCCCGATTTGAAAATTATTTTGCACAAATGTTCCTTGGGGCACCCTTTACCAAGATTGTTCAAATATTTCCGATCCGTTGAAAAACATGGCCGCCAGGGAGCGGAGCTTGTCTTCCTTATATGTACATTGTTAGCAATGGAGCACTGCTGAGCCTCTATTTTTGTCTCAAATGTGTTATTTTACTTGAAATAACCAATCACAAAAAATAAATCCGGTGAGCGATCCAGGGACATCATGGCCCTCTTGTTTTTAAAAGTATTATTTATGAACAGCCGTGGTATTCAGGTTGGCGTTACAGGGCATTTAGCATGGTTTAAATGCACAGGAGTACTACATCCTGAATACCACTATTGGTGGGATGAGGGGAATCGGAGAAAGTGCTTCACCCGATACAGATTCGATCAAAGTGACGACATTTCTCGGACTTCTGTATGCTCTCTGTCTGTCTGTCTGTCTGTCTCTCTCTCTCTCTCTCTGTCTCTGTCTGTCTGTCTGTCTGTCTGTCTGTCTCTGTCTCTGTCTCTCTCTGTGTGTGTGTCTCTCTCTCTCTCTCTCTCTCTCTCTCTCTCTCTCTCTCTCTCTCTCTCTCTCTCTCTCTCTCTCTCTCTCTCCCTCTCTCTCTCTCTCTCTCTCTCTCTCTCTCTCTCTCACACTGTCTCTGTCTCTCTCTGTCTCTGTCTCTCTCTCTGTCTCTCTCTGTCTCTCACTCTCTCTCTCTCTCTGTCTCCCTCTCTCTATGTCTCTCTCTCTCTATGTCTGTCTCTCTCGCTCTCTGTCTCTCGCTGTCTCTGTCTCTCTCTCTATCTCTCTCTCACTCTGTGTCTGTCTCTCTCTCTGTCTCTCTCGCTCTCTGTCTCTCCCTCTTTCTCTCTCTCTCTCTCTCTGTCTCTCTGTCTCTGTCTCTCTCTCTCTGTCTGCCTGTCTCTGTCTGTCTGTCTCTCTCTCTCTCTCTCTCTTCTCTCTCTCTCTCTCTCTCTCTCTCTCTCTCTCTCTCTCTCTCTCTCTCTCTCTCTCTCGTCAGTACAATGTTCTACTGTAGGCTGTTTGCTGGTTGGTAAATGATGTAGGTTGTTGGCTGGTTGGTAAATGATGTAGGTTGTTGGCTGGATTAGCGGGTCGGTAAATGATGTAGGTTGTTGGCCGGTTGGTAAATGATGTAAGTTGTTGGCTGGTTGGTAAATCATGTAGGTTGTTGGTTGGTCGATAAATGACGTAGGTTGTTGGCTGGTCGGTAAATGACGTATGTTGTTGGCTGGTCGATAAATGACGTAGGTTGTTGGCTGGTCGGTAAATGACGTAGGTTGTTGGCTGGATTAGCGGGTCGGTAAATGATGTAGGTTGTTGGCTGGATTAGCGGGTCGGTAAATGATGTAGGTTGTTGGCTGGTTGGTAAATGATGTAAGTTATTGGCTGGTTGGTAAATCATGTAGGTTAGGTGTAGGTTGTTGGCTGGTTGGTAAATGATGTAGGTTGTTGGCTGGTTGGTAAATGATGTAGGTTGTTGACTGGTTGGTAAATCATGTAGGTTGTTGACTGGTCGGTAAATCATGTAGGTTGTTGGCTGGTTGGTAAATCATGTAGGTTGTTGGCTGGTTGGTAAATGATGTAGGTTGTTGACTGGTTGGTAAATCATGTAGGTTGTTGGCTGGTTGGTAAATGATATAAGTTGTTGGCTGGTTGATAAATGATGTAGGTTTGTTGGCTGGATTAGCTGGTCGGTAAATGACGTAGGTTGTTGGCTGGTCGGTAAGTGATGTAGGTTGTTGGCTGGATTAGCTGGTCGGTAAATCATGTAGATTGTTGGCTCGTCGGTAAATGGTGTAGGTTGTTGGCTGGCTTGTAAATAATGTAGGTTGTTGGCTGGATTAGCTGGTCGGTAAATGATGTAGGTTGTTGGCTGGATTGGCTTGTCGATAAATGACGTAGGTTGTTGGCTGGTCGCTAAATGACGTAGGATGTTGGCTGGTCGGTAAATGGTGTAGGTTGTTGGCTGGTCGGTAAATGATGTAGGTTGTTGGCTGGATTAGCTGGTCGATAAATGACGTAGGTTGTTGGCTGGATTAGCGGGTCGGTAAATGATGTAGGTTGTTGGCTGGATTAGCGGGTCGGTACATGATGTAGGTTGTTGGCTGGATTAGCGGGTCGGTAAATGATGTAGGTTGTTGGCTGGTCGGTAAATGGTGTAGGTTGTTGGCTGGGTGGTAAATAATGTAGGTTGTTGGCTGGATTAGCTGGTCGGTAAATGATGTAGGTTGTTGGCTGGATTTGCTGGTCGATAAATGACGTAAGTTGTTGGCTGGTCGGTAAATGACTTAGGTTGTTGGCTGGTCGGTAAATGGTGTAGGTTGTTGGCTGGTCGGTAAATAATGTAGGTTGTTGTCTGGTCGGTAAATAACGTAGGTTGTTGGCTGGTCGGTAAATAATGTAGGTTGTTGGCTGGTCGGTAAATGATGTAGGTTGTTGTCTGGTCGATAAATGATGTAGGTTGTTGGCTGGTCGGTAAATAATGTAGGTTGTTGGCTGGTCGGTAAATGATGTAGGTTGTTGGCTGGTCGGTAAATAATGTAGGTTGTTGGCTGGTCGGTAAATGATGTAGGTTGTTGGCTGGTCGATAAATGATGTAGGTTGTTGGCTGGTCGGTAAATAATGTAGGTTGTTAGCTGGTCGGTAAATGATGTAGGTTGTTGGCTGGTTGGTAAATAATGTAGGTTATTGGCTGGTCGGTAAATAATGTAGGTTGTTGGCTGTTGGTAAATAATGTAGGTTGTTGGCTGGTCGGTAAATAATGTAGGTTGTTGGCTGGTCTATGAATGACGTAGGTTGTTGGCTTGATTAGCAGGTCGGTAAATGATGTAGGTTGTTGTCTGGTCGGTAAATGATGTAGGTTGTTGGCTGGTCGGTAAATAATGTAGGTTGTTAGCTGGTCGGTAAATGATGTAGGTTGTTGGCTGGTTGGTAAATAATGTAGGTTATTGGCTGGTCGGTAAATAATGTAGGTTGTTGGCTGTTGGTAAATAATGTAGGTTGTTGGCTGGTCGGTAAATAATGTAGGTTGTTGGCTGGTCTATGAATGACGTAGGTTGTTGGCTTGATTAGCAGGTCGGTAAATGATGTAGGTTGTTGGCTGGATTAGCGGGTCGGTAAATGATGTAGGTTGTTGGCTGGGCGGTAAATAATGTAGGTTGTTGGCTGGTTGGTAAATAATGTAGGTTGTTGGCTGATCGATAAATGACGTAGGTTGTTGGCTGGATTAGCGGGTCGGTAAATGATGTAGGTTGTTGGCTGGATTAGCGGGTCGGTAAATGATGTAGGTTGTTGGCGGGTCGGTAAATAATGTAGGTTGTTGGCTGGTCGGTAAATGATGTAGGTTGTTGTCTGGTCGGTAAATGATGTAGGTTGTTGGCTGGTCGGTAACTAATGTAGGTTATTGGCTGGTCGGTAAATAATGTAGGTTGTTGGCTGGTTGGTAAATAATGTAGGTTGTTGGCTGGTCGGTAAATAATGTAGGTTGTTGGCTGGTCGGTAAATGATGAAGGTTGTTGGCTGGATTAGCGGGTCGGTAAATGATGTAGGTTGTTGGCTGGTCGGTAAATAATGTAGGTTGTTGGCTGGTCGGTAAATGACGTAGGTTGTTGGCTGGATTAGCGGGTCGGTAAATGATGTAGGTTGTTGGCTGGTCGGTAAATAATGTAGGTTGTTGGCTGGTCGATAAATGACGTAGGTTGTTGACTGGATTAGCGGGTCGGTAAATGATGTAGGTTGTTGGCTGGATTAGCGGGTCGGTAAATACTGTAGGTTGTTGGCTGGTCGGTAAATAATGTAGGTTGTTGGCTGGTCGGTAAATGATGTAGGTTGTTGTCTGGTCAGTAAATGATGTAGGTTGTTGGCTGGTCGGTAAATAACGTAGGTTGTTGGCTGGTCGGTAAATAATGTAGGTTGTTGGCTGGTCGGTAAATGACGTAGGTTGTTGGCTGGATTAGCGGGTCGGTAAATGATGTAGGTTGTTGGCTGGTCGGTAAATAATGTAGGTTGTTGGCTGGTCGGTAAATGACGTAGGTTGTTGGCTAGATTAGCGGGTCGGTAAATGATGTAGGTTGTTGGCTGGTCGGTAAATAATGTAGGTTGTTGGCTGGTCGATAAATGACGTAGGTTGTTGACTGGATAAGCGGGTCGGTAAATGATGTAGGTTGTTGGCTGGATTAGCGGGTCGGTAAATGCTGTAGGTTGTTGGCTGGTCGGTAAATAATGTAGGTTGTTGGCTGGTCGGTAAATTATGTAGGTTGTTGTCTGGTCGGTAAATGATGTAGGTTGTTGGCTGGTCGGTAAATAATGTAGGTTGTTGGCTGGTTGGTAAATAATGTAGGTTGTTGGCTGGTCGATAAATGACGTAGGTTGTTGGCTGGATTAGCGGGTCGGTAAATGATGTAGGTTGTTGGCTGGATTAGCGGGTCGGTAAATGATGTAGGTTGTTGGCTGGATTAGCGGGTCGGTAAATGATGTAGGTTGTTGGCTGGTCGGTAAATAATGTAGGTTGTTGTCTGGTCGGTAAATGATGTAGGTTGTTGGCTGGTCGGTAACTAATGTAGGTTGTTGGCTGGTCGGTAAATAATGTAGGTTGTTGGCTGGTTGGTAAATAATGTAGGTTGTTGGCTGGTCGGTAAATAATGTAGGTTGTTGGCTGGTCGGTAAATGGCGTAGGTTGTTGGCTGGATTAGCGGGTCGGTAAATGATGTAGGTTGTTGGCTGGTCGGTAAATAATGTAGGTTGTTGGCTGGTAGGTAAATGACGTAGGTTGTTTGTTGGCTGGATTAGCGGGTCGGTAAATGATGTAGGTTGTTGGCTGGTCGGTAAATAATGTAGGTTGTTGGCTGGTCGATAAATGACGTAGGTTGTTGACTGGATTAGCGGGTCGGTAAATGATGTAGGTTGTTGGCTGGATTAGCGGGTCGGTAAATGCTGTAGGTTGTTGGCTGGTCGGTAAATAATGTATGTTGTTGGCTGGTCGGTAAATGATGTAGGTTGTTGTCTGGTCGGTAAATGATGTAGGTTGTTGGCTGGTCGGTAAATAATGTAGGTTGTTGGCTGGTCGGTAAATAATGTAGGTTGTTGGCTGGTTGGTAAATAATGTAGGTTGTTGGCTGGTCGGTAAATAATGTAGGTTGTTGGCTGGTCGATAAATGACGTAGGTTGTTGGCTGGATTAGCGGGTCGGTAAATGATGTAGGTTGTTGGCTGGATTAGCGGGTCGGTAAATGATGTAGGTTGTTGGCTGGTCGGTAAATAATGTAGGTTGTTTGCTGGTTGGTAAATAATGTAGGTTGTTGGCTGGTCGATAAATGACATAGGTTGTTGGCTGGATTAGCGGGTCGGTAAATGATGTAGGTTGTTGGCTGGATTAGCGGGTCGGTAAATGATGTAGGTTCGGTAAATGACGTAGGTTGTTGGCTGGTCTGTAAATAATGTAGGTTGTTGGCTGGTCGGTAAATAATGTAGGTTGTTGGCTGGTCGGTAAATGACGTGGGTTGTTGGCTGGTCGGTATATGATGTAGGTTGTTGGCTGGTCAGTAAATGGTGTAGGCTGTAGGCTGGTCGGTAAATGATGTAGGTTGTTGGCTGGTTGGTATCAGGTGTAGGTTGTTGGCTGGTTGGTATCAGGTGTAAGTTGTCGGCTGGTTGGTATCAGGTTTAGGTTGTGGCTGTATTGACTGGTCGGTAAATGACGCAGGTTGTTGGTTAGTCAGTAAATGGTGTAGGCTGGTCGGTAAATGATGTAGGTGGCTGGTTGGTATCAGGTGTAGGTTGTTGGCTGGTTGGTATCAGGTGTAGGTTTTTGGCTGGTTGGTATCAGGCTTAGGTTGTTGGCTGGATTGGCTGGTCGGTAAATGACGCAGGTTGTTGGTTGGTCAGTAAATGGTGTAGGCTGGTCGGTAAATGATGTAGGTTGTTGGCTGGATTAGCGGGTCGGTAAATGATGTAGGTTGTTGGCTGGTTGGTATCAGGTGTAGGTTGTTGGCTGGTTGGTATCAGGTGTAGGTTGTTGGCTGGTTGGTATCAGGTGTAGGTTTTTGGCTGGTTGGTATCAGGCTTAGGTTGTTGGCTGGTCGGTAAATGACGCAGGTTGTTGGTTGGTCAGTAAATGGTGTAAGCTGTAGGCTGGTCGGTAAATGATGTAGGTTGTTGGCTGGATTGGCTGGTCGGTAAATGACGTAAGTTGTTGGCTGGTTGGTATCAGGTGTAGGTTGTTGGCTGGATTGGCTGGTTAGTATCAGGTGTAGGTTGTTGGCTGGCGGGAGTATAAGCTAGAAGTGACTAATGAATGGCAGGTGTAGTAGCAACTGGTAGTGGCTGGCTGATAGCAGATGTAAACTTTGAGTAACTGGTAGTAGGTGTAGGTTGTTAGCTGGATTGGCTGTTTGGTATCAGGTGCAGGTTGTTGGCTGGCGGGAGTATAAGCTAGAAGTGACTAATGAATGGCAGGTGTAATATCAACTGGTAGTAGCTGGCTGAAAGCAGATGTAAACTTTGAGTAACTGGTAGTAGGTGTAGGTTGTTTGCTGCCAGTAGAAGTGGCTGGTTGTTAACAGGTGTAGTAGTAACTGCTGGTGACTGGCTGATAGAAGATTTAGAAGTAACTAGTAGTAGGTGTAGTTTGTTTGCTGGCGGTAGTAGTAGCTTGAAATGGCTGGTTGTAACAGGTGTAGTAGTAACTGGAAGTGGTTGGCTGGCGGTAGAAGTGGCTGATTGTTAGCAGATGTAGGTGGTTGTTGGCTGGCGGTAGAAGTAGCTCGAAGTGGCTGGTTGGTAGCAAATGTAGGTGCTTGTTGGCTGGCGGTAGAAGTAGCTCGTAGTGGCTGGTTGGTAGCAGATGTAGGTGCTTGTTGGCTGGCGGTAGAAGTAGCTCGTAGTGGCTGGTTGGTAGCAGGTGTAGAAGTAACTGATTATATGACTCTTAATAATCTAATGAGCAGAGCGTCCGCCTCGGTGCAGGAGTTCGCGGGTTCGATACCCGGCCGGATCATAGCAAATACTTTTAAAACGACTGTCCTGCATGGCGCTCAGGTTTGTGGGGTTGGCATTACGACTGAGTGTCCGGATTAGTGGACCAGTACTTCTGGTAACTACCCAAGGAACAGTCGTGATATAACCGATCTTTGTTTAAAGCGGCGTAAAACACCAAACAGTAAACGTGAATGTTAAAAAACAAATAAGCATTGATAAATGTAGCTTCAACATTACATATTGATAAATGTAGCTTTAACATCACACATTGATAAATGTTGCTTTAACATTACACATTGATAAGTGTTGCTTTAACATCACACATTGATAAGTGTTGCTTTAACATCACACATTGATAAGTGTAGCTTTAACATCACACATTGATAAGTGTTGCTTTAACATCACACATTGATAAATGTAGCTTTAACAGCACACATTGATAAGTGTTGCTTTAACATCACACATTGATAAGTGTTTCTTTAACATCACACATTGATAAGTGTAGCTTTAACATCACACATAGATAAGTGTAGCTTTAACATCACACATTGATAAGTGTTGCTTTAACATCACACATTGATAAGTGTTGCTTTAACATCACACATTGATAAGTGTTGCTTTAACATCACAAATTGATAAGTCTAGCTTTAACATCACATATTGATAAGTGTAGCTTTAACATCACACATTGATAAGTGTAGCTTTAACATCACATATTGATACGTGTTGCTTTAACATCACACATTGATAAGTGTAGCTTTAACGTCACATATTGATAAGTGTTTCTTTAACATCACACATTGATAAGTGTAGCTTTAACATCACACATTGATAAGTGTTGCTTTAACATCACACATTGATAAGTGTTGCTTTAACATCTATCTTTAACATCACACATTGCTTTTTATAAGCATTAAGTTGTGGAACATAGAGATTGTGTTGTAGCTATGATAATATGAAAACTATTTCACACTCCTGAATTATGTAGCAGTAAAGTTGTCTTAAATTGATGTGGCATTATACCCCCTTCGATGAAGAGGGGGTATAAAGGAGTCACTGTGGGGCTGACTGCCGATCGGTCGGTCGGTCGACCGACAGCCATATTTTGTCCAGCCTATTTCTTACAAACCACTTGATGGAATTCAATAACATTTTACATGAAGCTTCTATACCAAGAGGAGATGTGCATATCCTAAAGGTCTTACAATTGCACGTTATTTTACATGCCATAAATCCGGTGGAATCCGGCTAGCGCGATGTGTCACTTTCACCTGACATATGTCAAGATGCCAGTTAAACTCTCTAATTCGAGCAATATACAGCCGGAGTTGGACTGTAGACTTGGCCAAAATGCCAACTTCATCTGAACATTGCAGCCAGCTGCCATAAATCCGGGTGGAATCCGGCTTGTGCGACTTGGAGCCAGAGTGGGGCACTTTCACCTAACACATGTCACGATGCCAGTCAAACTCTCTTATTCGAACAGGACGGTTGCAAAATCGGGACTTTGTCGGGAAATTTCAACTCCGGCTGGGCATGGCAGCCGGCAGACGCAACTTGGCGAAACAGGTCCTCGTGTAATACGAGGTCAGTTTGAGACGCTTTCACCTGGCATGCATCAATCAATCGTCCAATCCATCTACCTCGAACAATAGGCACGCCAAAACGAGGCCCAACTCCGGCTGAGAAATAAGTCGGATGGAAGCAATATTCATTTTCCATAGGGGACCATTATAGCGTTTTGGGTTATGGATCTTTCCCAACAGCCGAAATAACCCAGAAACCTATTAAAGTTCATTATCAAAACCACTAAAAAAACAAAACAAAACACATTAATATTCCCCTTTTTTGTTTAGCTATGACGTCAAATCAAAGGTCAAATTTGCTTTCAATTTCAGAAAATACATGTTGATCTGAAAATTGCTCCTAAGCTGTCAATTAAGCTCAAAGCAAACACTGTTTTGATTACAAATCAGTAAGAGTGTATTCAACGTTACTAAAAACACTTTCAACTTTCAACAAAATAATTATTGTCCAATGGGAGACCACTTCAGTCTTACGAATTAAGAAAATGAATTAGCCATATCTGGAAAAGTGTGGTCTTGTAGCATCTCCATAGTGTGCAGATGCATGTGAACATGTACATACACACAGTGTCACCAGAGTCATCACTGTCAGGATGCATGTAGCATAGACCCAGATGATCAAGAACTGTAGTTGCACTGTGGTGTTACGTGTACTATCCTACTCTGTTTCTCTGAGTCAATATGACCCCAAATACCTAGATGTAAACTTTTTACTATAAGGTTCAAATTAAACAATCAATATATCTAACACTTCCTCACATATTAATTTGACATGTCCGCAGCAGATGAGTGTTTAAAACACCAAGGGACTGTGACATGTCCGCAGCAGATGAGTGTTTAAAACACCAAGGGACTGTGACATGTCCGCAGCAGATGAGTGTTTAAAACACCAAGGGACTGTGACATGTCCGCAGCAGATGAGTGTTTAAAACACCAAGGGACTGACAGTCTAGAAAGCCAGGAAACATATAGGTTTGTGAACTGGTCGCCGTGATATAACTGAAACATAACGACGTTGATCACGGCTCATTGGGAAGTTCAATTGTCCTCTGCCCACGACCTTGTTATATGACAATAATAAATGATAGTTGAAGGGAACCAGAATTAAATTGACATATTATATGTAATACCGTTACACCCAGAATATTATTAGATCATAAATAATATATTTGAAATAATTTGCTCATCGTAAAAAGTCCTCGCCTCGATATTGCCTCATCAAGTTTGAAAATACAGATAAACTAAAGGCATATTTCGCCCCAGCTTCCGCGAGTTGGCGACTTTAATATTTCATTTGTAAATATATCAATTGTGTTTATTATACAAACGACTTTTAATATGATAGAAGTGGTGTCTACAATTGTCGGTCGGATTTCCTGATATTTACTGTACGACAGGATCAACCGTATAAGTATAAATCGATCGGTACAGTTATCACTAGTTCGTTTGTTTACGCCGCTTTCAACATCTTTTTGTTTATATCTGAGATGTGGTTTCAAACCCCAAACCCCCGGATTGATAGCCTCAACCGTTACCGACCGAGCTATCTGGGATCGGTATGCATCATAAGGAAATTAATAAACATAAACTCTATCAAAGACAAAATGATATGTAACATAATATCCCCTTCGTGCAACGAACGGCATAGCATACGTGAGCAATTACCTCACACTGTATGAAATGATGGAGACTGTAATTTTTTTTAAAGAAAAAATAGATTCTTGTTTATATTACATACAAATTAAATTTAGTTAAAAAGGACAGCAAGATGTCACACCTAGCTTATGAATCGAACCAATGACACGTGCACTCTGAGTTTTGAAGTTCTTAGTTCTTACCAACCAAGCTATCAGATCGGTGATGTTTTAATCACCCTCTTTAACATATTCATAGGTCGAATAATCACATACATGTAGGTAACGGTTGATCAGCCGAATTGCCGAATTATAACGCAGATGAGTGACGCGTGAACTATATTTACTAGTATATGTTCAGTTTTAAATAAAATATAGAAAATCAGATTGCAAAGACGTATATGATACTGTACCTTTTTGAGTCGCAGATACCATGAAAGATAGATTATTAAATTATTGACCTGGTACGGAATTTTGAGTACAAATATATATTATGCTGGACTATAATGTATGAACCTAAGTAGCTCAGTCGGTCGAACCGCTAGTTTGTCAATCCAGGGTTTGTGGGTTCGAACCCCAGACCGGTCAACATTTCGTAATGTGATACATATGTGATGTGACAATGATGTTTATGCGACTATGTTATGATATGTGTGGGTGGTGCTCTGACTCTGATGTGACTGTGATATGATGTGTGGGTGTAGCTTTGCTGTGACTGAGATATGATGTGTGGGTGTAGCTGTGATATGATGTGTGGGTGTAGCTGTGCTGTGACTGTATTATGATGTGTGTGTGTAGCTGTGGTGAGTGTGGTTTGACTGTTATGTCTTTGAGGTGTGTGTGATTTGATGACTTGGTTGTCTCTGATGTGACAGTTACGTCTCTGCTTTGACTGTGCTATGATTTGCTATGTGCTGTGATATGTTGTGTCTGATGTGATGACTATGATGTATCTGATGTAACAGTTATGTCTCTGCTGTGATATGATGTGAGTGTTGTGTAGGATACAACTGGTATGTCTCTGATGTGACTGTGATGTGTGATGTGACTGTGATGTGTGGTGTGACTGTGATATCTCTGATGTGATAGTGATGACTTTGATATAACAGTGGGGTGTTGAAGACCAGGGTCTGTATGTGATGGTTAGTGAGTGTTGTTGGGTATGGTGAGATGAGTCTGTGTGACTTATGTGCGGGTAGGTTGGTCAGAGGCTGATGTTAGTCGAAGTCAATTCAGAGGCCTATTGCTTCAATACGTAATTTTATTTTCACTCGCTTTTCAACAATTATACGTTAACATTAACCGAATGTTGCAGTTTCCTAATTATTGTTCAAGTTAAACTCAATACTGGAACAATAATTCCATTTTTAAAGATTAATTATTTTTCTTAGACCTTTTCTACTATAATATGGTAAACGACTAGTTGTGTTTATTCACCAAGATGAACTCTGTGACTTAATGGTTACACGACAACAGATGAACTCTGTGACTTAATGGTTACACGACAACAGATGCACTCTGACTTAATGGTTACACGACAACAGATGAGTTCTGTGACTTAATGGTTACACGACAACAGATGCACTCTGACTTAATGGTTACACGACAACAGATGAACTATGTGACTTAATGGTTACACGACAACAGATGAACTATGTGACTTAATGGTTACACGACAACAGATGCACTCTGACTTAATGGTTACACGACAACAGATGAACTATGTGACTTAATGGTTACACGACAACAGATGAACTTGATTTTAGGTTAAGATTTTCCTATATGCAGATGTGCGTAAAGTTAGCCGGAGTAGCCGCAACAGCCGGAACTCCGGCTGTATTTACCATCCGGAACAGCAGGAACTTCTGCTGCTCTGGCTGTATTAACCAGTCGGAACAAGAGAAACTCCGGCTACTCCGACTGTATTTACAATCCGGAACCGGCGGAACTACGGCTATTCCGGCTGTATTAACCAACCGGAGCAGCTGGAACTCCGTCGACTCCGACCGTTTCAACCACCTAGAACAGCCGAGACTACTGCTACACCGACTGTATTAACCAGACGGAACAGCGGGAATTCCGCTTACACCGGCTGGGAATGGCAGCCGGCTGACGCAACTTGGCGAAACAGGACATTGTGCAACACGAGGTCAGTTTGGGGCGCTTTCACCTGGCATGCATCAATCAATCGTCCAATCCATCTACCACGAAAAATAGGCGCGCCAAACCAAGAGTGGGAGCGACTCTGTCGGCCCAACTCCGGCTGGGTTTTTCAGCCGGCTGCCATAACTCCGGGTTGAATCCGGCTTGTGCGACTGGGAGCCAGAGTGTGTCACTTTCACCTGACATATGTCTCGATGCCAGTTAAACTCTCTAATTCGAGCAATATACAGCCGGAGTTGGGCTGTAGACTTGGCCAAAATGCCAACTTCATCTGAACATTGCAGCCAGCGGCCATACATCCGGGTGGAATCCGGCTAGTGCGACTCGGAGCTAGAGTGTGGCACTTTCACAATGGAGTTATAAGAGATGAGGAAATAATAAAAAACATAATTCCCTACATTACATTAAAACGGTGCACATAAATATAAATATATACACACATGTGTTTACATATTATAGAACGAATAAAAAAAAAAGTGATTAAATTGCTGAAAAGTGTAATGAGATAAATTTCGTTTAGATCAGATCAAAACAAACAGGATTATCTTTTTACAGATGCCGTATTCTACGTTTATAAAGTCACCCTTTAAACAATGATACAGGATAGTTAAATAAATAATCTATTGATATAAAAGGCGTTATCTAGTTAATAATATTTGGCAACTTTGTAAAATATTAAAGCAGGTTTTGGCACAAATTCTTATCAAATCTACATTTGAAAACTGGAAGCAGTAAGCTGCAAAACCCAGCCGGAGTTGGACCGACAGAGTGGCTCCATCCCTCGTTTTGGCGTTCCTTTTGTTTGATATAGACGCATTGGGCTGTTCATTGGTGCATGCCAGGTGAAAGCGCCTCAAACTGGCTTTGTGTTGCATGAGGTCCTGTTTCGCAAAGTTGCGTCAGCAAGTCCCGAATATGCACCCGTCCTGTTCGAATTAGAGATCTTAACTGGCATCCGTCCAGCTAGATTTATGACAGAGTGGCTCCTATTATCAATTTTGCATGCCTCATTTTTGAGATATATGGATTGAGCGGCCCATTGACGCATGCCGCTGGAAAGATACCCAAATTGACTAAGACACGACTTTGCAACCGTCCTGTTTCAATAAGTGATTTTAACTGCACAACCCAGCCGGAGTTGGGCCGACTTTGGCTTTGAGTCACTCTAGGAACAAGATCAAGACAAGATGAAACTATCCAGATAGGCTCCTGATACTTGCGGTGGTTCAAGCTTGTCCATAACGACAGTTCAGGCTCGCCAGAATTAACACAGCCGGAGTTGTCGGAACTCCGGCTATTCCAGCAGATTGATACTCGTTATAATTTCAAGGATTTGCACCGACGTGTTTGAGTTAAGAGTTTAGCCGACATCCTGACATATTTTGCGCCGACGGACGGAGTCTAGATTTTTCCCAATGAATTACCGACTTTGCACCTGTTTGAGTTAGAGAGTTAAGCCTGCTGCAACCTGGCGTCGAGTCGAACAAGCTTGTCCGTAAAGACAGTTCGGGCAAGCCGGAATTGCCGAAACGAGGACTTTTACGGCTGATAAATACAGCTTGGGTTGGCAGAGCTCCGGCTGTTCAGACTGGTTGATACTGGTTCGATTTCCCGAATGTGCACCCTATTTTAATCAAAATAAAGTTTAACATGTGAAGCGCCGACATAATTGCTCCAACCAGACCTACGAGATTCACTAGTTGCCGTTTTAGCATCCAGCCAATATTAATATGTACAGACAATGTATTTCCACATAATGCATGTCGCTTAAGCTTTAGGATGACCAGAATAGCCGGAATGATGATTTTGTCTCGTTAGTGCAGTCGACGTAATAGGAAATACAGCTAATCCGGCCGGTTAATACAACCGGAGTAACCCGAACTCCAGCTGTTCCGGCTGATAAATACAGCCGGAGTTCCGGCTATTCCGGCTTTTCCGGCTACTCCGGCTAACTTCACGCACATACATTAAGGTCACATTAAGGTCAATTATTGTCAAACTCATGTGAATACAATTCTATGTTTGTGTCAAAAGATACGTCTATGGCCATAGTATTGTATTAGTACATCGAAGGTGATTAATTAGTCTAGGACCATATGTCCCACGGCGTTGGTTGACTAAATTACTCGTGTTCGTTCGTCGTTAAAGAGCACTTCATCAACCATGACCACCACAAGCGGTATCTTACCACGAGCCCATTGATAATACTGTTTACATTGAATCTACAATAGACTTCTTTGAAAACATCTACGCAAGGGAAATCTTTATCAATGAAAGTTCAAATATTAAAAAGAGTTGAAAACGTTTGAGCAAATTCTTCTTGTAAAATTGAAAAGACGTCTGTTGCAGATGCGTCAAAATTCGTCTGCAAGTGGGAGAGGGTTAAAATTGCAAAGCATACACAGAACTTAAGACAGAATAAGAATGGATTCTTGTTTATTATATCAAACTTGTACAAAAAATAGCCATACAAATGTTAACAGATAACATGTGTGAACAACAACATCATTATTATCGTTACAGATTAAGAAACATACTGTGGCCTCAAAAGTAGTGTAAGTAAAAGGTCAAATGGTGAAAAATCAATTACAAGGAGATAACGTCGTTGTTATAAAAGAAATTATGAAGTTAATGATATATATGTTGATTTATAACCAATACCAAAAACAGACAGTAACCTGACAGAGAGCTCTAACCCCTAAAACATCATAGTGTACGTAAGGCTATGTCATAAGAAATACATTCCGCGGTACAACCAGAACAAAGTTATCTGTCACATTGTGAACAATCTTTGTATTTGGAAGAGTCCAGAGCCAGTTATAGGTATACCAAAATGAACTGTGGATTTGAGCAGCCAACATTATAGAGCCTTATCTGACGACCCGGATGTGCCGACTGGCCTGGCGGCTCTATAATGAATGCACACAATCTGTACCAGTAGTCAAAGGGTTAAATCGTACTGGCCTGGCTCTATAATGAATGCACACAATCTGTACCAGTAGTCAAAGGGTTAAATCGTACTGGCCTGGCTCTATAATGAATGCACACACTCTGTACCAGTAGTCAAAGGGTTAAATCGTACTTGCTTTTCGTAATTATGGGAAGGTTCGTATTTACAAGAAATGAAAAAAGAAACTATTCGATCTTCACCATAAATAATAAATGTAGTACATGCCTGTAATAGTTCAAAGACGTACATATTCTGGAATACAAAATCAAGTTTACCAAATATCTTTTCTTTCTTAACTTAATTATTTTACATTGATTGTAGAGCTTATATATTAATGAATCCCGATGTTACATCCTTTGAAATGAAACAAGTACTGACCCCGCATGTGTGGGAAGATCCCAAAATTGAACCCCTTTAACGGGAGCTGTACATGGATAAGGGGTTTTCCCAGTTTTCAACATTATTTCAGCTATATCACGGCGAGAAATCATTTATTCGTGATACCTGGTTAAACAAACCAGTACTAGGCTAGGAAATGTGCCTTGCATAATGGCACTCCTACATGACGGTCGTACCGCGACTTGGGATCGAACACGGGTCTCCCGATTTTATATCCCCAAAGCTAACCACTCGACCTTGGTGGATTTCTTTCAAAATGAAGTCTTTATTGTAAATTATTCTTGAGAATTCAGAAGAAATAGTGCTAATAATTTATAGATTCGTCTTTTTTTTGGCTCCCAATTTTAAATCCATATACATATATACATATACATATATACATATACATATACATATATACATATATACATATATACATATACATATATACATATATACACATATACACATATACATATATACATATATATATATATACATACATATATATACATATACATATACATATATATATATATATACATTCTTCAATGAAGTGTTCGTATGAGTGGACAAACAAAAGTTCACGTTATAAATACGCATTTACTTTTTTCTCTGAACAAAAAAATGACCCCTGAATGTTTATCGCTGTACATAATACAAAGTTAACAACAGCATTTGGGAAAAATATCGCTGCATATATGATATTACAATAATACGAAATATGAAAAGCAACACTGTGTTGTAAAAATAATATTAACCGTGGACAAGTGTATACAACATTCAGATAAGAACTCAAATAGGTCGACACAGTATCTTGGTGAGTGTTTGTATCATCAAGTCTCGCTATGTCCACGAACATTCACGAGGGTTCCGTGTCTACGACTTTTCGAGTGCAGTGGTCCGAATGGTGTATTCATGGATCTGCGGTCAATTTATATTCACAATACGTCCGTTAATATGTATGCAACACCCTCCTACCACAGTCATAGCCAAAATCCCCGCATTGTTATATTTTCACGTCAAAAAACACGTATGGCGATAGGAGCAAGAAGTGTCTCCTTATATGTAATATATAATGTACATCTAAATGTAACTGAGCAAAATAGCTACGAATTTATAAAATCCAGTTTTCGTCCTAGTACCTACTATTTTCTGTCAGAGATGCAAAGAAACATATTAACAAACAACAAACATAAAACACAAACAGAATCACGGTTTACAGGAAACATTGCATTGAAATATTAAGATCTAAAATATTGCTCAACATCACATACCGGGCTTGATCAAAGGTAACCTCAATTTCATTACATTGATAGGTTTTCAAAAATGAAGTCTAGTTTCTTCATTTCATAGACTGCTATTGGAACATTTCATGTCCTAATTATATATTCATTCATGAAATATTTATATAAAAAAATACAATTCATTCTGTGAAAAAAAATAACTTTTCAAACACTATTTTACAAAACACAATGGGTGGTTTTTGAATTAACAATCACGATTTTCAAACAAAAAAAAGTTATTTGAAGGTCCGTCAATGGATTAGGGTGTTTACAAGTTCGTTGAGGCTTTGCTATGTCTCTGATGTAAATCGTCGTTCTCTTCATCCACAAAGAAAACTGGTTTCTTCTTTTCCGAAATGATGTGGACACCGTTCGATCCATTACCCACTGGGTCATCATAGTAGTTCAACTGAAATAAAGATATCGGTTTGTGTGGTGTCTTACGCAACTTTTAATGACGTTTCCAGGTTAATGTACTAGTACAACTGGTCCTGTTTATTGATTGATTGTGGTTTAACGCGTTTTCAACAATTTTTAAGTCATATCACGGCCGCCAGTTCACCTACTCATATATTTCTTAGCTTTCTCACACCAGTACTTCATACAACATACTTTCAAAGCAACTGGCTGCTTTTACATCACATAGACTGATAGCCCATTGATGGAAGACGAATGGTGCTTGTCACAATGACTTTTGACAAACTTCAGAAAGCTTGTTGGCCGAGCTGGGGTTCGAACTCACAACCCCTGGATTGACAGCCCGCGTCGCTACCGACTGAGCTACCGGGGCCCTTTTACCTGATATCAGCCAATCATTCGTAATACTAACACCCCAATCTTTAGCGCAAAGGAGTGAAAGCTTTTTCTACCGTTTTTAAAGTATTTTGTATGACCTAACCGGGATTCAAACCCGCGACCTTCCGCACCGGAGTGGTCGAAGGAATCAGACACGAATTGCTTGATTGACTGATTAGTCTTCAATGCTTTTTTTGCTATTTTGAACATTTCAATGATGTCCAGGCGGTCACCATGTCCTTCCGGACTCCCATGCACTAGTACTCCCCATTATAATGATCCAATACAATTTACCCTTCAAACACAGACAATGGTGGCCCAATAGTGGTCGACGAATGAGGTAAGTCGCACTGAGTTTTGTCAATCACCCGGAAAACAGAATGGCCAAACTGGGATTCCTACATATGTTCCCCTGATCCATAGCCATCGTCCTTACCAAATTAGCCAAAATCAACGTTACCATTAGTATAACGAGTGTAGCTAATTATGTAGTTACCATACTAACGGATCAAAATCGAAACTTATTTCAGAATATTGTTCAACCCCGTTAAACCCTTATTGGCGAACAGTTCAGAACAAGCTGCGCGACTGCCTATGTTGGTCTGGTTCTACACTGTTCGCAAATCTCCTAAGTTTTTGTTTTTTTGAGCGCACTTATCAATTTGCATTTTCCATATCTGTCTTTAAGTGTCCTTATACTTAGTTCTGTTCACAGTTTTAAAGCATCACTACTCACGTACACGCTTACCTTTCCGATAATCTCCTCCCTGTCGTTCGGATTTTCTGCGTGTTTACCAGGCAACAGATCGTCAAGCCATTTCAGTTCATAATGGGTGAATTTACATTCCATCATCTTACGGACCAAACCAGTCGCCAACACCTGGTCAAACGGTAAACAGAGGGTCATACAGAGGGTCAAACAGAGTTATCACGTTGACAATATTTACCTCCCCTTCTATTTTATGTAATAAGCAACAGTTTAAGCTTAGAAACAGTTCATATTTTAAATATACATGGATAAACATTATTAGATGAATTCATCACACATCAAGACATATCTTTGAACATGAAAATAACATTCAGTGAGTTAAAAGTATTGTTACATGTAAAATGAGAATTCTACGTGATTCTCGATATTGACTGCAAGTCTAATAGGGACTCTCATCTGTCTTCGTAAATGAGACAAAAAAACAAAACTGTGAGTCAAAATAAAGAAACTGCAAATACTTCAAACATCGGAATATTTATTTAATTTAGATGTGTCATAACTTGGTGTGTTTAAACAAACACAATTGTATTATGTTCAAGACAATTAAATTTATTTTTTCTAATAATAACTCCCATGTCATTTCCGAAACCCTATCAAAAATATAAGTCGCGGGCTTCTGCCCGGCGACTAATAAAGATGGTAACTGCATCACAGATTGGAATACAAGGGAGATAAGTTCGATGGAGTTGACTGTCTATACACATGTTTCGTAACAATAAACTTTAACTTCGTTTCTAGTCCAATATGAATAATTAAAAAAAAAAAAATTATGGTTAAATGCCTTGTTCTGACATAACTTTTGTTATTTAAACGAACCTTGATGAGACACTACTCCCGTATCAATACTATCCTCACTACTAGTTATGTATCTGTACGCGAATCTAAGGTAGAGATCTAGTCTGGTTCCCGACTTCCTATCATAGTAATAAGGGGAAGGAACTCCAGACTAAGGTAGATCATGAATACTCTTTACGAATAGAAGGTAATTAAAGGTAGATAACCTTACCATCAATGGGAAGCCGATGGAGATCAGTTTGATGGATTTAACTGCCCACAGAACGCCCAAACATATGATCTGGATGAAGGTAAACACGTGAACTCGGTATAACTGAACGTGACGTAGGTATGGAAGATCGGGTTGATATTTGACTGGTTGTAAGAAAAGGTACAATCGATCCACAAACTGAAATTAAAACAATATTTACTCTTTACAACACTATTTACTCTTTACAACATTCACACGAATATACAACATTCACACGAATATGCAACATGCACACGAATATGCAACATGCACACGAATATACAACATGCACACGAATATACAACATGCACACGAATATTCAACATGCACACGAATATACAACATGCACACGAATATACAACATGCACACGAATATACAACATGCACACGAATATTCAACATGCACACGAATGATTACACATGCGCAGGGCAGCCGACTTTGCAAACATTATGGTGGTTAATAACGAAATTGCTCCTTAATAAGAAATTCGCATTTTGTCCAATAACGTACACTTTCATTTCTACAGATTTTCGATATTTTTGACCAAATGAATTCAGAAACGACTTCTGCCGATGTGTTTTATATATGGGAAAGTGTAATTATCTTAGCTGTAACATATCCCGTACTTTACGTTTGATGATGATTTATAATGATCTTATTCTCAAGACAAATTGCTATGAATATCAATAGTATGGGGTGCAGATAAAAAATTGCATTTCCATATATATCCATCTGACCTTCTTGGAACCATTTGTGACTTATTGTCGAAAAGTGCAGCGCCAGATCAAATTGTGCATATGTTTATATTCATAGGTACATACACTGATAGGTGCATACACTGGTAGGTACATACACTGATAGGTACATACAATGATAGGTACATACACTGATATGCGCATACACTGATATGCGCATACACTGATAGGTACATACACTGATAGGTACATATACTGATAGGTACATACACTGTTGCTGCTTAAACAGAAAATGCAAGTGGATGGATTTCGTTAATCACGTCTGGTATATAGAAATTTTCAGACAGATGAGGTCTGACTTTATATCTCTTTATATTTTAGAAGAATTCATACATAGTCCTAGAATAATTGTTTATGAAATACAATTGAATAATAAATGTATACACTAAACAGTTTTATTGACGCCGCGTGGGAGCGCGGCGTCAGTATGGGATAGGTTTTAATTTTGTACCATGGGGTGACGTAATCGAAAAGGGAGAAACCAATGTTATTATTGTTAAAAAAACCTCTGTTGTTTGATTGAAAAAAACAACCTTTATGAATCAATAAATTGTATTAACTGATTTAAGAAACAACAAGATACAAAATACGTTTGTCTTCTACCGTTATTACAAAACTTTATACACATTTAATTTGTATTTAATAACTTTTCCCCAACTGTCTAGGCTACGCTGTTTTTGATTGTTTGGTTTACGGCCCCAACCCAATTCATCAAAGCTCAGAGAAAAAGTTCACTTTTCCCAAACTTTCTAGGCTACGCGTTTTTAATTGTTTAGTTTACGGGCCCAAAATTCGCCGGATGTTTTTGCCTATTTATAAAAGTGTGTGAAGTTGGCAGAGCATTAGACGTTAGACATTAGACATTCAAAAAAAATATTCGAATGTCTAATTAGACGTTAGACATTCGATTAGACATTCGCTAATTTTGATTATCGAATGTCTAATTAGACATTAGACATTCAATTAGACGTTCAGAAAAATCGCAAATGTTAAATATCGATTGTCTAATTCGACATTAGACATTCAATTAGACATTCGCAAATTACAAGATCTATAACCCAAATTCGTCGGAGGTCATTGTACATTCAAAAAACGAATGTCTAATTGGTCAGTTAGACATTAGACATTCGATTAGACATTCGCAAATTAAGGGATTTAGGTACCAAATTCGTCGGAGGTCATTGTACATGCAAAAAACGAATGTCTAATTGGTCAGTTAGACATAAGACATTCGATTAGACATTCGCGAATTACGATATTTAGGTTCCAAATTCGTCGTAGGTCAACGTACAATCAAAAAACGAATGTCTAATTGGTCAGTTAGACATTAGACATTCGATTAGACATTCGCAAATTAAGAGATTTAGGTACCAAATTCGTCGGAGGTCATTGTACGTGCAACAAACGAATGTCTAATTGGTCAGTTAGACATTAGACATTCGATTAGACATTCGCAAATTACTATACTTATTCCTCGAAGGTCATTCTACATTCAAAAAACGAATGTCTAATTGGTCAGTTAGACATTAGACATTCGATTAGACATTCGCAAATTAAGAGATTTAGGTACCAAATTCCTCGGAGGTCATTCTACATTCAAAAAACGAATGTCTAATTGGTCAGTTAGACATTAGACATTCGATTAGACATTCGCAAATTAAGAG
Organism: Serripes groenlandicus; assembly: GCA_031761405.1. NCBI lineage: Eukaryota > Metazoa > Mollusca > Bivalvia > Cardiida > Cardiidae > Serripes > Serripes groenlandicus. The sequence continues at coordinate 28,307,212 of JASEVX010000015.1, read as the reverse complement.
ATTTAGGTACCAAATTCGTCGGAGGTCATTGTACGTGCAAAAAAAGAATGTCTAATTGGTCAGTTAGACATAAGACATTCGATTAGACATTCGCAAATTACTATACTTAGGTTCGAAATTCGTCAGAGATCATTGTACATTCAAAAAACGAATGTCTAATTGGTCAGTTAGACATTAGACATTCGATTAGACATTCGCAAATTACAAGATCTATAACCCAAATTCGTCAGAGATCATTGTACATTCAAAAAACGAATGTCTAATTGGTCAGTTAGACATTAGACATTCGATTAGACATTCGCAAATTACAAGATCTATAACCCAAATTCGTCGGAGGTCATTGTACATTAAAAAACGAATGTCTAATTGGTCAGTTAGACATTAGACATTCGCAAATTACGAGATTTAAGTACGAAATTCGTCGGAGGACATTGTACATCCAAAAAACGAATGTCTAATTGGTCAGTTAGACATTAGACATTCGATTAGACATTCGCAAATTAAGGGATTTAGGTACCAAATTCGTCGGAGGTCATTATACATGCAAACAACGAATGTCTAATTGATCAGTTAGACATTAGACATTCGATTAGACATTCGCAAATTAAGAGATTTAGGTACCAAATTAATCAGAGATCAATGTACATTAAAAAAACGAATGTCTAATTGGTCAATTAGACATTAGACATTCGATTAGACATTCGCAAATTAAGAGATTTATGTACCAAATTCATCAGAGATCAATGTACATTAAAAAAACGAATGTCTAATTGATCAGTTAGACATTAGACATTCGATTAGACATTCGCAAATTAAGAGGTTTAGGTACGAAATTTGTCTGAGGTCATTGTACACGCAAAAAACGAATGTCTTATTGGTCAAATAATTATCTCGAACATACCGATGACTCGAACACATCGATATCTCGAACTTTCCAATAACTTTTCGATTATCTTTAAAAAAAAAAATCTCGATATCTCGAACTTTATCGGAAAGTTCGAGATATCGACAAGTGCGAGATATCGACAAGTTTGAGATACCGAAAATTTCGAGATATCGGAAAAAATATGAAAAAAAATTGGTAAGTTCGAGATATCGAAAAAAAAATATAATTTTCTTTTTCGAAAAGTTCGAGATATCGGAAAGTTCGAGATATCGAAAAAAAAAAAAAAAAAAAAAAAAAAAATATCAATATGTTCGAACATTTCGATTTCTCGATTATTTTTTTTTGATATTTTTTTTTTTCTCGTTATCTCAGAAATTTGCGATATCGTATTTTTTGTTTATATACTTCCGTTTTTAACTCCACTGGCTGAAAGCCAGTCGAGCTTATGTCATGGGGAATCGTCCGTCCTGCGTTCGTGCGTGCGTGAGTGCGTCCGTGCGTGAGTGCGTACTTACGAGAGTAATCTTGTTGGATAGTGTTTTTTCGTAAACCCCAGCCACCACTCTTATAAGACACTTTGATAAGAGTTTTTTTTTTTATACAATTGTGTTATGGGTATCTAATTAACATATCATTGCTATTTATTCCGTAAAGGGGGGATAATTACGGAATAAACCATGTGCTTGTTGGGTATACCCAACAAGAGAACATCAAAGGAAAACACCCAACAAACGCCTTTTGGACGTACGTGCGTGCATGCGTGCGTCCGTCCGTCCGTAAACGTTTTGCTTCAAACTGTTTCTCCTACCTAACCACTGGACCAATTAGGATGAAACTTCATAGGAAGTATCCTCTCAATGATCTCTCCTCATTCCTCAAACTGTTTGGGATCCATGCAAAATTCTGGTTTCCGAAAGAAAAAACAATGAAGACTTAAAAAATCTTCTTCTCCTCCGTAGGTATCAGGCCGATTTTCAAATAATTGTGTAGTAGTGAAGACTTAAAAAATCTTCTTCTCCTCCGTGGTATCAGGCCGATTTTCAAATAATTGTGTAGAAATGTTGCTTGGGTGACCTTCTTTCAGATTTTTTCGAGCCAAGTTGATTGGTCGAAAACTATGGCCGCCAGAGGGCAGAGCTATTTTTGCCTTATAATATGGTTATAGTGAAAACTTAAAAAATCTTTTATATATATATATATGACCCTCTATCAGATTCCTTCAAGCCATGTTGATTGGTAAAAAACATGGCAACCAGGGCGCGGGGCTGTTTGAAGATTTAATTGGCAGTGGAGCGATACAGGCCCTCTTGGGCCTCTTGTTGTTATCATACTTCTGATAAACACGAAGGAGAATATACTTCACCCTCTCCTTCCAAAGCTTGTGTCACACTTAATTTATAACTAGAGACATTACATGTTAATATTTAAGCACCTATGTGATGTTTTTTTTATCTCATTGATCTAGTTAGAGCAGATTTGAAACCGTGTATTGGTAAAAAATTAAGAAACTTCATGTTGTATGGTAACCTTTTATTATAGGCTATGGTAGCCAGGTGAGCAATATAGGCACATCTTGGCCTTTTTGGTTATGATAAAGGGACATTTGGCCTTCTTGTTCGAAATATTTACATCCTGTCTGTTTTCACACGTTATTTAAATGTACTGAACTACATCTGCTTCCTTTAAGTCATGCTTCAAAATCATGCGCGGCGTCCTTTGATGCTCTGCATCAAAATTCGTCTTGTTACATATATGTTACAGGGATTTCACCAATGGGACAAGTAATTATTTCCTTTAATTAAAGAGTTTAATTATTTCTTGGTGAAGTAAACTGTTTGCCATGATAAAGCAAACTATCATTTTGTAATAACCCATAAAAAAGCGTGTAATAAACAGGTAAGTTATTTTAATAAGTTAAGCCATAAAAGATACAGTGTAGCCGGCACACCCTTTACTTTGATCACAAGCTTCCATGTCTTATCAAGATACATGTGCACAGGCATACTGAAAGCCTTGGACAGGTTTTAACAATTTCCCGAATACAATAAATCTGCAACAGACGTCTTTGAAAACATATGGGATACTATATGTGATATCTTTTTAAATAAACATTTTGGACATAGATGAAAACATGATAACAAACGGAGAAATTGGTCATTATGAGCATTTCCTACTTTAACCACAACGTTTTCGACAGGGGTAAAACAAAGAGGGCTTATACAAGCCTGCGATTCGATCGTTTCAGCGATAATATTAATATTCCACGAAAGTCGGTTTCCGTATTTACATTAGGTCGATCCGCCCAATTGCCCAAACAGTAACGACGAGGACCATCTATCAAGGGTTCTTGAGTTCGAACCCCGGCACGGTCATTTATTGTTTTCAATAATTGATAAAAGTCATTGTGACTAGCGTCATTCGCCTACTACATTGATCAATGTGAAACCAGTTGCCTGCGAATCAAGGTGGGTGGAGAACCTGCGCGAGAAAGTCATGACAACTCGGTTAGGTTAGCCGTAATATAACCGAAACACTGTTGAAAACGGCGTTCAACTCCCGTCTATCATTTAAAGTCGTTTCTTACCTGCATGCCTCTCATAGCAGAAAATCCCATATAGAAGAACACACCGTACAGTACAGGCATAGGGATAACCTACAAGATACAAGGTGTAAACATATACTGTTAAATACAATTCATTAAGGCTAACACTGATATGCGAGTCTTGATCGTTTGAAAAGAAACTTAATTTCATCAATTTTACCCTTTCCTACATACAACATATATGTAACAGACGTCTAAGAAAGCATCAAGGCAAACTATTGAACATCTCTTAGAAATAAAAGTATTGAAGACTGACCCATTATTTAACATGTGTCAGTTTAGCGGACCTGCACTGTAGACTTCCCACTTCTTAATAATGTTCGTAGTCTGGTACCCGGCATACTATAGTAAACAACTGCGTGGGGGCATGAATCAACACTGACGACTATATTTGTCTCCATAAACCCCCTCCCACCCCCTTATATATCGCTATCGCATTAGTAAATATATATCTTAATGTTTGGAAAAAATGCATAAATATTCAACTAATCTACATTCAAAGTGTGACAAAGTGTTACTACAAATTAACCAATTGGGTACAGTATGGTCTTTAAAGCATTTTGATCGGTTCATCATTGCCAATTATTGGCGTATGGCTAACCTATACTATAATGGTGGAGGCAGGTTCCTCCAGACTAATTCAAAGCGAGGCTAGGTTAGTATATGAATATTCTTTGAGAACAGAGTATGCACAGCTAAAACAATTAGTTAAACAACGAAGATATACCTTTAACGCGTTTGTAATGAATACGGCGGCACCGGACAGGACACCAATGGCAAGGGCGGTAACTCTCTGTTCTCTGTCAATGGAAACAAGATGCTGGTATTATTTGTTTGTTTTATTGGGGTTTTACGTAAATATCTGGTGAGGTTAACGGTCTGGAGAGAAAAGTCACATTGTACGAGTGGTTCTCAAGGAACATCAGCGTTAACGAGATAATAACTCTTGTGCAATAATACCTGCCTACGCATCCACGCTAAGGATCAACATGGATGCTGCTTTGCATAAGTTTCCTGAAACCTTCTTTGACCAACTTAAGAACAGTTAAGAGCCAGATCAGACAGCGCCCGTGCGTTTTTTACCTGGCTCTCGCACATCTACTTTACACAACAGTTATTTCTTCTCGTGTTATTGGCTACATTCTCGTGTTATTGGCTACATTCTTGTGTTATTGGCTACCTTCTTGTGTTATTGGTTACCTTCTCGTGTTATTGGATACCTTCTCACATAGACTATATAATTCATTAGTTTAAGACGAATGACGTTTGTCAATCACCAGAAACTATAAATGGTAAAGCCAAACTCCATACTCATTGATCGAGAACCAGTGGCGTTAAGGACTGATATAGTGCGGTCAAAGGAAATCATATGTTAACACAGGACGAATATTTTATGACTCAAATCGTTAATTGACTTGCACACCCTATGCTGTTGGTACTCAAAAGAATCATCCAACTGAGACTGATGCGGTTCTTATGAGTACCAACTACATAGTTCTTGGTTGAGTAATAAGATTCTAATAAATAGACAACGTCTCCATGGATATGACACCGGCGCAGTGGTAGAGCGCTGATCTGTCGAACCAAACATCCGTGATTCGAATCCCATGATAAGCCGGTTCTTCCCTTGGGACTTATGCACACAAATCGCGAGAGTTAAGACATCGAAACTGAAAACCTTTTTCGCAATCTATGTAAATAAAAGAAGTTTAAACTGAAATCTCCATGTACACGTACCTGACCCCAAGGAAAACGGGTTTCTCCCCCGGTGCGGTACATTCGGATTCCTTCTTCAAACTGTTGATATGGGCAAGAGCCGACACAGTGGCAGCCACGTACCAGGGTAACCCTAGCAATGAATGGGCCGCAACAGTGATGGAAACAATGAACATGTCCAGATGGTATCCGACTCCTTTCTGAAATAGACATGTCATGGTTTATAAAAAATAAAAATAAACAGGCAATGCAAACGAAAACCGACCATCTAATATTGATTCCAATAGCACAATATTTTGTCTTGCAGACGCTTTTTGACGTATATTCAGCAGACGACTTTTGGAAATCTTTAGGCCAATGAAGAAATTGCTCAGAATGAGTAATTTCTCATTTTGCAACAATGTTTACAACTTCATATACTTGTCATTCATAGAGTTATTCCATAATGTTTGCGTAAACGTTTTAAAAGTTGTGTTGTCTGCTTCAGATTTGTTGTATGTGGGAAAGGATTTAAATACACGTTTACCTCCATGTTATTTGGTAATTTTTTAAAACTTGATGAAGTCTGAGTGATCAGTAATACCTAATACATGATAAAACTCATTGTTTGGAACAGTGAATTGATCAGGATATAATGGATTGTTATTTCTCAATAATCCACTACAAAGCCTCATGAAGACCGTTTTACTCACACTACCGATATTGAGCGTATTTTAACATTATGAATATCGTATTTTATCGTTTATAAATATCCTTTTTTGATCGTTCAAAAGATATATTATAGATATCCTTATTCGATCGTTAAAAAATATATTGTATATATCCTTATTTGATTGTAAAAGCATATATTATATATATACTTATTTGATCGTTAAAAAATATATTATATATATCCTTATTTGATTGTAAAAGCATATATTATATATACATGTATACTTATTTGATTGTTAAAGTATATATTATATATATCCTTATTTGATTGTTAAAGCATAGGATTAACTCCCCTTCTCTTACTTTGTTAAACCAGGATTAACTTCCCTTCTCTAATTCTTTGTTAAACCAGTATTAACTCCCATTCTCCAACTCTCTGCGTGCTTACCTTCAATTTGTTTTCCTTCCTGTTGACGATGACAGCTGTAATTTGCTGATCCAAGAAGATGAGAATGACACACAACAGTGCGGGAAGAGCAGCAGCGATAGCGAGCCACCATGGGTTCTTGTCACTGATGGGGTTGATAAACCACCCACGGTCATCACGGGTGGGCTTAAAAATAACAAAACGGTGTTTCAACTTTAGTCAAACATTCTACTTTCATTAATAGCGTGCTTCCATAACTGCTGTTAATATCCCAATAAATCAAGGAATATAAATGGAATACTCTTGAAAGGGATGTAAACAAGTTAAACAAAAACTGTTTATCAACCGTTTTCCACATGCAGACACATTTATAGAAATCTGTTTGCCAATGTGTTTTCTAAGTTGTCTGCTGCAGATCTGTGGGCATGGGAAAGGGATATGGCAGAATTGATTGTTATGTCATATGTTATATAATACTTTTCAGATATTCTTTTGATTTTACCGTGAGTCCACTTTTTAACCTTGTTAAAGCAAACGTGTTATATGTATGTGGTATGTTGGACGTATTTGCTCTTAGTAAGTACAATGTATCTATCTATATTAGTAAGTACAATGTAGTACAATTTATCTATCTATATTAGTAAGTACAATGTATCTATTTATATTAGTAAGTACAATGTATCTATTTATATTAGTAAGTACAATTTATCTATCTATATTAGTAAGTACAATGTATCTATTTATATTAGTAAGTACAATTTATCTATTTATATTAGTAAGTACAATTTATCTATTTATATTAGTAAGTACAATTTATCTATCTATATTAGTAAGTACAATGTATCTATCTATATTAGTAAGTACAATGTATCTATCTATATTAGTAAGTACAATGTATCTATCTATATTAGGCATGCATCTCCAATAACTAATACACAGGTTGTCGAAATACTTTATACTATTGACCTGTTCTTGACCTTTGCTGATAGGAATATATAGTAGGACAACATAAGTCACAAGTGTATAATTATGTTCATCAAATAAGAGATTTGTTTTATGAGAAGAGACATGGTGGCACGAATGAAAGACGCCTTACGGTTTGATTCAATGACACTTGTTTTATGAGAAGACAAGACACATGGTGGCAGAGTAGTATGACCTATATGTTATAACAATATCTTTCCGCAAAGATCAGGAACAGGTTTGCAGAAGCCGAGCCCCTCAGTCGGTAGCGCCGTGGGCTGCCAATCAAGGAGCTGTGAGTTGAAACCCCAGCTCAGCCAAACTTCTTTCCGACGTTTGACAAAAGTCAGTTTGACAAGCGTCAGCAGTCAGTTGTTTGGGAAAACTATTGTGTGGAGTACTGGTGTGTGGAGTGCTGGTGTGTGGAGTACTGGTGTTTGGAGTACTGGTGTTTGGAGTGCTGGTGTGTGGAGTGTTGGTATGTGGAGTACTGGTGTTTGGAGTGCTGGTGTGTGGAGTGTTGGTATGTGGAATACTGGTGAGAGAACGTCAGGAAACACATGGGTAGGTGGTAAACTGGGCACCGTGTTATGAAAGAAGAATGGTTGAACACGGCGTAAAATCTCGATCATTCAATCATGTTAGCTGTATAAAGAAATACCTTAAATTCCGATGGTACAATCAGTTTGGGTGTTGGGATACCAACTACGATGTCAATCACCACGAACATGATAATAGAGATGAGCACGGCGAAGTCACTGATCAGTTGACGAGCAAATGTTGGGAAGATTGTGGAGAGTTTGAAGTCCTTGAGTGTAACAGCAATGCCGAAAGTTCCCAGGAAGAGCAGCACGGAGAAGAAAAAGACGTCGGCGATGTACTTCTCGACGAAGCAGCCTTCACCGATGGCTTCACCCATCCACGCCTCACAATCGGGTCCGGACAAACTGACCCAGTCAAGGGGCGTGGCCAGGGAGGAGATGTTTGCACACATGGCTGTCAGGTTGTTTGTATCCGTCGTTTCTGCAATATGTATATTAGCCATCATTTTTAAAAGTTAGAAAATTATATTTTTATTTGAACAACGTAAAGCTTAGTGTTAATTACAAATCAATTTAGTATTTGAATTGCAAGTTGAGATACACGCCATAAGATTTTTTTGAATTAGGTTAACGTCATGATAACTTCCCAATCAAAAACTAGTTAGAGATTTTCCCGATACCTACTTAGCCATGTTTCACCATATACAGCAAATCTGCAGCAGTTGATTTTGAAAACATACGATTAAAATGGAGTTGGAAATATTGTGGCAAAAGAGGAAATTTCCCATTATGAGCAATTTCCCATTTTGCCACAATGTCTTCCATAGTTGTTTGCTGCAGGATCCTCAAAAGAAAAGTATTAAATTGACACAATTTGCCGTCTGCTGTAGACTTATTGTAACTAGCGTCCTTCGATTTCCACAAAAGACTTTAAAGTCTAGGTGGGACGTATCTTTGTGTAGAGTAAATATGTCGAAAAGAAAGGAAACACACCGTATGCTGTAACTAAACACACAGTAAATTGGCCCCTGTGATAAATCTACACATCTGGTATATGGCCTGTATGATATCACTACACACCCGGTAAATTGGCACCTGTGATAACTACACATCCGATAAATTGGCACCTGTGATAACTACACATCCGGTATATAGGCCCTTATGATATAACTTCACATCCGGTAAATAGGCCCTTATGATATAACTTCACATCCGGTAAATAGGCCCTTATGATAACTTCACATCCGGTAAATAGGCCCTTATGATAACTTCACATCCGGTAAATAGGCCCTTATGATAACTTTACATCCGGTAAATAGGTCCTTATGATAACTTCACATCCGGTAAATAGGCCCCATGATATAACTGAACTACCGTTGAAAACAGTGAAAAAATTCAACTTATCAACAACAAATAAACTTACGTGCGAGAACGGCTGTGGTATTAGAGCAGGGTGGCGGGAGACATGTACAGTTTGTTGGGATGGGCTTCTCAGGTTCGAAGTTAATGGGGTGATTCGTCTCTATCTCGAACAGTTTCTTGAAGGATTCCACGATGAAGATAACGGCGATGAGCGTCGCGAAGCTCTCCTCCGTGAACCGAGTGATGTACTTCACGAGGGAACTCAGGTTGAAGACCACGATCAGCAGAATCATGGCGGAGGTCCAGAGTCCGATCCATACACGTGCAGGCATGAAGTCCCAGCCGTTATCCCTAACAAAAATGCAGTACACTGATTATCCCTCACATACATTCAAATATTTATGTAGCAGACGACTTTGAAAACAAACCCGGTAAATTGAGATGAAAACGTATTCGCTAAATAAAAAAACATTGCATCAACAATTTCACTTTTAAAATAAAGTTTTAACAATGTCCTAAAATGCATCTACATGTGCAAATGGGGTAAAGCAAATGATACTTGATATAAATGATGGACATTTTCCCGTCGTTATAAAGGTCAAGACAGCTCAGTCGTTCTTTCTTTGTTACCATGGCTATGCAAAATTAACCATTGAACGAGTGAATTTAGCGGCAGCAATGAGATTCGAACCCACGCCTCCGAGTACACTGACAGCAATTAAAATCTTCTTTAATATATACCGATCAAATTAAGTCAAACTCATTATGTCATACTATTTTACATATGTGCACAAAGGAACAGTTCAGCGACTTCAAGAAATAACTGATTTCTCAATATGTCATGAAATTCTCATGTCTGCACTTGTGTCAAGACAATGCTGTCTAAAAATAAACGATGACTCAAAGTGGCAATAAATTTATGTTTTTGGACTAACGCTATCTTAATCAACTGATTACTTGTCATAAATGAACCATGTCTTTGGACTAACGCTATCTTAATAAACTGATTACTTGTCATAAATGAACCATGTCTTTGCACTAACACTATCTTAATAAACTGATTACTTGCCATAAATGAACCATGCCTTTGCACTAATGTTTGACCAATTCAATGCTGTCCAGAAAGAACTGATTACACAATATGTCATAAAAGGAAATAACTTATTACACAATATGTCATTGCAATTCACATTTTTTCACTAAGCATGGGCCAATTCAATGCTGCCTAGAAATAACTGATAACACAATATGTCATAAAAATTCACATATTTGCACTAAGGTTGGACCAATTCCATGCTGTCCAGAAATAACTGATTTCATAATATGCCATAAAAAAATCACATCTATGTACTAAGATTGGACGAATTAAATGATGTCCAGAAATAACTGATTACATAATATGTCAAATATCACATCATGACCAAAACAGTGATGTCGAGTACTACTTACTTGCAGAGGTTATAGATGATTGTTTCCAGTACCAACATGGGCCCTGTACTCCCCAAGATGTTAAGTGGCTGGCCGGAAAACAACGCGAACATTATGCCAGTCACGGCGGCAGCGAAGATACATTCCATCACGCCCTACAATGGATAAACAAAGTATAACATTAGCTTTAACATCTATATACGAAATATCGAGGGCTTGGCGTGAAACGGTTGTAACTTAAATTTGTATTTTTTTTACCAAGGTTAATCACCTCGCCATTAAGTATTTATAAGCGTTAAATCATTTTTCTTCGTAAACAATGGAAATTTAGGTGCCATTGCTCGTTCTGAGCATTGTTTACAAAGGGGTCAAAATTGCACCCAAACTATGGTTTTCAAAATAGGTTTTTCGTTACAACCATTTCACGCCAAGCCCTCGATATGTACTTATTATGTACTTATCATATACATGCTGCACATTTTTCATCGCCAATACATGCAAAATGTCACTTTACGAGTTTTGGCCAATAGTAGTAACGAGATCAGCCAAAGAATGGCGAGTTTAGCTGATGATTTGCGTGATTATTCGAACACTAACGAGATTAGCTAAAGAATAGCGAGTTTAGCTGATGATTTGCGTGATTATTCGAACACTAACGAGATCAGCTAAAGAATAGCGAGTTTAGCTGATGATTTGCGTGATTATTCGAACACTAACGAGATCAGCTAAAGAATAGCGAGTTTAGCTGATGATTTGCGTGATTATTCGAACACTAACGAGATCAGCTAAAGAATAGCGAGTTTAGCTGATGATTTGCGTGATTATTCGAACACTAACGAGATCAGCTAAAGAATAGCGAGTTTAGCTGATGATTTGCGTGATTATTCGAACACTAACGAGATCAGCTAAAGAATAGCGAGTTTAGCTGATGATTTGCGTGATTATTCGAACACTAACGAGATCAGCTAAAGAATAGCGAGTTTAGCTGATGATTTGCGTGATTATTCGAACACTAACGAGATCAGCTAAAGAATAGCGAGTTTAGCTGATGATTTGCGTGATTATTCGAACACTAGCGAGATCAGCCGCAGAAATGCGTGATAACAATACTTTCGTTTGGTACATATACTCACCATATACTGATCTGTGGCCTGTCCAAGTAAACCCCCGAAGGTTACATTCGGTGTAAATGTACCCAAAAACACGTAGACAAAGGCAGCCACACACTGTATGTGTAAACAATCTTTGAAATCCGATAGCCACCAAGGAACTTTTCTCTTTATATCCGCAACTAGACCAGCAAATGGACTGTAAAACAAACATGTTCAAGCTTGATATGGATCCCATAGAAACCATGAAATTTAAAATAAAAGTTGAAATAAATAATCAACATTAAATTGACAGGAGCTTTCAACAAAGTTGTGTATGTAATATAGGAATAACGCGTATCCTGTATCTTCAATGTTCACAAAAGTCAATTTGCAAATTTTATATAAATGGAACGATTCATACGTATTTGCACACATATTGATGGGTTATAACAAAGACAAATAATTTGACTTACACTTTGGTAAATGCCAGGGTTGGGTCGTCACCATGACCCCCCTCATCGTCATCGTCATCTGTTTTATACACTTGTAATTGAGCAGTCGACATTTTTCTGTGTTTCTATAGAAATAAAAGTAACACTATAGCTATATATAATAAATGTGTATATTATACAAATATTTATAATAGATATAAATATAATTTTTGTAAATAAATGTAAATATTAGTATTGTAATTAACTATAACTATAAATAGGGAAGAAATCTTACGCTCACCAAATATGTGATAATATATCATAACGACTATTTATTAACATTTATATGTAAAAACAATCACGTTTTATTGATTTAAATTAGAAATATGTATGTTATGTTAAAGTACAGTACTGACCTGTGATTGTACTTTTTGGGGTGGCTCAATCCGAATTGTTGGATCCCACTCAGCGGGAGGGAGAACGGTGACCTGTTCGACAAACTCGTCCAAACCTGCTATCAATTCATCCAGGGCACGGGCCTTGTAAGCGATCTCCCGGAACACCTTTAAAACAACAAAAACATGTATACTTGTTTAAATAGCGCATTTTTACTGAGGTTTTATTTCGGATAGGAATCCGTCGTGGTCGAGTTGTTAGCAGTGGGGATTTGGGACCGGGCGCCCAATGATCGATCTCGGCGGTCATGGTGGAGTGCCCATGAGTAAGTCACATTGCCTAGCCTAGTACTCGTTTGATCGATCTAAACATCGCCATTCATTATTAATCGCAGTAACATCACGCTATGAGCCAGAAGTCTATAAATCACGACATAAGACATACCTGGGGTCTTTATAAATCATAAGTGTGTTAACGTCAGTGTTTGGCATTGCCAATTCGAAACACTTATCCTTGCCAAGTTTTGGTACTAAATATTGAAAGCCGTTTTGCAAAGCTGTGAATACATGCACATGTACGCATACATGATAACAGTTTGTAATATCAAATTCATGTGCTATACAAATTACAAATTACAAAATGCAAATTCATCTTTAATTTCAAGGGGTCAATGACTGGTTGTGCATTGTTTATTTATATCGTTTTCTTTATGACGCTTTCAACAGTATCTCAGTGACTTGAATGTGTTTCTTGGTTAAATACCAGAATGACAGGTACAATGGTTGTATACCACCGGTGGACTAGTTGAAATGTTATCATTGCAATTACGCACGTAAAGGAGTGAACAGTTTATTGATGGGCCGTTGTAATGGACGGACACGGACAATATAATGGTTTATGTTCGACGAGCAAGGATATTAATTGTGGAACAGATAATTTCGACGTTAGAATGATCAACAAAAAAGAAATTCGTTTGAATAAATATGTGTTACGATGAATTATAGGGTATTGATCGTGTCATGCAACATTAAAATTCATAATTGTTGATATATTTGTTTTTTCCAAATGGGATTTAATTTAGATTGGATACATCTGACTTGCTACAACAGGATGACGTAGTTCAATGCATTATTACTTACGTCATCAATCATCATGGTGGCTATACATCGACCAACTTCTTTGCCATTCGCGTGTCCCTTCGGACTGAATAGGAATACGACGAATCTGAAAGAGAAATAGACTGGCTATAACTCGACCATATGAATCAATCGTTTAACTCAAACAAATACATGGAACGGACTTCTGTTTTAAAACGAGCGTAGCAGCAGTTCCGATTGACCAGACGGTCAACAAGCACCGCTGCTGGGCTGTTTTCTGGGTATGATTTTGTCAATGGCTTGCTTTTCGTAATACACATTGGAGTGTAAAATTAATAACAAAAATATGAGTATTTAAACGTATGAGTATTTACACGTCCCTACCTTGTCAGTATGAGTATTTACACGTTCCTACATTGTCAGTATGAGTTTTAACACGTCCCTATATTGTCAGTATGAGTATTTACACTTTCCTACATTGTCAGTATGAGTTTTTACACGTCCCTATATTGTCAGTATGAGTATTTACACGTCCCTATATTGTCAGTATGAGTATTTACACGTCCCTATATTGTCAGTATGAGTTTTTACACGTCCCTATATTGTCAGTATGAGTATTTACACGTCCCTATATTGTCAGTATGAGGTTTTACACGGCCCTATATTGTCAGTATGAGTATTTACACGTCCCTATATTGTCAGTATGAGTATTCACACGTCCCTATATTGTCAGTATGAGTTTTTACACGGCCCTATATTGTCAGTATAAGTATTTACACGTCCCTACATTGTCAGTATGAGTATTTACATGTTCCTATATTAACAGTATGAGTATTTACACGTCCCTATATTGACAGTATGAGTATTTACACGTCCCTATATTGTCAGTATGAGTTTTTACACGGCCCTACCTTGTCAGTATGAGTATTCACATGCCCTACCTTGTCGGAAGTTTGACCTCCGAGAGGCCTTCCATGAGTCTAGCCTCCTTCAGCCTCATGAACGCCAATACTGGTTTCTCTAAATCCTCCACCTCGCCCACCATGATATTACACACCTCGGAGCCTTTTGGTATCTTCTTCATGAAAGCACTGTTTGGCTGACAAATACAATACAGGCTAGTTTTGTTTTCATTCGGATATAACGTCAAATACAATACAGGCTAGTTTTGTTTTCATTCAGATATAACGGATGACAAATACAATACAGGCTAGTTTTGCTTTCATTCAAATATAACGTCAAATACAATACAGGCTAATTTTGTTTCATTCAAATATAACGTCAAATACAATACAGGCTAGTTTTGTTTTCATTCTGATATAACGTCAAATACAATACAGGCTTGTTTTGTTTTCATTCGGATATAACGTCAAATACAATACAGGCTAGTTTTGTTTTCATTCGGATATAACGTCAAATACAATACAGGCTAGTTTTGTTTTCATTCAAATATAACGGATGACAAATACAATACAGGCTAGTTTTGCTTTCATTCAAATATAAAGTCAAATACAATACAGGCTAGTTTTGTGTTCATTCGGTATAACGTCAAATACAATACAGGCTAGTTTTGTTTTCATTCGGATATAACGTCATTGCATATTGCAGAACATGTGTTTGTAGAACTGATCATATCAAGTGCAATTAAACAATTTCCACTTTTAAACACATTTTGATGAACTTGCAGCATACGATTTTTCTCATCGTTATCACGCAAATGTACCTTTTAAAGAGAGTTTGGAACCATGGCTTCACCTGTACACTCCGGCAGAGGTCCAGATAAGTAAGGATATTCAGCTCCTTTTCTCACAATTTCTCTGTTATCATTTAAACAACCCTATGTTGTGGGTACTCAAAAGAATCGTCTCACTGAGACGATTCTTTTGAGTACCCACAACATAGGGTTAGAGGGTCAAATAAAGATTTTAGAACATGCAAAACGCCCCTTATCTAGAGCTCTGAGTACATGTTCATATCCTATACTGTCTATGTGCAGTAGGTGGGAAATTCAACTGTACATCATATATTATTATACAAGACAACGCAAATCAACACAAAAGAAAACGGCTGATGCTTAACAGTAAATGATTCTATTTGGATTGGTTTCTTTTCTATGGAGGAATAGAACGCGTTTTTGGTGCGAATGGATAGTTGTCTGATTTATTTTAAGATATAACATATTAATCGACAAGTAAAAACACCACACATCAGCTAGATATGGTTTAATACTATATAAATGAGATGCCGAAAATACATTATATTACATTATAGAAAGCGAAAAGGACATATAAAAAGTTTTTTGTTTTATAAATGTCTGTGACAAAAAGCTGTTTAATCTCTACAAGCGGAACAAGCGGCAACAAGCGGCAGTCTGTTCAGATACAGAGTTGAGGGCATCGTGCTTGCTGCTCAATGTTTTCAAACGTCGTCTGTTTCAGAGGTGTCAGAATGCGTCTATATATGGGAAAGAGTTGGTAATCAATTTCAGAATAGATACAAACTAAACTAAGATTGCTTTATTTTGTGCAATTAAAATGGCACGTTCTTCGGATGACTAATTTTATATGCATGCATCAACTCAAGGAACAGGTTGGTGTTTGTCTTACCTTATAATCCTGTGAAACCAGACCCTCCAAATCCCCTGAACTGCCATGGGAGTCTGTCAAGCTAGTCTGACTGTTCGATGTAACTAAAATAAAGTTAGAGTTAGAGATACTAGAGTGTAAGGAGGCCGTTATCACCGGTTGTATCATTTAGTCAGGTAAACCTGGCGTGTCTCTCACAACATTCTTCCAAAATAAACTAGTCCGTCCACTTATGAAAGAGAGCCGCTAATCACAACAACTGTTGCCAATCATCGGAAGGATTGAATGACCGAGCTTGAGTTCTAACTCACGACCCCTGGATTGAACTATTGAGGATCTACACTGCAATGATGGGTATAACAGTTTTTTAATGTTAATCTGATTTTATAATACAATTATCGAAGCTAATATATAATATTAAGATAGTAACTTTTAATGCACAGCTGTTCGGACTGAGCCATACCATTCATACATGGACCTTCTGGATATTGTCTTAACCCTTACCTTCATATAACACATCTGGATCAGTCAAGTTTAAAAGCATATATGAAGATATATGGAAAGGATTTATACATGTAAATGAATATTGTTGAAAAAGGTCGTCTGCTACACGTTGGGAATGGTTCATTCAAACAACCCAACAAGATTGTACAGCATGGCGTTGACCAAGAGAATATATTTTAGAATATTGTGGCAAAGGGAGTAATTGCTCATAATAACGCAATTTGACGTATCTGCATTGGACGGCTTTTGAAAAAAATATGGCAAATGGAGAAATAGCTCATTATTTAATAAATATGCTGTTATTTATAAAGAGTGTCCATAGTTTAGCCTAATAGTTTAGTTTTCGAACTCGTCTGCTGCAGATAACGTATATGTTGTGGGGCGTGACTCGTTCAATGGACAATGCAACTGGTCCACCGGGTACTAATACACGGTATGAACCGTTCGAACAAAGACACAGCTACATCAACTGGCCAGTTTAATATTGCGACAATGGAAAATAAAGAAAGTTAAATGCATTCTGCTAAAGCGTTTATATATATATATATATATAGCTACATAATATTATTTTTTTTGTTAAATTAGTTCAAAGCATATTTCACAATTAGGACTAATATCCGATTTAACAAAATGGCGGATATATTCGAAAAGTTAAGCAATTGTTTCAGCTAAATCTGGTCAGATTGAAGGATGCCATAAACTCGCTTGCGTTGCAGTTTTCGACGGATAGTATATCACGGCGGTCAGTTTACCTACCCATGGGATGTGCTGACCAGCTACTGACCAGCTAATGAGGTGTGTAACCCGTTCGCTTTATCTGTTTATCATATGATATAAGACGAAATATCCGTTTGACTAGCAATGTAAATGAAAATAATGGAAGACGATAAAACTCAAAACATCTCCTGACGATAATTTGCACGAAGTGACTAGATATGGCAGAATGAAATAATGATTAGATATGGCAGAATGAAATAGTGACTAGATATGTATGGCAGAATGAAATAGAAACTATTCTATGCTGATGTAGAACATCTAGCAGCTATATCATTTGCGCCCGCACTAGCGAAGATGTCCAGTAAAAAAGAAGCGATTACAGTGTGTGATTGGTGTGAGGCTAACGTCATGAATGACATAGATCACTAGATACACACTGTATTTAATAAGCAGAAAATGAAATATATAGGCAATGTGGCATTTATGTCATATATAAAGTAGATGACAAATAAGAAACTATGACAGTCTGACGTCGTAAATGACGTAGATGACTAGAAACAAGCGGTGTCTGAGAGGCAGACACTAGAATGTAAAGCGTAATGGGTCATAGATAAAGTTGATGGCAAATAACAAACTATGTCAATCTGTTTTCATAAAATACATAAATATACTAAGGATAAACTGTGTAAAATGAAGCAGAAACTAGAATGTAAAGCGTAATGCTTCATAGATAAAGTAGATGGCAATTTTAAAACAAACTGTGTCAATCTGCTTTCATACAAGACGTAAATATACTAGGGGTAAACTGTATAAATGAAGCAGAAACTAGAATGTAAAGCATAAGGGGTCTTCATAGGTGAAGTAGATGGCAAATAACAAACTGAGTCAATCTGATGTCGTAAATGACGTAGATGACTAGGAATATACTGTGTTTTTGAACTAGAAACTAGAATGTAAAGCGTAATGGGTGTATACGACGAAGTTGACAAGAACAAAGTTTACGTAAATGAAACAGACACTATGCGTTACATCGTAATAGTTATGTGTAATTTCCGTAATGTCAAGTAGCAACTTGTATGAAACAGAAACTAGCATACAAAGCGTAATGGATGCGAAATGAACGTCACAATGACGTCATAAATGAGGTGGGTGGGCGACGTGCGACAATCTTACATGCCATATTGTGTAAACCTGACCTATACATAAGATCAGGCGCAGTGAGGCTCTTTGGCATCTGCTTCCCTTTATAGTACTGCTTGTAGTACTTGGACACTGTATATAATACATAAGCTTATTGAAACATTAATGCGGCATATACTAATAAAAACAAATACATTCCTTTTATCAATCACTTACAAGCAGAAATTGGCAGTCCAGATTTTGAATCGATATCTGATGTAAATAAACACATGTAAGGTATTCAGTCACCACCAGAAATTTAATATAAAACTAAAAGCTAACAAAAAAATATAAGTTTTTCATATACATAACTCGGTAATTACCCATTGATTGTATCAATCAAAAATCATCAAATCATCGTAGTAACCGGAACTATTTTTTAAAAGGAAATTGAAATCATTTGTACAAAAAAACACACGTGACACATAATTAGGTTTACAAAACTTATAATTCTCATAATTTGCGAATTTATAAAGATTGATAACGCGACTTTGAGAATGGATTGATAAAAACAAAAATGACTGATTAGTGTAATTTGTTAATCATATATATATATATATAACTATTATTTATAAAAGGTACAATCTGTTTCTTCTCGTTCATTGTTCAATATACATAAAACATAAATTACATAACAATAGCATATATTATTAAAGCTAGACTAAATACTCTGGACTCTCGATAACTCAAACTCGAAAGGTTAGATTCATTAATCTAGTGTTAGCTTCGTTATTTATGTTTTACTTGAAAACTATATCATGAAAACAGCACAGAAGGAGTTTTGGTTACTGGTATGGGCAATCAAAACTGCCGTGACGCTGTTTTCAAAAGACAGATCCATTCCAGGAAATGGTTCGAGTTCGACGATATATTCGAATGGTTCGAGTTCGACGATATATTCGAATGGTCCGATGTTCATGTTATCGCGAGTCCATTGTTGGAACAATAGAGAAACAGGCATTGGTTGATAAATTGATGAAACATTTTTTTATTTTTAGAAGAGTTCATTAACTTGTATTGTGATAGTCCATGACATTGCATGAATATATTTGAATTTGTCAAAGCCGTATCTTTATCTGTTAAAAGAACAAGCCAGAGAAAGCTGTTGACACATTTTCTATGGCAAAAGAAGAAAAACAATCGTGACTAATAAGTTAGTCATAGTATGCGTTTATTATTTCGTTATCTTATCTTAAATGTCGCCGTTCAGCAACACCTTAGAAAACTAAAATAAAGGCAAAAATGTGTTAGCTCTATTACGTGTATGAATTTGTGGTACAGATCTACATTTAATCAGAATAACACGTTAACACTTACCAAGACTTTCTCTTCTTTTGTTTAGATCTTTCTCAGATTTTGGCCTAGGCACATGACTGTGTTTGTGCTTCCGTAATGTGACATCACGCAAGCGTGCTCGTAGCCGGCTGTCCATCATGTCTGAATCAATCCACGTATCCAAAACGGAGTCTGAAAAATCAAAGTACTTCTTGAAAATAGATGTTTCCAAACGTTGTATTCAGTACAAAACTGGGTTTGTAAGAGCAATTGTCCTTTTGTTAAAGTAGTCTGCATCAGATGCGTCAAAATGCGTATACATATGAGAAACTATAAACTAAATGAAAATGGAATCATAAAAAAAAGCATGTGCGTATACACGTCATTTCAAAGTACGGTGACTTAAGATAAACTTAAAATGTTGATTTGTATAATATAAGAAACTGCCTAAACAATATTGAAGCGAGATCACAGAAACCACTCCTTACCACAAATTTCTCCCATACTGTGTACGTCACAGTCAAGCATAAGAGCTCCTTCCATTAACATTTTCCTGGTTTCCAAAATGGCGTGCATCGACAAGGAAGCAACATGGGGTTTGGACCATCTCTTGCCTCCCTCTTCGACGACCTCTTCAAACTTGACCCATCTGATAATAGATAAGTGAACACATATATATCAATAAAGACATTATTTGATTCGGTATTTCGGCCCAGGTTTCTTTTAGATCTATGAATCAATTAATAGATTAATTAAGCCATTGGAAAACGCGTTAGAAAAATGTATAATGCTTCTCTCATGAGAAACTCTCAGACAATGTCTCTTAATCTATCGCAGTCCGCTTTGTTTTCGTTTGTCCAAAGTTTTCATTTATATTTCGTCAATATTATAAAGAAAAAAATCCTCTTGGTCTAAAGAAAGATCGGCGCACCAGATATGCCGTTGTTTAATGTATCAGACAATCAGTGTATAAAAGTGGAATTACCTCGCTGTTTAATGTATCAGACAATCAGTGTATAAAAGTGGAATTACCTCGCTGTTTAATGTATCAGACAATCAGTGTATAAAAATGGAATTACCTCGCTGTTTAATGTATCAGACAATCAGTGTATAAGAGTGGAATTACCTCGCTGTTTAATGTATCAGACAATCAGTGTATAAGAAAATAATTACCTCGCTGTTTAATGTATCAGACAATCAGAGTATAAGAAAAGAATTACCTCGCTGTTTAGTGTATCAGACAATCAGTGTATAAAAGTGGAATTACCTCGCTGTTTAATGTATCAGACAATCAGTGTATAAAAGTGGAATTACCTCGCTGTTTAATGTATCAGACAATCAGTGTATAAGAAAATAATTACCTCGCTGTTTAATGTATCAGACAATCAGAGTATAAGAAAAGAATTACCTCGCTGTTTAGTGTATCAGACAATCAGTGTATAAGAGTGGAATTACCTCGCTGTTTAAGGTATCAGACAATCAGTGTATCAGAAAAGAATTACCTCGCTGTTTCCCTCCATTCCCAATCAATGTACTTCTTCAACGTGTCCAGCTGACAGAACACACTGTGACTTTTATGGGCAGTGTCTCTCACGTTATTGATAACATGTTGCACGACGTCCTTCGGGAAATACTCACTGTCCAGTGGACTTTGTAACTCCTCGGCCGGTGCTATTAATATAACAAAGATAATACGAATATGATCGAGCATTGATTGATTGGTTGAAAATGAGTTTTAAGCCGCTATCAAGAGTTAAATTGTTCAGGTAAATCACGTGCGTCAGTTAACCTGACAATGCGTTTCCGGTTTCTTCTCGCACCAGTAATTCACAAATTTACTTCCCGATTGACTTCCTTCCCTCATAGACTGACTACCCTCAAATATGCAGTCTATCGGTTCGAATACGAATAATGCTACACATAATGAATTATATCCATCATCGGAAAGAATGAATGTCTGAACTTACGACATACAGATTGATAGCCCTCGTTGTTACCGACTGAGTTGTAACAAAGATAACACAGAGAGCTAACACACATCGCGGCCATTCTTTGTTCCATTCATTAATATAGCAAAAACATCACCCACTCCGTCTGGTGTGTAATTTAGATTAACCTTAAACAATGTTGGATGTCAGATGGTCTCCATAACATGTGTTTGCTGCGAGAATAACATGCTAACATTTGGCCAACAAATGCCTGCTTAAACAAATAACATGCTAACGTTTGGCCAACAAATGCCTGCTTAAACAAATAACATGCTAACGTTTGGCCAACAAATGCCTGCTTAAACAAATAACATGCTAACGTTTAGCCAACAAATGCCTGCTTAAACAAATAACATGCTAACGTTTGGCCAACAAATGTCTGCTTAAACAAATAACGAGATAAAGACTACTATGCTAGGAAACTCTGAAAACACACCTAACGTATCTAGTTACTTATTTATAAATGGTAATTTAGAGACCTGTGGATTAAAACAATGTGACTGACTAATGTAGAGACCTGTGGATAAAAACAATGTGACTGACTGATTTAGTTGAGTCAGTGTATAATTATGTTCTTTTACTTTTCAGCAATTTAACCGGCATAACGTTCAAGTGTTTTCATTGTGAAAATGTATGAGAACAGATTTGATTAGGGCATTTGAAACTGAAGAATCGAGATAATAGACAAATTAGCAACATTAAGGACCAATGTTTAATGAATTGAAGGTAGCGCCGTTTTCAACATGTTTCAAATCTGATCACAACGACCGGTTCACATCGCCATGTGCTCCTGGCTTTTCCACACCAGTTCTCCACACAATAATCTTTAAAAGCCACGTGCTTCGTTACCACATACACTGTTGGCTCATTACTAGGAGAAGATTGACGCGTGCCACATTTTCTTTTGTCAAATCGAATGATCGAAGATATCCGTATGTCTAATGGGGTTCACATTTAGGTATTCCGTTTTGTATTTTCACTTACCATCCCCAGGAACGGTGGGTCTCTTCGGCCTGCTGGGGAGTTGAAGATTGGCGTATAAACTGCCTCTCCTGGGTCCAGCTGAAAATAGAAAATCAAGCGACTGAAAACAATTAACCATTTCCTCTTTACACAAGTATTATAAAGACTCTTGAAAACAGTGTGTCAAAAGGAGAAATTGCTCATCAGAGGCAATTTCACCTTTTGCAAAAATGTCTTCAAATCATTAAAAGCAAATACATTTATTTATAGACATATTCCATATTTTTGTTACCATGGTTTTTTTAAAAATTGTCGGCTGAAAATCAGATAGAAAACCCGAGGTTGGATCATGCTGAACCATAAATGAGGCCGGTGATGACTTCTTTCATTGACGCTTAACCCTTTCCCACATACAACACATCTGCATTATATGGAAACTCTCTGTAAATAAATGTATAACTATTAAATAGAGTTGAACACATTGTGGCAAAAGACGACATTTTTCGTCATTAGAAATTTCACCCTGTCACAATGTTTTCAAAATCGTCTGCTGCA
Source organism: Serripes groenlandicus (assembly GCA_031761405.1). Classification (NCBI taxonomy): domain Eukaryota; kingdom Metazoa; phylum Mollusca; class Bivalvia; order Cardiida; family Cardiidae; genus Serripes; species Serripes groenlandicus. The sequence continues at coordinate 28,283,854 of JASEVX010000015.1, read as the reverse complement.
GAGGCGTTAAGACGCGTCTGTATATGGGAAAGGGTTTAAGGTTCTATAGATAACACCAGTATGCGGTATTACATAGAGGATATTTGTTTGTTGTGAGTGGATATGGAATATATCTCATCGAGAAGTGATACAATTGAATATTTTTAAAATGTTAAAATTGTATCACTTCGAGTTGAAATATATTCCATATCCATTAAAAACAAACACACTCTGTTAGTCACGCTAGACTCTCTGTAAGTCACGCTAGACGCTAGAATCTCTGTAAGTCACGCTAGACCCTCTGTTGGTCACGCTAGACTCTCTGTATGTCACGCTAGACACTAGAATCTCTGTAAGTCATGCTAGACTCTCTGTTAGTCACGCTAGACTCTCTGTAAGTCACGCTAGACTCTCTGTTAGTCACGCTTGACTCTAGATGTAAGTCACGCTAGACACTCTGTAAGTCACGCTAGACTCTCTGTGTTACGCTAGACTCTCTGCAAGTCAATGATTTTTAAGTGCCATGCATGGTAACAATCGTATAAGCTTACTAGTTGTTTAAAATATAAGTGTTTAAACATGTTTGTTAAATAAAGAACGGAACAAGTAGTGACTCCGCCAACATTAATAACCAGTTTAGATGAAGTTCAGACTGTGCATCGATGTCAACGAATATAAAGCCCTTTTGTCTGTCAGATATATGTTGACTACCTTGTAGGTGTAGTGGTTAGACCGTACGCCTCGAGGGCGGGAGACTAGAGTTCAAACCCTGATCTGGTCCTACGAAAGATTTAACAAATAATAGAAGTGATTTCCCTCCCTATGACTCAGAGTTGTGGGATAGCAGTATGAGCTGGTGTTATGATAAGCTTACTAGCAGTATTTGTTATGTGTCGAGGAAACGTCGAGATATTTATAAATAAGTTGAAAGCGGTGAAAACACACAAAAATCAAGCACACACATCTGATAAGGCCTAAATATTCTTCGTCTTATTTGCTGATAATGAAGGCGCTGATCTGGACCTTCACTGTTCACACATTTCGAATATTATCCTGTGTAGTGGCTTTCAAATTCGAGGAACTACAAAAGCAGTGTCTGTGTATACAAACTAGTCTAAAAGCGTGATGGATTAGTTGTGGATTCAGGCAGTTTTTATTAAGTTAAATAAGGAGAGCCAGTTCACCTGTCCCTGCATTACCTGGCACTCTCGCACCAGTACTCAACACGGCTTTCTTCCCATTCCACTATTAATCTACCCACGACAATATCAAGCCCCCACATTAACCCTTTCCCCCATACAGGCGCATGTTGACGCCTCCGCTGCATATTTGTTGTAACTGGGATATGGTTAATGTCGAGCTGTCACAATGACGTTTGCAAATAATTAGAAAGAAGGATGGGCTTCTGAAAGGACTACACTCGTCGTTACCAACTGAGTCGCGGATCCACGGACACGTCTTACTAATTAAGGTAGCCACTGTAATTTGATATCATGTCAGTGTATATACTCTCACGTCTTACTAATTAAGGTAGCCACTGTACTTTGATCTCATGTCATTGTATATACTCTCACGTCCTACTAATTAAGGTAGCCACTGTACTTTGATCTCATGTCATTGTATATACTCTTACGTCTTACTAATTAAGGTAGCCACTGTACTTTGATCTCATGTCATTGTGTATACTCTTACGTCTTACTAATTAAGGTATCCACTGTACTTTGATCTCATGTCAGTGTATATACTCTTACGTCTTACGAATTAAGGTAGCCACTGTACTTTGATCTCATGTCATTGTATATACTCTTACGTCTTACTAATTAAGGTAGCCACTGTACTTTGATCTCATGTCAGTGTATATACTCTTACGTCTTACGAATTAAGTTAGCCACTGTACTTTGATCTCATGTCATTGTATATACTCTTACGTCTTACTAATTAAGGTAGCCACTGTACTTTGATCTCATGTCATTGTATATACTCTCACGTCTTACTAATTAAGGTATCCACTGTACTTTGATCTCATGTCAGTGTATATACTCTTACGTCTTACTAATTAAGGTAGCCACTGTACTTTGATCTCATGTCAGTGTATATACTCTTACGTCTTACTAATTAAGGTAGCCACTGTACTTTGATCTCATGTCAGTGTATATACTCTCACGTCTTACTAATTAAGGTAGCCACTGTACTTTGATCTCATGTCAGTGTATATACTCTTACGTCTTACGAATTAAGGTAGCCACTGTACTTTGATCTCATGTCAGTGTATATACTCTCACGTCTTACTAATTAAGGTAGCCACTGTACTTTGATCTCATGTCAGTGTATATACTCTTACGTCTTACGAATTAAGGTAGCCACTGTAATTTGATCTCATGTCATTGTATATACTCTTATATTTCTACTAGTATATGTAACAATACGTATACTCATACAAAACAATGTTTTCCAAACGGTCTTCACTGTTGTTCATAATTTAACTGGGTAGCTTTAGAGCTTGTTTTATCTAAACATGCATTTGCTTTTTCATCATTATAAGTTCTTTTTATCTGCACGTTGTTTTGGGGTTATAATTCACTACTATACACATATACATATTCGTGAGAGATTTAGGTCTGTTTTGGAAAAATATGTTTAGTATGATATAGGTATTGTTATATGTAACGTAAATACGAGTTACATCGCCAGGAGCCCTACAATGGTGGAGTACTTACCGAACTTTGATTCGGAGTTTGATTTTAATATACCTGTTTGGGGAAAAACACAAACAGTGTTACAATGTACTTATAATCAGAGAAGTCAATAAACCTTGCCGCACCTCGTTTATGGCCCAACCAAACACTTAAGTGTAGGGATTCAACAGAATTGTCTCATTGTGACGATCCTTTTGAGTACCACGACATAGCAGTTGATTGTACAATAAGGAGTTCAGAACATGAAAAATGCCCATTTTCAAAAGCTTTGAATAATTATACAACATAAAAATATCGTGATTAAAGGATATTATATTACTTGTTTAATCATGTTTATACATTTCCATAAATACTTGCAAATGCATTCATATTCTAGTTAATCCGAAAACGGTTTAAAAAGCTGCAAACGTATTTGCTATGGAAAAAAACGCCTTATCCACACTGTTTGACTGTAACGTCTGATCCGAGCCTTTACTTTTCACACATGATCCATAAAAGCGGAACATTTGGATTATTTTCGTCCTGAACTAAAGAAAACTGGTAGGTATCACACTAAGTGAAAGCTTGACAAACAGACGGACAGAAGGACATACCCATGAAGTGTATTTGTGGGGTTATTTCTATTGTTTCAAACTTGTGGGTTGCCCAGGGGGGGAAAACCTCAGGTACATGTACATCTCATTAGATCACAACGAGGCGAATTAAACGTGAATTTATCTGATCCAGACAGTTATAAATGTGTTCGAACATTCGTTTTCTGTACGTAAACTCAATGGAGCATGAATATATCTTTAATATAAACCCTTTTATTGAAGCAGACGACAGTTGACTCCTTTCCGGCAGACGACTTTTAAAAAACTTTGAGGAAAACGGAGAAATTATCTCAAAACAAGCAAGTTCTCCCTTTGCACAATGTTTTCGATATTGTAACAACACTATTCAACCCAATCGTGTCCGATTAACGATTAAAGTAAACGATACTTAACCTTTAACCTTTAACCTTTAACCTTTAACCTTTAACCAACAGTCAGATGTATTTAAAAACTAAATGCCGGATTTGCAGCTAAACGTTTCTAAAGAAAATGTGGCAAAAAGTGAATTTGCTGATGATGAGCAGTTTCTCCTTTTCTCGCAATGTTTTATTCAAAGTTATATTAATTATAATTTTAAATATTATTTTTCCTCAGATTTTCAAAGTCGCCTGAGACATATTTGATGCACGTGAGAAAGGGTTATCAGGTTGACGGTTGTAACGAATGGAAAGGCTCATATCCTATCATCCATATGGATGTTGTAAAGTATGAAGTGTTACAATACATGCCTGTGTTAACGGAAGTTGTAACGGAGGTTGTAACGGGGGTTGTAACGGAGGTTGTAACGGAGGTTGTAACGGAGGTTGTAACGGGGGTTGTAACGGAGGTTGTAACGGGGGTTGTAACGGAGGTTATAACGGAGGTTGTAACGGAGGTTGTAACGGGCGTTGTAACGGAGGTTGTAACGGAGATTGTAACGGAGGTTATAACGGAGGTTGTAACGGAGATTGTAACGGAGGTTGTAACGGAGGTTGTAACGGAGATTGTAACGGAGGTTGTAACGGAGGTTGTAACGGGCGTTGTAACGGAGATTGTAACGGAGGTTGTAACGGAGGTTGTAACGGGGGTTGTAACGGGGGTTGTAACGGGCGTTGTAACGGAGGTTGTAACGGAGATTGTAACGGAGATTGTAACGGAGGTTGTAACGGGCGTTGTAACGGGCGTTGTAACGGAGGTTGTAACGGAGATTGTAACGGAGATTGTAACGGAGGTTGTAACGGGCGTTGTAACGGGCGTTGTAACGGAGGTTGTAACGGGCGTTGTAACGGAGATTGTAACGGAGGTTGTAACGGAGGTTGTAACGGGCGTTGTAACGGAGATTGTAACGGGCGTTGTAACGGAGGTTGTAACGGGGGTTGTAACGGGGGTTGTAACGGGCGTTGTAACGGAGGTTGTAACGGAGATTGTAACGGAGATTGTAACGGGCGTTGTAACGGAGATTGTAACGGAGATTGTAACGGGCGTTGTAACGGAGATTGTAACGGGCGTTGTAACGGAGGTTGTAACGGGGATTGTAACGGAGATTGTAACGGGCGTTGTAACGGAGGTTGTAACGGGGGTTGTAACGGGCGTTGTAACGGGGGTTGTAACGGGGGTTGTAACGGAGATTGTAACGGGGGTTGTAACGGGGGTTGTAACGGAGATTGTAACGGGGGTTGTAACGGGGGTTGTAACGGGGGTTGTAACGGGGGTTGTAACGGGCGTTGTAACGGAGGTTGTAACGGGGGTTGTAACGGGCGTTGTAACGGAGGTTGTAACGGAGGTTGTAACGGGCGTTGTAACGGAGGTTGTAACGGGGGTTGTAACGGGGGTTGTAACGGAGGTTGTAACGGGGGTTGTAACGGAGATTGTAACGGGCGTTGTAACGGGGGTTGTAACGGGGGTTGTAACGGAGGTTGTAACGGGGGTTGTAACGGGGGTTGTAACGGGCGTTGTAACGGAGGTTGTAACGGGGGTTGTAACGGGCGTTGTAACGGGGGTTGTAACGGGGGTTGTAACGGAGATTGTAACGGGGGTTGTAACGGAGATTGTAACGGGGGTTGTAACGGGGGTTGTAACGGGGGTTGTAACGGGCGTTGTAACGGAGGTTGTAACGGGGGTTGTAACGGGGGTTGTAACGGGCGTTGTAACGGGGGTTGTAACGGGGGTTGTAACGGAGATTGTAACGGGGGTTGTAACGGGGGTTGTAACGGAGGTTGTAACGGGGGTTGTAACGGAGGTTGTAACGGGCGTTGTAACGGAGGTTGTAACGGAGGTTGTAACGGGCGTTGTAACGGAGGTTGTAACGGAGGTTGTAACGGGGGTTGTAACGGGGGTTGTAACGGAGGTTGTAACGGAGGTTGTAATGGGGGTTGTAACGCAAATGATTTATATTTTCTCTATAATGTTTCCAAATTATACTTGTTAAAAAACGTATGTGTAAAATGAACGAGCCTCGGTATTTGCGACTTTTGATTAAATGACCAATACGGATTGACTCGCTTGCAAGCGTTTCTTTGTCTTACCCGTTCGACAGACGTTTTCATGATACTGATTTGTCTTACCCGTTCGACAGACGTTTTCATGATACTGATTTGTCTAACACGTTCGACAGACGTTTTCATGATACTGATTTGAGCTACTAGTTGACCAACTTGGAAGGTTGTGATCCGCCTTCTCTGGACGTTTCTTAGGAAAGGTCTCGTGTGAATTATTCGATTTATTGATTGGGGTTTAACGCCATTTTCAGTCATATTACGGAGGCCAGTTTCTCACACAAGTATTACGATCTACATTATTTCAAAGCGTCTGTTTGCTTTTCCATATAGACTGTTGCAAGATTTGATATACTTTTTGAAAGATTGTTGGTAGAGCTGGGGTTCGAAATCACAACCCTTGGATCGACAGCTCACGTCTCTGACTTTCGTGTGACAAAGCCCAATCAAATTAATAAAATAGCTAAAAAGATAAATCTAAAGTTCTAAGAGTTCGTTGCTTAGATTTCGCTGACGGTCATACATAACGGCTTTTATTGGCAAATGTACAAATCGGATTTAGTGACCAGTATAGGTCCATATCCCACTGTTCACATATTACTTAAGCTTGTTAGAAACGTCTTTCAACTTGTGTATATGTTGATAAGTTTGTGCAGACTGAGATGAACCTACACTGTTCAGAAATGACAACTTGGACATTTTCACACAGACGGATTTAACGATACTGTACGCGTTCTCTCTCTAGAATCTACCAGACATACAAGGAACATTTCTCTACAAGGCTGTCTATTAACCCTTTCCCTCATACGACAATTCTGCAGCAGACGACTTTGAACGTATTTTGTCAAAAAATAGAAAATCTCCATAATTGAATGGATAACCTATGACAAAAAGTGGAAACCATTGTGGTAAAAGGAGAAATTGCACGTTTTGTGCAATTTCTTCTTTTGTCACTATGTTTTCAAAAATCCGTCTGCTGCAGAGGCGTCATAAAGCGTCTATATGAGGGAAAGGGTTAAGGATATATTATTGAAGGGGATACACATGCCATGCGTTCCGTCCAATCCTGCGTCAGCTAAGGATAGCCACTGCAGCTAGCCGTCATGTCATGTGATCATTGGCTAGGCTAACGTTAGCGTACGACACAGTTATGGGAATACAAATGAACCGTTTATCCAACGTTCATCTGTCAAGTAGCAAAATGGATACATTTGTCAAAATAATTATGACACATTCTTCAAACTAAGACGGATTATCTAATCTATCATCAAGTTTAAATACGTCATCATTTAAAAAGGTTAAAATTGTGTTGCTTAGCAATTTGTCACGGAACTGTAATACTGGCCTTGAAAATTAACACATGCATGAAAAACAAAACTTACCGTGCTTTTTAAATTCCTCCGCGGCTTTTCTATCTTGCTCATCCATGGCTGAAAAATAAAGGAATATGTGTAAGAAAATGCAATGATGGGGATAATGATGACGATGATGATACTGAAGACGATACTGATGATGATATTAATGATTGATGATGTTGTTGTTGATGATGATGATGATGATGATGATGATGATGATGATGATGATGATGATGATGATGATGATGATGATGATACTGCTGCTCGTGTTAATGAACCGCCTCGGTGGTGTAGCGGTAGAGCGTACACCTCGTTCACGGGAGGTGTTAGGTTCGATCCCGGCCGGATCATACCAACTACTTTAATCAAAGCGCTGAAAGCGCTGGTGGTATAGGGGCATATGTAAGTTGAAAATATATGGCATAGATAATATAGACAAACATTGTTGAAACAATGACCTTTAAACAAACCAAACCAAAAATGTGCGAAGCACACATATTGCCTGCCTATACAATACAAATACCTAATTTATCAAAGTTTCACCCTTTTCTTGTATAAACAAAATAAAAAGATTGACAAAAAACAGAGCAGCGACCCTTAATTAAAATATTTCCAGTTCAGAAATCACTAAAGATTCACAATGTATATTGTAATCATGCTGATAAATGAAAGACAATCGAAAGCATGTTTCTTTTGCACTGCACATCTGTAGCTCTGCGTTTCCTATACAACAAGTCTTAAATTGATACATTGGACATCTATTGAGACAATAACCGAAGAAATGAAAAATGAGTTTTACACCTAAAAAAACCAGATCAGATTTGTGTTCAAAATATTGTATCGATCTCTTAATCCCAATGTATACGTGTGACGACTTTGAAATGGATCCGCGAAACAGAAACAAAGTTTGGACCCATTAATGCAAACCGTAACGGACAGACGGACGGATGGATGAACACAAAGACGGACAGACAGTCAGTCGCTCTGGACAAAGTACAACGCTTGGGAAACATTCATTAACGAAACAAGGGCATGCGTTTTTCATGCGAAAGTCATATAATAAGTGAGAACATGAAAAGACAAAAATATACACACTCCAAACGCAGCATGCTAAAGTTATGGTAATGGTGCACTGCAAATGTGTAGGTCATAAGTTACCTACAAACCAAGTTTGGAAATGGGTACAATGGAAATTAATTGAGACTATCGCTGAACTAAATAAGGAAAAATGAAGATAACTAAGATAAGCAGACCAGAGTTATGTACCTAGTATTTTGCCGTTCTCCTGATCACACGGTATAAGTGTGACCACTTTCAAATAAATCTGCCAAACAGAAACAACGTTTTGACCAATACATTCAATCCATGACGGACGGACGAATGCACATTCAGGCAGACAGCCGGCCGGACACCGGATTATACCTCCAAGCTTTACAGACAGAGACAACTTATAAAGTATTGATTACAGAAGACTGGTTCGATGCGTCAAAACACGTCTGTGCTTAGGAAAGCTTAGATTATGGTATTTGTAAAGTATTTGCAAATTAATTGTATCTCCGAAATGGGACCGTACAAGGTTAATTTACAAAAACCTATTTAGACTATACTTCTAGTTTATTTGTCAACAGATACGTCTAGGACTAGATTACACGTTGACGAACGTTGAATCTTCAATTAGCGCAAATGCATATACATTATAATTTTAATCCCAAAATCGGTAGAAGCGCCTCAATTATAAAATAAATAATGACCTTGCGGTTATAACTCGTGTGTATGTTGACATTTTCGGCCAACTTTCTTTCCGACGTTTGACAAAAGTCAATGCGACATGCGTCATTCGTCTTTCACAAATGGGCTAAGTCTATGTGAAAAAAAACCCAGTTGGTTGGGAAGATTGTTGTGTGGAGTACTGGTGTGAGAAAACCAGGAAACATATTTGTAGATGAACTGGCCGCCGTGATATAACGTAGAACATGTTAAAAACGGCGTTAAACCACAATCAATCAGTGTTGACATCTTATCTCTAATTTGTAGATTTAATTCCTATGTCCTAGTTGGGTCGACATACAGCGACACGTGAGCATATTCAACACAACACGCGACCTGTTTTACCAACAATTCTCCAGTAGAGGTGATACCGTTAGTACCATTCTTTCATGGCATGTATACACAGTAGGACCTCTCTCTTTGGACGGATTATGTAATAACAACTCCTTACCCTTGACCACGTAGACTAAATATAATTCTACTTTTGCCACAATGGTTTCAATTCCTTTCAATAATTTTATTTACAGTGATTTGCACATTTCTCTATGTAAGTCGACTGTTGTAAACTAATTGGGTCACAGCACGGTCGACGTTACCTTACACCACTGACATTAAGGTCAATCATAGTTCAGAGTGTGTTTCACTCGTTTGAACTATTTTGTGATTCGGTCGAACCAATGAAATCGTTGAAAAGGCAGATTATAACCAATCAAAACTCGATTTTGGTGTAGGTATACACATATGGACTGTGGTTGCAGCTTTAATCCGACTTTTCGAAATCAGCATGAGTATGGGATAGGCGCGAAACGCCCCTATCCCAAAAACGGTAGCAATGGTAGTGATGTTGCTGCTGATTGCGATAATGATGTTGATGACGATGATGATGTTGATGACGATACTGATGTTAATGACGATGATGATGTTGATGACGATAATGATGTTGATGACGATGATGATGTTGATGACGATAATGATGTTAATGACGATGATGATGTTGATGACGATAATGATGTTGATGACGATAATGATGTTAATGACGATAATGATGTTGATGACGATACTGATGTTGATGACGATGATGATGTTGATGACGATGATGATGTTAATGACGATAATGATGTTGATGACGATAATGATGACGATAATGATGTTGATGACGATAATGATGTTAATGACGATGATGATGTTGATGACGATAATGATGACGATAATGATGTTGATGACGATAATGATGTTAATGACGATGATGATGTTGATGACGATGATGATGTTAATGACGATAATGATATTGATGACGATAATGATGACGATAATGATGTTGATGACGATAATGATGTTAATGACGATGATGATGTTGATGACGATACTGATGTTGATGACGATAATGATGTTAATGACAATAATGATGTTGATGACGATAATGATGTTAATGACGATGATGATGTTGATGACGATAATGATGTTGATGATGCTAATGATGTTGATGACGATAATGATGGTGATGACGATAATGATGGTGATTGTGTTAATGATGTTGATGACGATAATGATGTTGATGACAATGATGATGTTGATTGTAACTCGGGTGTGTAAGGACAATCAAAATGCGCCCCTGTTACTCGGGTGTGTAAGGACAATATGAATACACCCCTGTTACTCGGGTGTATAAGGACACTATGAATACACTCCTGTTACTCGGGTGTGTAAGGACAATATGAATACACTCCTGTTACTCGGGTGTGTAAGGACAATATGAATACACTCCTGTTACTCGGGTGTGTGTAAGGACAATATGAATACACCCCTGTTACTCGGGTATGTGTAAGGACAATATGAATACACCCCTGTTACTCGGGTGTATAAGGACAATATGAATACACTCCTGTTACTCGGGTGTGTAAGGACAATATGAATACACTCCTGTTACTCGGGTGTGTAAGGACGATATGAATACACTCCTGTTACTCGGGTGTGTGTAAGGACAATATGAATACACCCCTGTTACTCGGGTGTGTAAGGACAATATGAATACACTCCTGTTACTCGGGTGTGTGTAAGGACAATCTAAATACACCCCTGTTACTCGGGTGTGTAAGGACAATCTAAATACACCCATGTTACTCGGGTGTGTAAGGAAAATCTAAATACACCCCTGTTACTCGGGTCTGTAAGGACAATATAAATACACTCCTGTTACTCGGGTGTGTGTACGGACAATATGAATACACCCCTGTTACTCGGTGTGTAAGGACAATATGAATACACCCAATGATACTCAGGTGTGTAAGGACAATCTAAATACGCCCATGTTACTCGGGTATGTAAGGACAACATGAATACACCCCTGTTACTCGGGTGTGTGTAAGGACAATATGAATACACCCATGTTACTCGGGTGTGTGTAAGGACAATCTAAATACACCCATGTTACTCGGGTGTGTGTAAGGACAATCTAAATACACCCCTGTTACTCGGGTGTGTGTAAGGACAATCTAAATACACCCCTGTTACTCGGGTGTGTAAAGACAATATGAATACACCCCTGTTACTCGGGTGTGTGTAAGGACAATATGAATACACCCATGTTACTCGGGTGTGTGTAAGGACAATCTAAATACACCCATGTTACTCGGGTGTGTAAGGACAATCTAAATACACTCCTGTTATTCGGGTGTGTAAGGACAATCTAAATACACTCCTGTTACTCGGGTGTGTAAGGACAATCTAAATACACCCATGTTACTCGGGTGTGTAAGGACAATCTAAATACACCCCTGTTACTCGGGTGTGTAAGGACAATCTAAATACACCCATGTTACTCGGGTGTGTAAGGACAATCTAAATACACCCCTGTTACTCGGGTGTGTAAGGACAATCTAAATACACCCATGTTACTCGGGTGTGTAAGGACAATCTAAATACACCCATGTTACTCGGGTGTGTAAGGACAATCTAAATACACCCATGTTACTCGGGTGTGTAAGGACAATCTAAATACACCCATGTTACTCGGGTGTGTGTAAGGATAATCTAAATACACCCATGTTACTCGGGTGTGTGTAAGGACAATCTAAATACACCCCTGTTACTCGGGTGTGTAAGGACAATCTAAATACACCCATGTTACTCGGGTGTGTGTAAGGACAATCTAAATACACCCCTGTTACTCGGGTGTGTAAGGACAATCTAAATACACCCATGTTACTCGGGTGTTTAAGGACAATCTAAATACACCCCTGTTACTCGGGTGTGTAAGGACAATCTAAATACACCCATGTTACTCGGGTGTGTAAGGACAATCTAAATACACCCCTGTTACTCGGGTGTGTAAGGACAATCTAAATACACCCATGTTACTCGGGTGTGTAAGGACAATCTAAATACACCCCTGTTACTCGGGTGTAAGGACAATCTAAATACACCCATGTTACTCGGGTGTGTAAGGACAATCTAAATACACTCCTGTTACTCGGGTGTGTAAGGACAATCTAAATACACTCCTGTTACTCGGGTGTGTAAGGACAATCTAAATACACCCATGTTACTCGGGTGTGTAAGGACAATCTAAATACACCCATGTTACTCGGGTGTGTAAGGACAATCTAAATACACCCAATGATACTCGGGTGTGTAAGGACAATCTTGATAATATTATTATGAAGACAAGAAGAGTATGCAGCTCTAGAGCATGGTTTGAATCTGACAGAGCGTAACCCTCGGGAACAAAACGTTATCCTGTGACTCTTATCTCTTAATTTGGTGTAAATCGTTTCTTCAAAGTGATATAAATAAATATTGCAAAAATGTAAATCCTATCAATGAAAAAACCCGTATATGTAACATTCAATAAAACAAACCGATGTATACCCCTAACGAATTAAAGTGTCATACATAAACTCTGAAGTTGACCCCTCCACGCAAAAAGGGAGTCCTCAACTTTGCTTCAATTCGTGTCAGTTGTTGTATTAGTATGCATGGTGTAACTGAAGATAGTTTCCGTAATTAGATGATGATCCTCGGCATGTCCATCCAACCTATCTTATCTAACTATATACTGTTATATATGTGTGTAAAATGTGTGTAAAATGTGTGTAAAGTGTGTGTAAAGTGTGTAAAGTGTGTAATCTTCTATGATTAAACGGCGAACAGTGCCGATGTAATAGTTGATCTGGCTCTACACTGGTCGTAAACGCCTTAAGGTCGGGTTTCCTGAATCGCCACTCAAATGTTCAACTAGTGTTGTCGTTTAAGAGCAGTCTTGTTTTGAAAAAAAAAAATCATAAACAAAAAGGAACCGCAGCGGGAATTTGTCAAACATAAGCAAAGTCAGCATTTCCAATAATGTTAACGAATGTTTGATGCAAGGTTGTTTTATGTCGCCTGTATCGGTGCAAAATCCGGGAATATCGTTGTGCTTAGTTGTTATTCAGATTGATTTGACAGATACGCCCACTTTAATTATAAAGTAAGGGCTTGCACACTTTTGATACAAAAGTATATGATAAGATGTCCCCATAACGAAAATCGTGTCTTTAAAAAGAAGTGTAAGAGAAAATATTATTTAAAAGAAAGGTCGATACTCAACCCTTTCCCACATACAACAAATCTGCATAACACAAATTTGAAAGCATGTATACAAATATATGAAAGATCTCTTTAAAGAAAAGTATATAATTATTGAATAAAATGTTAGATATTGAGGCAAATGAAGAAAATAATCTCAATTTGCAACTCTGTTTTCAAAAGTCGTCTGTTGCAGAGGCATTAGCAAGCGTATGTATGTCTGAAAGGGTTAAGGTTATCGTAACATAAACATCATAGCAAAACCACGTGATTTTAGACCGATTTTAACATGTTAAACAAAATGCCCGTAAAAACAATTCATATATATAGTATATTGTTTAAATAGTCCTATTAGTTAGTATTTAGATTTAGCATATTGCAATAGCGGGGTAACTCGTTGTATCCCTTCAATAATTACGTCTATATCGGTAAAATTCTCTTTGGGCTTGAAGGGACATGAGAGCTTCTAGTCCGCTACATGTTTAATTACAGATCTATGTAAGTACATAGAGCATTTTATTTATGAAAACCATTCTATCTGCGGAACGGTAAATATAAATAAATCGCAATATCACCTGAGAGAAACGCGCCACATTAATAACGTTACCAAAAGGGAATATATACCGCGGCCTTAATGCATGCACTCACAGCTGTTTTAACCCTTATCGACATAAACTCGCATTATATAGTACACAATCTGTTGCCGACGACTTTTGTAAACATTGTGGAAAAGGCAGCAACTGCTCATCATGAGCAATAGCTCACATTGTCACAATATAACTCTATTCCTAATGTACAGAGATGTTTGCAGAGATGTCTGCATCGGTAATTCAGACGTAGTTTGGTGTAGATGGGAAACTAGTTAACAAAGTTCTATGAATGCAATCAGCTGTATGTTTACCCACACAGTCGTTATATGTCTAAATCGGCTCACTTTCTTTCAGTGGCATTCATGTACATGGCTGATAAGATGGAGTTCCGTTTTTTCTACTATTAACCCTTCCCCACAAACAGACAAAACCTTTATTCTATAAGTGTACTTTCGTTTCAAGAGATTATACTAAATGTTCAAAATTTGTTTAAAAAGTCTTCTGTGAAGCTGTTGTATATTGGCAACGGTAAATGAACTGAACAAATGATAGAGGGGATTTACATTATATATATTTTAACAAACAAAGGGCGCTTATCAAATATGGACCTTGGTTTTCCAGGAGAAAGGCTCGGATATTCGTAACTTTGGCTGATTAATTAATTACTGTTAATCAAGTTCTCAATACTTTTCAGTTTTATAACTGTTCAATAAGTTTCAGGTTTTTCAAACTTAAATTTATTGGAATTTAACATCTTTTTTCAACAGTTTTCATAAATCAAGCATACGTCTCTTCAACTAAGCACGTGTATTTGTTCGCACCTGGTCTTCCGAGGCAGTAACTATAGGCTATTTTTTCCCATTGGTCCAAACGTAGCTTTGATGTCTAGTGTCAATGTATATGGCTTAATAACAATATAACAATAACTGTTTTAGGGCGGGTTCCAATCGTTTGATTATATTCCACTTGAAGGGTAACTGTCTCCTCGAGAGGGACTGGACAGGCAGTGATTTAAAAGCTTGGTAATGTGATGTATGTCCGATGATAAGACCAGATATATGTGACAGTTCGTCTTTCATCTCAAGTAACCTGTCCCTGGCGGAGGGGGACATCGTCCTTTGAAATTGTATTTTATGTATGTTGATTGTAAATATAGTAAATAACGTAAAATAAAGTATAAAATTGAGCCGTCCCGCGAGAAAACCAACATTGTTGATTCTGCGTAAAGTACCGACCCGGATCAGCCTAAGAATGCCGCGCAGGCTTACCCGGATAGACACTTTTCGCCTCCTGTGAATTTTCTGTTTCAGGAATCATTACTTTATACCTCTATCCCCCCCTTAGACTGAATGTGTCGGCCCGGGTCAGTCTGCGCGGACTGCGCAGGCTGATCTGGGTCGATACATTACGCAGACGCCACAATATTGATTTTCTCGCGGGACGGCTCAGTTATGAGGATGATATGAGCCGCGTCACACGAACACCACGCACGGATGAATGTTACATGATATGTAGGATCAGTATTATTCCTTCTCTAGCTATAGGAACCCGACCGTGTACATCTGAATGATCAGAATTGTTACAAGTTTGGAAGAGTCCTATAACTCACTTCGTAAGCAATATGTGAGTATTGCAGATGGTCTGGATCTATATATTTAACAAAGTCCAAATTGTTCCGTTTCGCAGGGCGGAACTGATAACGCGATACGAGAAGACCCCCGTCCAGGCGACTCTGCACATCTTCTTGTCGTACACTCCCGATGGTCGGTATTCGTGTGACACGACCAATCTGTCAATAACGACTTCTGTCCCCAATAGTATATTTTGTTATTTAATTAAAGTGTCGAGTCAAAACTTCTTGGATCCAAATATACCAACGGGAAGTGTAGAACAACCCTTCAGAGTCCGGAGTCTCACATATCAACAATTTGACTACGAGAAATTCTTATCGAAATATTTAAAGAAAAATAGTAAAGAAATGTCTTACTTGTGTATTTTAAACATGGTATCCATTAAATAAACTTACAAAGATCATCATTTCAATTTTATCTTTAATTTATAAATAAAAAGTAACTTTGATTTCAACAAAACGACATTTCCAGAAAATAACAAACCACAACTAGAATATAAAATAGGATTATTTCCGAAATGTGTTACACGAACTTTTAATGAACAGGCTGGAGGACATTGTTCAATTACGATAAAGATCATTCTAATGATGAAAACCAACGATTGGGCGTGATCATCGCATTCGTCTATTAGATAGTTTATCCTTAACAATTATCCAAGGCAATATTCAACGCCTTTGCAGTAGACGATTTTTGAATAAAAACACGGAAATGTTTTTTTTCATGGACACGTTTATTTTACATGGACATTTTTATTTTACATATTTGTTTGCAGGACAAACGAAACTGGAAGTTAATGCTGGGAATTCAAATAAACAACAACAACCACAATCACAATAATATACATTTCTGATCAATGTTGTGTTTACCGTCCTTTACCGACATTAAGACGTTTAATGCGGCTGTTTTGAAAAAAATGTTTAAAATGTTCACCTTTAAACCCCCAGTGTTTCAACTCTAAACCCGTAACAGTTAAAAGGTACAGATGTATTGTGTATGTAAAGTCGTCTGGTGTTTCTGCCTTAAAATACTTTAAAAGCAGACGACTTTAAAACTATCAGATTAGGTAACATGGAAACCCTTTTCTCACATACAACAAATCTCCAGCCGAAAACAGTGAACAAAATCACAGTCAAAACTTTCGAAACATTTAAAAACAGGAAACATAATTATTGAATAGACCTGAAAAGTTGGCTAAATGAGAACTTGCTATTATGAGAAATGTATAAAAGTGTCACACAGTTTCAAACCGTCGTCGGATACAGGTGCCTTCAAGTACATCTTCATGTGGAAAGGGTCAAAACACGATCAAATTGATATAGGGATTTTACGACTTGTTATGATCTATGTCGAGATGTTATGATACATTGTTAACATAGATTTGATTAATAATTTTATTTCGGAGCTTGTTCGTTATTCAATCTGTTTCGTCCAATAGATTAGAACATTAACGTCCGAATGCATAAAACAGCATGAAAAATGTAGTGAACAAATGAACGGTCTTCCGGGGAAACCAACCTTCGCGTAATTAGTACTCATCTTGAAGATCACCTGCCATCCGAAGGATCCAAACACGCTGATTAACAGACGTTTCTAGAATCCGCCGAATGGTTAGTGTAGGGCATTGTAAACCGACTGTCTCGGGAATGGTTAGTGTAGGGCATTGTAAACCGACTGTCTCGGGAATGGTTAGTGTAGGGCATTGTAAACCGACTGTCTCGGGAATGGTTAGTGTAGGGCATTGTAAACCGACTGTCTCGGGAATGGTTAGTGTAGGGCATTGTAAACCGACTGTCTCGGGAATGGTTAGTGTAGGGCATTGTAAACCGACTGTCTCGGGAATGGTTAGTGTAGGGCATTGTAAACCGACTGTCTCGGGAATGGTTAGTGTAGGGCATTGTAAACCGACTGTCTCGGGAATGGTTAGTGTAGGGCATTGTAGACCGACTGTCTCGGGAATGGTTAGTGTAGGGCATTGTAGACCGACTGTCTCGGGAATGGTTAGTGTAGGGCATTGTAGACCGACTGTCTCGGGAATGGTTAGTGTAGGGCATTGTAAACCGACTGTCTCGGGAATGGTTAGTGTAGGGCATTGTAGACCGACTGTCTCGGGAATGGTTAGTGTGGGGCATTGTAAACCGACTGTCTCGGGTCGATCCTCAGTCGGGGCGTTGACTGTGTCAATGTTTATCACGGCGGTCAGTTCACCTATCTATCAGTTTCCTGGCTTTCTCGCACCAGTACTCCACACAAAAGTCTTTCAATTTAACTGGTTGTTTTTCCACATGGACTGTTAGCCCATTGGTGCACGACGAATGCCACTTATCGCATCATTCGTCGGAAAGTATAGGACTCGAAATCACACGCCCTGGATTGACAGCCCGCACCGCTACCGGGGCTCGGAACAGATCAATACGTACGTGACATGACGGAAATGTGATGCCTCAAAGGTCGTTGCACATATTTAAATGTTTACATGTTTACATATTTACATGTTTACATATTTACATATTTACATGTTTACATATTTACATGTTTACATGTTTACATATTTACATATTTACATATTTAGCATATATCTAGGTCGAAACACTTGACTAGAAACGAGCAATTTCTCTTTGTTTCCAGCACATTTGTTAACTCTGTACTACATGTTTTCCATAGATGTTTTCAATGAAGAGAACAACTCGGTATAAACCGGTACAATCGGTGTTACAGTCAAAAGCGATAGGTACGGAAATTATTCATTTGTAAATCAGTTTTTGAAACATCGCCATGTGCTCTGTGGAGTTATGTTAGAGGCGGAATCAAACTCTTGTGGAGTTATGTTAGAGGCGGAATCAAACTCTTGTGGAGTTTTGTTAGAGGCGGAATCAAACTCTTGTGGAGTTATGTTAGAGGCGGAATCAAACTCTTGTGGAGTTATGTTAGAGGCGGAATCAAACTCTTGTGGAGTTATGTTAGAGGCGGAATCAAACTTTTGATATAATTGTCTCTCTTATCAGACGTTTACAATTTCGACTCTAAAAAAACATATAAACAGTAAATACAGAAATCATTTTGAAAAATAGAGAAGTAAATTCAATTGGAGCAAAATTTTAATTAACCATGTTTTCGAAACTCTTAATTAGCCATGTTTTCGAAACTCTTAATTAGCCATGTTTTCGAAACTCTTAATTAGCCATGTTTTCGAAACTCTTAATTAGCCATGTTTTCGAAACTCTTTTCCACTCGCGGACGCATCATGATGCATCTGCATTAGAAACCTTTTTAACAAGAAAATCATTGTAGCAAAACGAGCAAGTATCCATCATGAATAAAACAGCATTGTAGCAAAACGAGCAAGTATCCATCATGAACGAATTCTCCTTTTGCACAATATTTTCAACGCTATTCAATGATGTTACTTGCATTGATAGAGATGTTTACAGAGTTGTGTGCAGGGGTATTAAAAGTTGTTTGCTTCAGACTTGTAAGATGTCATAAAGGGTTAACCTTTTATCAAAACACAGTTAATACTAATTTCCCCCGATGTTTCATTTCCATCGTTTTAACGCAGTGGACATTTTTAAAACCTATGATAGTAACATCGTAACGATGTAATCTAATATCTAGATAATTGGAAAAAACAAAATAAGAGTGTAAAATATTGTGAGAAAATGGAGTCGACTTTAAGGAAAGCAAAAATTGATCATAAAGACCATCTCTTATTCCCACAATGTTCTCGATTCCACGTAGGTATTATAATTCCAGATTTCCAGATTTAAGTGCGCTATCCTCATCACGTGACTCGGTCCAATGTACAAGGCAAACGTTGGCTTTTGTGAACATTGGAGATCCAGATCAGCATATGCATCCACACAGCTTGAACCAGATTTACAATGTTCCCATATAACCTGTATAACCTAGTCAGACGCTTGTGTCAACTGTTGTAGATTATGCTAAGACGAAAAGAGATTTGCAGACTGATATGAACTTACACTGTTCGGAAACGCACGTGTTCCACTTCTTAAATACATTTTAACCATTGTAAAGTTCGAAAACATTTCGAAAATAACTTCAAAGTCAATGACACTGAGCAATCCCTCCTTTTTCGTTAATGTTTTACATTATATCGCAAAATATCCCCTTTCTAAAAAATCTTACATTACTTCCTCCAGATCATTTCGTTTGCTTCTAGTATTAAATTAGAATTTAAGTAAATTGATAACTATTAGTATTAAGTTAGAACTTAAGTAAATTGATAACTTTTAGAATTTAATTAGAACTTAAGTATATATTGATAACTATTAGTATTAAATTTAGAACTTAAGTATATGGATAACTATTAGTATCAAATTAGAATTTAAGTATTTTGATAACTTTTAGTATGAATTTGTGTTCACACTGATGGATCATGGTTGGGTGAACATGTAAACGGAGATTATGATTAATAGGAAAACATAAATGAAACATTAAAAGTAATTTCAAATGCAAACTTAGAGAAATAAACCACATAGATAAACTCATATTAAAAAACAAACTAAGATTTATCACACAAACTCGTATATCTTATATCTAGAATTTGATATAAATAAACAAATAGGTTGTTGTGTGTTTTATGTACATGTGATAACCCTGCATTAAACTTATGGGAAAATATAGACACCTTAAAATAAGCAATAATTATTTTAAAAAAAAAACAGTATTAGAATAGAACGAAATATAAGTCAAATGTGTCAAATATTAATTATTTGATATAATATGATCATAAAATTAAAAGCATGTTTAAAATAAATTGTAAAAAATTAGTAAAATTGAAATTAAAATGACAAATAATTAATAAAAAAATGTTATTTTCTTACCTTATTTTAACCAGTCCAGTAGACAGATACGGTCTAAAATAATTCCACGTCTAATCAGCAGCCGGCTTTGAGTGCTACTGAAACACAGGGCGGATACCCCTTAATAAATAACCGGGCGGTTATTTGGCCGGCCGTCATAGTCGGATGAATCCGTGCGCATTTATACCTGACACTTGATCTCGTGGAACTACCTTTATGCCCATCCCCAATATTATAATTTCACCACTAAATTTCAACATGGAAAAACGATATTTTCCTTTGTCAATGCTAACACATTACAGAAAAGTTGTCTTAACACTGGATTCACAAATATATTTCGAGTATTTTTTAATCCATCATTTAATATGCCGTGTTCAGTTGCATCTATAAAAAGAGTAAATAGTTTAAATTAGCGAAAAGTAGTGCGTTCTATGACCGTAAAATACGGTGTATACCTTTGGGCCTTGATAAACGATTGCATGGTTTAACAAAATAAC
The DNA here is from genome assembly GCA_031761405.1 of Serripes groenlandicus. NCBI lineage: Eukaryota > Metazoa > Mollusca > Bivalvia > Cardiida > Cardiidae > Serripes > Serripes groenlandicus. Next base: position 28,262,889 of record JASEVX010000015.1, on the reverse strand, counting down.
AATTATAAGCATTATATACGTAAACACATTAAAACACTTAGCCAAGAGATATCATTCACTACTTCGAACATTTATCGTAAACGACAGATAATCTGTTCATTTGGTTTAAACGATATTTTCAGTGATTTCAAGGTTATAACAATGTATGTGCATGTGCTTTGTGTATAATAAAACATATTTGTCGATTGTATGGTTCTGAACCCTTTCCCAAATTCATCGAATCTGCAGCAGACGACTTTCAAACGTTTTTGGCAAAAATATGAAAAATCTCTTTAAATGAAAGTATAATAATCGAATAATGTTGAAATCGTTCATGTAAAAGGAGAAATTGCTCTTTATGAGCAATTTCTCTTTCGTTGCCAACTTTTCAAAAGGCGTCCTCTACAGAGGCGTAAAAGTACGTTTGTATGAGGGTAAATATTAACACTTGTCCATATACAATACATCTGTACCAGATGTTAACACTTGACCATATACAATACATCTGTACCAGACGTTAACACTTGTCCATAAAAAATACATCTGTACCAGATGTTAACACTTGACCATATACAATACATCTGTACCAGATGTTAACACTTGTCCATAAACAATACATCTGTGCCAGATGTTAACACTTGTCCATATACAATACATCTGTACCAGATGTTAACACTTGACCATATACAATACATCTGTACCAAACGACTTTACATATACAATACATCTGTACCAGACGACTTTACATATACAATACATCTGTACCAGACGAGTTTACATATACAATACATCTGTACCAGACGAGTTTACATATACAATACATCTGTATCAGACGAGTTTACATATACAATACATCTGTACCAGACGACTTTACATATACAATACATCTGTACCAGACGAGTTTACATATACAATACATCTGTTCCGGACGACTTGACATATACAATACATCTGTACCAGACGTTAACACTTGTCCATATACAATACATCTGTACCAGACGACTTTACATATACAATACATCTGTACCAGACGACTTTACATATACAATACATCTGTACCAGACGACTTTACATATACAATACATCTGTACCAGACGACTTTACATATACAATACATCTGTACCAGACGACTACGGGAACAAAAACATATTAAGAAACTCTTTATAAATGAGGGTATAATATATATTGTAGAGTAGATCAAATGGCGTAAAAGTTGTAAATGTCCATATAATGAGCTTAAATGTTTTGAATAAGCTCTTGCTAAAGATGGGTAGATATACTTCGGCTAGAGGGAAACAATGCGACCGACTTACATTGAATTCGACCAGTGACATCCAATCTGACGATACACAAATAACACAATTTATTGGAAAAACAATCAACCATACACAAACAACACAGGTGATATCAAGTACGATCATCCATACATAAATAACACAGGTGATATAAAGTACAATCACCCATACACAAATAACACAGGTGATATAAAGTACGATGACCCATACACAAATAACACAAGTGATATAAAGTACGATGACCCATACACAAATAACACAGGTGATATAAAGTACGATGACCCATACACAAATAACACAGGTGATATAAAGTACAATGACCCATACACAAATAACACAGGTGATATAAAGTACGATCACCCATACACAAATAACACAGGTGATATAAAGTACGATCACCCATACACAAATAACACAGGTGATATAAAGTACGATCACCCATACACAAATAACACAAGTGATATAAAGTACGATGACCCATACACAAATAACACAGGTGATATAAAGTACAATGACCCATACACAAATAACACAGGTGATATAAAGTACGATCACCCATACACAAATAACACAGGTGATATAAAGTACGATCACCCATACACAAATAACACAGGTGATATCAAGTACAATCACCCATACACAAATAACACAAGTGATATAAAGTACGATCACCCATACACAAATAACACAGGTGATATCAAGTACAATCACCCATACACAAATAACACAAGTGATATAAAGTACGATCACCCATACACAAATAACACAGGTGATATCAAGTACAATCACCCATACACAAATAACACAGGTGATATAAAGTACAATCACCCATACACAAACAACACAGGTGATATCAAGTACAATCACCCATACACAAACAACACAGGTGATATCAAGTACAATCACCCATACACAAATAACACGTGATATAAAGTACAATCACCCATACACAAACAACACAGGTGATATAAAGTACAATCACCCATACACAAATAACACAGGTGATATAAAGTACAATCACCCATACACAAACAACACAGGTGATATCAAGTACAATCACCCATACACAAATAACACGTGATATAAAGTACAATCACCCATACACAAACAACACAGGTGATATAAAGTACGATCACCCATACACAAATAACACAGGTGATATCAAGTACAATCACCCATACACAAATAACACAGGTGATATCAAGTACAATCACCCATACACAAACAACACAGGTGATATCAAGTACGATCACCCATACACAAATAACACAGGTGATATAAAGTACAATCACCCATACACAAATAACACAGGTGATATAAAGTACGATCACCCATACACAAACAACACAGGTGATATAAAGTACAATCACCCATACACAAATAACACAGGTGATATAAAGTACAATCACCCATACACAAACAACACAGGTGATATCAAGTACAATCACCCATACACAAACAACACAGGTGATATCAAGTACAATCACCCATACACAAATAACACAGGTGATATAAAGTACAATCACCCATACACAAACAACACAGGTGATATAAAGTACGATCACCCATACACAAATAACACAGGTGATATAAAGTACAATCACCCATACACAAATAACACAGGTGATATAAAGTACGATGACCCATACACAAATAACACAGGTGATATAAAGTACAATCACCCATACACAAATAACACAGGTGATATAAAGTACAATCACCCATACACAAATAACACAGGTGATATCAAGTACAATCACCCATACACAAACAACACAGGTGATATAAAGTACGATCACCCATACACAAATAACACAGGTGATATCAAGTACAATCACCCATACACAAACAAAACAGGTGATATAAAGTACAATCACCCATACACAAATAACACAGGTGATATAAAGTACGATGACCCATACACAAACAACACAGGTGATATAAAGTACAATCACCCATACACAAATAACACAAGTGATATCAAGTACAATCACCCATACACAAATAACACAGGTGATATCAAGTACAATCACCCATACACAAACAACACAGGTGATATAAAGTACAATCACCCATACACAAATAACACAAGTGATATCAAGTACGATCACCCATACACAAATAACACAGGTGATATAAAGTACAATCACCCATACACAAATAACACAAGTGATATCAAGTACAATCACCCATACACAAATAACACAGGTGATATCAAGTACAATCACCCATACACAAACAACACAGGTGATATAAAGTACAATCACCCATACACAAATAACACAAGTGATATCAAGTACGATCACCCATACACAAATAACACAGGTGATATAAAGTACAATCACCCATACACAAATAACACAGGTGATATAAAGTACAATCACCCATACACAAATAACACAAGTGATATCAAGTACAATCACCCATACACAAATAACACAGGTGATATCAAGTACAATCACCCATACACAAATAACACAGGTGATATCAAGTACAATCACCCATACACAAACAACACAGGTGATATCAAGTACAATCACCTATACACAAATAACACAGGTGATATCAAGTACGATGACCCATACACAAACAACACAGGTGATATAAAGTACAATCACCCATACACAAATAACACATGTGATATAAAGTACAATCACCCATACACAAATAACACAGGTGATATCAAGTACAATCACCTATACACAAATAACACAGGTGATATCAAGTACGATCACCCATACACTAACAACACAGGTGATATAAAGTACAATCACCCATACACAAATAACACAGGTGATATCAAGTACAATCACCCATACACAAATAACACAGGTGATATAAAGTACAATCACACATACACAAATAACACAGGTGATATCAAGTACAATCACTCATACACAAATAACACAGGTGATATCAAGTACGATCACCCATACACAAATAACACAGGTGATATCAAGTACAATCACCCATACACAAATAACACAGGTGATATCAAGTACAATCACCCATACACAAATAACACAGGTGATATAAAGTACGATCACCCATACACAAATAACACAGGTGATATAAAGTACAATCACCCATACACAAATAACACGTGATATAAAGTACAATCACCCATACACAAATAACACAGGTGATATCAAGTACAATCACCCATACACAAATAACACAGGTGATATAAAGTACGATCACCCATACACAAATAACACAGGTGATATAAAGTACAATAACCCATACACAAACAACACAGGTGATATCAAGTACAATCACCCATACACAAACAACACAGGTGATATCAAGTACAATCACCCATACACAAACAACACAGGTGATATAAAGTACAATCACCCATACACAAATAACACAGGTGATATAAAGTACAATCACCCATACACAAACAACACAGGTGATATAAAGTACAATCACCCATACACAAATAACACAGGTGATATAAAGTACAATCACCCATACACAAATAACACAGGTGATATCAAGTACAATCACTCATACACAAACAACACAGGTGATATCAAGTACAATCACACATACACAAATAACACAGGTGATATCAAGTACAATCACTCATACACAAATAACACAGGTGATATCAAGTACAATCACCCATACACAAATAACACAGGTGATATCAAGTACAATCACCCATACACAAATAACACAGGTGATATAAAGTACAATCACACATACACAAATAACACAGGTGATATCAAGTACAATCACTCATACACAAATAACACAGGTGATATCAAGTACGATCACCCATACACATATAACACAGGTGATATCAAGTACAATCACCCATACACAAATAACACAGGTGATATAAAGTACAATCACCCATACACAAATAACACAGGTGATATAAAGTACAATCACCCATACACAAATAACACGTGATATAAAGTACAATCACCCATACACAAATAACACAGGTGATATAAAGTACAATCACCCATACACAAACAACACAGGTGATATCAAGTACAATCACCCATACACAAACAACACAGGTGATATAAAGTACAATCACCCATACACAAATAACACAGGTGATATCAAGTACAATCACCCATACACAAACAACACAGGTGATATAAAGTACAATCACCCATACACAAACAACACAGGTGATATAAAGTACAATCACCAATACACAAACAACACAGGTGATATAAAGTACAATCACCCATACACAAACAACACAGGTGATATCAAGTACAATCACCCATACACAAACAACACAGGTGATATAAAGTACAATCACCCATACACAAACAACACAGGTGATATAAAGTACAATCACCAATACACAAACAACACAGGTGATATAAAGTACAATCACCCATACACAAATAACACGTGATATAAAGTACAATCACCCATACACAAATAACACAGGTGATATCAAGTACAATCACCCATACACAAATAACACGTGATATAAAGTACGATGACCCATACACAAATAACACAGGTGATATAAAGTACAATCACCCATACACAAACAACACAAGTGATATCAAGTACGATCACCCATACACAAACAACACAAGTGATATCAAGTACAATCACCCATACACAAATAACACAGGTGATATAAAGTACAATCACCCATACACAAACAACACAGGTGATATAAAGTACAATCACCCATACACAAATAACACAGGTGATATAAAGTACAATCACCTATACACAAATAACACAGGTGATATAAAGTACAATCACCCATACACAAATAACACAGGTGATATCAAGTACAATCACCCATACACAAATAACACAGGTGATATCAAGTACAATCACCCATACACAAACAACACAGGTGATATAAAGTACAATCACCCATACACAAATAACACAGGTGATATAAAGTACGATGACCCATACACAAACAACACAGGTGATATAAAGTACGATCACCCATACACAAATAACACAGGTGATATAAAGTACAATCACCCATACACAAACAACACAGGTGATATCAAGTACAATCACCCATACACAAATAACACAGGTGATATAAAGTACAATCACCCATACACAAACAACACAAGTGATATCAAGTACGATCACCCATACACAAACAACACAAGTGATATCAAGTACGATCACCCATACACAAATAACACAGGTGATATAAAGTACGATGACCCATACACAAATAACACAGGTGATATAAAGTACGATGACCCATACACAAACAACACAGGTGATATAAAGTACAATCACCCATACACAAATAACACAGGTGATATCAAGTAAGATCACCCATACACAAATAACACAGGTGATATAAAGTACGATGACCCATACACAAACAACACAGGTGATATAAAGTACGATCACCCATACACAAATAACACGTGATATAAAGTACAATCACCCATACACAAATAACACAGGTGATATAAAGTACGATCACCCATTCACAAATAACACAGGTGATATAAAGTACAATCACCCATACACAAACAACACAGGTGATATAAAGTACGATGACCCATACACAAATAACACAGGTGATATAAAGTACGATGACCCATACACAAATAACACAGGTGATATCAAGTACAATCACCCATACACAAACAACACAGGTGATATAAAGTACGATGACCCATACACAAATAACACAGATGATATAAAGTACGATGACCCATTCACAAATAACACAGGTGATATAAAGTACAATCACCCATACACAAATAACACAGGTGATATAAAGTACGATCACCCATACACAAACAACACAGGTGATATCAAGTACGATCACCCATACACAAATAACACAGGTGATATAAAGTACAATCACCCATACACAAATAACACAGGTGATATCAAGTACAATCACCCATACACAAATAACACAGGTGATATCAAGTACAATCACCCATACACAAATAACACAGGTGATATAAAGTACAATCACCCATACACAAACAACACAGGTGATATCAAGTACAATCACCCATACACAAATAACACAGGTGATATCAAGTACAATCACCCATACACAAATAACACAGGTGATATAAAGTACAATCACCCATACACAAACAACACAGGTGATATAAAGTACAATCACCCATACACAAATAACACAGGTGATATCAAGTACAATCACCCATACACAAATAACACAGGTGATATCAAGTACAATCACCTATACACAAATAACACAGGTGATATCAAGTACAATCACCCATACACAAATAACACAAGTGATATCAAGTACAATCACCTATACACAAACAACACAGGTGATATCAAGTACAATCACCTATACACAAATAACACAGGTGATATCAAGTACAATCACCCATACACAAATAACACAGGTGATATCAAGTACAATCACCTATACACAAATAACACAAGTGATATCAAGTACAATCACCTATACACAAATAACACAGGTGATATCAAGTACAATCACCTATACACAAATAACACAGGTGATATCAAGTACAATCACCCATACACAAATAACACAGGTGATATCAAGTACAATCACCCATACACAAATAACACAGGTGATATCAAGTACAATCACCCATACACAAATAACACAAGTGATTGGAAGAACGATCGCCCATACAAAAATAACACAAGTAATTGGTCAGAACGATCGCACATACAAAAATAACACAATAAATAGAAAGAACAATAGCCTAGAAACGAATACCACAAAGTGATTGGAAGAACGCTCGCCCATACACAAATACCACAAAGTGATTGGAAGAACAATCGCCCGTACACAGACAACACAAGTAATTGAAAGAACGATAGCCCAGACACAAATAACACAAGTGGTTTAACTTTTTGAAATATGATCGCACATACACAAATACACAAGTGGTTTAACTTGAAATATGATCGCCCATACACAAATACACAAGTGGTTTAACTTTTTGAAATATGATCGCACATACACAAATACACAAGTGATTGTAAGAACGATCACCCATATCCTAACTCTGTCTTATATAAAGACGACTTTGGACTGCTTTGCAACAGAAAGCGTTTGAAATCAGTACGAGAAAGGAAGAAATAGCGGTGATTCTATTGAATGATGTTTTACAACTCTATCAACACTTTTTCCAGTATTATAGCAGCGTTTCCTGTTTAAGGTATCAGAATTTCTGGTCCATTTTTCCTGACATCAGTGAATCAGTCGTAATGCCAACCTCACACTATCAAAGGGGGCGGGGGAAAGACCATTACAACAGTTTGCCAAGTATTTGGTATGACCCGACCGGGGACCGGGGATCAAACGTGTGACCTCCCGCACCGAGACGGCCGCTCTACCTATTGATACACTGATGCGGACTGTATTTGAATTAACCCTTTCCCTCATATAGACGCTTTCTGACGCCTCTGCAGCAGACGGCTTTTTGAAAACATAGTGACAAAAGAAGAAATTGCACAAAACGTGCAATTTTTCCTTTTGCCACAATGTTTTCCACTTTTAGTTATAGGTTATCCGTTCAATTATGGAGATTTTCTATGTTTTTACAAATTACGTTCAAAGTCGTCTGCTGCAGAATTGCCGTACGAGGGATAGGGTTAAAAAGAATGTATTCTATACTATTATATAACGTAGACTATAATTTAGTCCCCAAGATTAAGAAGTGTATAGTATGAGTGACCCTTTCCCTCATAAACACGCATTGTGACACCTATACGGCACGCGACTTTGGAAGCTCCGAATGAGCAATTACTCCTTTTGCCACAATATTTTAATTATATTCCATAATTTCACTTTAATTTACAGAGATCTTTCATAGTTCCCTAGATGGTGTCATAGTCGTCTGCTGCAGATGTGTTTGTTGTATGTGGGAAAGCGTTAAACGAATTCACGGTAGACTTTAATTAATGAGGGTATCGCCTCCATTCAAATTATGTGTTATAAAGATGGTAGTAATTAACACCAAAGCCGATATGTCATTCAAACGTTGTAATTTGTGTCTGCATCTACAAAGGAAATGACGTCATGTTATGACTGGGCGACACCAAGAAATATTTACAGACACCATTCACTATTATAAAACACCTAATAAATACGTATGTATGACCATCTTGCAGTATAAATCGCCTAATAAATAACGTATGTCTGACCCTTTTCTTCCAAATTACTTTAAAGAAGGTCTTTAACCATTTTCAACAAGCAGACGCATGTCTGCAATAGACAGTTTTTGAAAGCATTGTGGCGAAATAAATATTATTTATAATAGGCACATTGTGTTATAAATGTATTCATTAATCATATATATTTATGTAGTTTTATGCAGATTGATGACTAGACGTTTTCAACACAAATAAGGCATGCAACATGATAACTGACCATGTGGACAGATAGTGATCAGTGCCCACATACAGACGCTTGCTGTCCTTGTGGAGAGACAATGATTCAGTACCCACATACAGACGCTTTCTGTCCTTGTGGAGAGACAATGATTCAATGCCCACATACAGACGCTTTGTCCTTGTGGAGAGACAATGATTCAATGCCCACATACAGACGCTTTCTGTCCTTGTGGAGAGACAATGATTCAATGCCCACATACAGACGCTTTGTCCTTGTGGAGAGACAATGATTCAATGCCCACATACAGACGCTTTCTGTCCTTGTGGAGAGACAATGATTCAATGCCCACATACAGACGCCTGCTGTCCTTGTGGAGAGACAATGATGCAGTGCCCACATACAGACGCTTTATGTCCTTGTGGAGAGACAATGATTCAATACCCACATACAGACGCTTTCTGTCCTTGTGGAGAGACAATGATGCAGTGCCCACATACAGACGCTTTCTGTCCTTGTGGAGAGACAATGATTCAATGCCCACATACAGATGCTTGTTGACAATGATGCAGTGCCCACATACAGACGCTTTCTGTCCTTGTGGAGAGACAATGATTCAATGCCCACATACAGACGCTTGCTGTCCTTGTGGAGAGACAATGATGCAGTGCCCACATACAGACGCTTTCTGTCCTTGTGGAGAGACAATGATTCAATGCCTACATACAGACGCTTTCTGTCCTTGTGGAGAGACAATGATTCAATGCCCACATACAGACGCTTTCTGTCCTTGTGGAGAGATAATGATTCAGTGCCCACATACAGACGCTTGATGTCCTTGTGGAGAGACAATGATTCAATGCCCACATACAGACGCTTTCTGTCCTTGTGGAGAGACAATGATTCAATGCCCACATACAGACGCTGTCTGTCCTTGTGGAGAGACAATGATTCAGTACCCACATACAGACGCTTGATGTCCTTGTGGAGAGACAATGCTTCAATGCCCACATACAGACGCTTTCTATCCTTGTGGAGAGACAATGATTCAATGCCCACATACAGACGCTTGCTGTCCTTGTGGAGAGACAATGATGCAGTGCCCACATACATACGCTTGCTGTAATTGTTGAGTGACAATGATTCAATGCCCACATACAGACGCTTGCTGTCCTTGTGGAGAGACAATGATGCAGTGCCCACATACAGACGCTTTCTGTCCTTGTGGAGAGACAATGATTCAATGCCTACATACAGACGCTTTCTGTCCTTGTGGAGAGACAATGATTCAATGCCCACATACAGACGCTTTCTGTCCTTGTGGAGAGATAATGATTCAGTGCCCACATACAGACGCTTGATGTCCTTGTGGAGAGACCATGATTAAATGCCCACATACAGACGCTTTCTGTCCTTGTGGAGAGACAATGATTCAATGCCCACATACAGACGCTTTCTGTCCTTGTGGAGAGACAATGATTCAGTACCCACATACAGACGCTTGATGTCCTTGTGGAGAGACAATGCTTCAATGCCCACATACAGACGCTTTCTATCCTTGTGGAGAGACAATGATTCAATGCCCACATACAGACGCTTGCTGTCCTTGTGGAGAGACAATGATGCAGTGCCCACATACAGACGCTTGCTGTAATTGTTGAGTGACAATGATTCAATGCCCACATACAGACGCTTGATGTCCTTGTGGAGAGACAATGATTTCGTGCCCACACACAGACGCTTTCTATCCTTGTCGAGAGACAATGATTCAATGCCTACATACAGACGCTTGATGTCCTTGTGGAGAGACAATGATTTCGTGCCCACATACAGATGACCCCTTATTACTTACAGACCCTCTCGTTATAATTGTTCCATTTTACTTTAACTCCCTGATACTGCTATAGTGTTTTTTTAATTTTTTCTTTAAGACGATGTTTCTTCTTGATCTATCAATAAAATATGTATTTGGATCAGAAAGTCTCAATGTTCATTAGTCTGTAACCAATGGGTTGAAAATTGTTTTTGGAGTGTAGCCCGTTATTTCGTATATAACTAATGGGTTGATGTTTATGTTGGCGTGTAACCCGTTGTTTAGAGTGAAGCCCGTTATTTCGTATGTAACCAATGAGTTGAACGCTTGTGTGGGAGTGTAGCCCATTATTTCGTGTGTCACCAATGGGTTGAATGCTTCTGTTGGAGTGTAACCCGTTATTTCGTATGTAACAAATGGGTTGAAAGTTTATGTGTGAGTGTAGCCCGTTATTTCGTATGTCACAAATGGGTTGAAAGTTTCCGTGGGAGTGTAGCCCGTTATTTCGTATGTCACAAATGGGTTGAAAGTTTATGTGTGAGTGTAGCCCGTTATTTCGTATGTCACAAATGGGTTGAAAGTTTCCGTGGGAGTGTAGCCCGTTATTTCGTATGTCACAAATGGGTTGAAAGTTTCAGTGGGAGTGTAGCCCGTTATTTCGTATGTCACAAATGGGTTGAAAGTTTCTGTGTGAGTGCAGACAGTTTATAGCAAAGTCTATTAACTGTTCGTAAAACTGAAATACTGTTGCAAACGTCGTTAATTATTTACCTTTTTTTGTTTTGATTGTTTCTGTTGACATTTAACTTAAACCATGAAGCTTGATCAGGCGTTTTAAACAGCCTGCGTGCTAAGGTGGTAGAAGCATCTTTATTTAGGGTAGAAGGGTGTGTGTTCGAACCTTTCGAACATGTAAAGTATTTAAAGCGCTCAATTTTTTTATATCCAATCACAAATTATTCAATGCTTATCCTTATTGCACCGTTTCTAACGAGCACTTGATAATTGAGAAGAGTGCATCAGGCATGCATGTTTCGCGATCCATAATTTAAAGATTAAACTTATCGAACTTAATAGTGTCTCTTTAATTATCACGGTAAAGGGCGTGACACGATTTATTGCCTCATAACGGAGATTACCGACTCAATACGTGAAACACGATTTATTGCCCAATAACGGAGATTACCGACTCAATACGTGAAGCACGATTCATTGCCTCATAACGGAGATTACCAACTCAATACGTGCAATGGTGAGCCGCCGTCTTGGGAGCAGAAAACCAGGGTTCGGTCCGCGATCAGATCATACAAATGCTTTTTAAATGGTAGTTCAGGTTTGCAGCTATTGTATTGCGACTGCTGTTTATGTGTCAGGATAAATAATACCGGTAATACTGATTGTTACCCAGGAAACGCCGTGATATAACCGGAATACTGTTAACAATAAATAACACCATTAAAACCGATTATATGCAGACATATATCAAATTATTGGACAAGAACCAATAAGCAGTCTCATCAGTTACTTTTCAAGTCCCTGTTCGCTAATACAGTAATGCGACCACCCAAGGAAGGGACACCAGGGACACCAGGGACCACGCCGGATTCATCGATGTCAGGGTAAACAATACCGGTAGAACTGGTGAATTATCCCGGAATTGCCGTAATATGACCGAACTGCTGCTGCAGACGGCGTAAACACGTTGTAATCAATTAAACAACAATTCAGGAAAACAATCATTGTCCGAATTAAACAACAATACAGTTATATAATTATTGTCCCGAATTAAACAACGATACAGGAATGCAAGTGTTGTCCCGAATTAAGCAACGACACAGGAATACAACCATTATTCAGATTTAAACAACAATACAGGAATACAACCATTATTCAGATTTAAACAACAATACAGGAATACAACCATTGTTCAGATTTAAACAACAATACAGGAATACAACCATTGTTCAGATTTAAACAACAATACAGGAATACAACCATTATTCCGAATTAAACAACAATACAGGAATACAACTCTGGAATACAATAATGGTCGCGTCGTGTAAAAGTCAGATAAGAGTTTAATACTAAATTGATGGCATGAGTAAAACAACGAAAAGCAACAACCAGAAACCCTAAATTTCAACTAAAGTGAAAGGCATACAGACGCATCACATTGTTAACGAAACGAAAATACCATACACATACCTAGTATTGCTTTTGGCGTTTTAAATTATCTAAGTGGACTTATTATCCCCTACTAAAAAGTTATTGTCTTTTTTTTCAATTTCTAGGTTAAATGGTATATATTTGGTCTCGTCTAGGAATTTAAATGATAGGTTTTCTTTACATTTTTCATACTAGCCAGTGGACAGTACGGGTCGTCATCTTTTAAAGTTACTTTGGTGTAACTATAGAGGGGCTATATTTCTTTTAGTATGTCAAGGACTCTATGAAATGTAGATGAAAAGTAGAGATTCGGTGAGACTGTGCATGTACGAAGGTTTGTCTGACACATTGTCGCTCAGTTCAATAAACATCATAGACACATTCTTTAATGGCAGTTATCGGCTTATAATTGATTATTACGTAATACAAAACAATAGAAAGTAGGTCAAGTTTAGAGCTGGCACAGCTATCTGTCTGGATGATGTAACGTAACGGAAAGACCCGAACTCTTCTTCGGAATTGCATTAAGGTCTGTCACTGAAAAAATAATATGTTCATAAAATACATTTGTTGTTTTCACTGGAAATCCATGTTGAATTGAAAATGTCTCTAATTTTCTTTCCAATATACGAACTTAATAAACTAATTTTCGCTTAAAAGAGTTTTGAATCAATGCCAGTCATGTCGTCTGCTCCTGCACGACGGATTGTGTCAGGTTTATTGCGCTTCAACATCGTGTCAACAAATACAGAGTTATACCACGGAGACAGTACAACAGGTGCGGTAACTCTGTAACACGAGTAGTGGTATACGGACTATGATTTAAGGTAACGGCTTTAAGACGAGTCCGTCCAATGATAACACCTGGTGGACTATGATTTAAGGTAACGGCTTTAAGACGAGTCCGTCCAATGATAACACCTGGTGGACTATGATTTAAGGTAACGGCTTTAAGACGAGTCAGTTCGATGATAACACATGTTGGGTGGTGGTACGGACATGATTTAAGGTAACGGCTTTAAGACGAGTCCGTCCAATGATAACACCTGGTGGACTATGATTTAAGGTAACGGCTTTAAGACGAGTCAGTTCGATGATAACACCTGGTGGACTATCGTTTAAGGTACCGGCTTTAAGATGAGTCAGTTCGATGATAACACATGTTGGGTGGTGGTACGGACATGATTTAAGGTAACGGCTTTAAGACGAGTCCGTCCGATGATAACACCTGGTGGACTATGATTTAAGGTAACGGCTTTAAGACGAGTCCGTCCAATGATAACACCTGGTGGGCTATGATTTAAGGTAACGGCTTTAAGACGAGTCTGTCCGATGATAACACCTGGTGAACTATGATTTAAGGTAACGGCTTTAAGACGAGACTGTCCGATGATAACACCTGGTGGACTATGATTTAAGGTAACGGCTTTAAGACGAGTCTGTCCAATGATAACACCTTGGTGGGCTATGATTTAAAGTGACGGCTTTAAAACGAGTCCGTCCAATGATAACACCTGGTGGGTGGTGTATGGACTATGATTTAAGGTAACGGCTTTACGACGAGACTGTCCGATGAGTACACCTTGTGGGCTATGATTTAAGGCAACGGCTTTAAGACGAGACACCTGTATCAATAGTAGACTTTCGTCATCTGCGAATATACCTACTTTAAACCTGTTTGACTTATCAGTTACAGGCTATTTTGTTTGTCTGTTACGTTTGGGCGTTGGTATGGTTCTTTACACTGCTTTCAACATTGTTTTCAGTTATAGCATGATGTGTCCTGGATATGCTCTATTGTTATCCTGACACCGGCGATACAGTCCCCGTGACCCCATACATCCTTCCGCCATTACTACCATTTTGTATGTCAGTGGTAAGACCCATCTGGTGACCGAAATTTCAACCTCTAAATAACCGAGGCGGACTCGTTACCACTACATAACCGAGGCGGACGCGTTACCACTACATAACCTAGGCGGGCGCGTTATCACTACATAACCGAGGCGGACGCGTTATCACAACATAACCAAGGCGGACGCGTTATCACTACATAACCGAGGCGGACGCGTTATCACTACATAACCGAGACGGACGCGTTATCACTACATAACCGAGACAGACTCGTTACCACTACACAACCGAGGCGGACGCGTTACCACTACATAACCTAGGCGGGCGCGTTATCACTACATAACCAAGGCGGACGCGTTATCACTACATAACCGAGGCGGACGCGTTATCACTACATAACCGAGGCGGACGCGTTATCGCTACATAACCGAGGCGGACGCGTTACCACTACATAACCGAGGCGGACGCGTTACCACTACATAACCGAGACAGACGCGTTACCACTACATAACCGGTGCGGACGCGTTACCACTGCAAAACCGAGGCGGACGTGTTATCACTACATAACTGAGGCGGACGCGTTATCACTACATAACCGAGGCGGACGCGTTATCACTACATAACCGAGGCGGACGCGTTATCACTACATAACCTAGGCCGACGCATATCCACTACATAACCGAGGCGGATTCGTTATCACTACATAACCTAGGCGGACACGTCACCACTACATAACCTAGGCAGACTCGTTATCACTACATAACCTAGGCGGACGCATAACCACTACATATCCGAGGTGGACGCGTATCCACTACATAACCAAGGCGGACGCATAACCACTACATAACCTAGGCGGACTCGTCACCACTACATAACCTAGGCGGGCGCATAACCACTACATAACTGAGGCAGACGTGTTACCACTACATAACTTAGGCGGGCGCATTATCACTACATAACCGAGGCGGACGTGTTACCACTACATAACCTAGGCGGGCGCGTTATCACTACATAACCTAGGCGGACGCGTTACCACTAAATAACCGAGGCGGACGCGTTATCACTACATAACCGAGGCGGACGCGTCATCACTACATAACCCAGACGGACGCGTTACCACTACATAACCCAGGCGGACTCGTTATCACTACATAACCCAGGCGGACGCATTATCACTACATAACCGAGGCTGACGCGTTATCACTACATAACCGAGGCGGACATATTACCACTACATAACCGAGGCGGACGCGTTATCACTACATAACCGAGGCGGACGTGTTATCACTACATAACCGAGGAGGACGCGTTATCATTACATAACCGAGGCGGACATGTTACCACTACATGCTACTCCTCACCTAAAAGGAAGGATCGAATCCGAGACTTATTGGTTCAATAGTTCAAGCTGTACCTCAAAAACACCGGATTCCCGAGTTCAGGACAAATATACCGGTAGTATTTGTTTCTTTGATTCATGATAACACCGGTTACAGGTCTTAATGGTCATTTACCAAAGAAACATCGTTATTTAATTAGAATACTGTAACACGTGGAGTAGAACAAAGAACCATCGTTATTTAATTAGAATACTGAAACACGTGGAGTAGAACAAAGAACCATCGTTATTTAATTAGAATACTGTAACACGTGGAGTAGAACAAAGAACCATCGTTATTTAATTAGAATACTGTAACACGTGAAGTAGAACAAAGAACCATCGTTATTTAATTAGAATACTGTAACACGTGGAGTAGAACAAAGAACCATCGTTATTTAATTAGAATACTGTACCACGTGGAGTAGAACAAAGAACCACCGTTATTTAATTAGAATACTGTAACACGTGGAGTAGAACAAAGAACCATCGTTATTTAATTAGAATAATGTAACACGTGGAGTAGAACAAAGAACCATCGTTATTTAATTAGAATACTGTAACACGTGGAGTAGAACAAAGAACCATCGTTATTTAATTAGAATACTGTAACACGTGGAGTAGAACAAAGAACCATCGTTATTTAATTAGAATACTGTAACACGTGGAGTAGAACAAAGAACCATCGTTATTTAATTAGAATACTGTAACACGTGAAGTAGAACAAAGAACCATCGTTATTTAATTAGAATACTGTAACACGTGGAGTAGAACAAAGAACCATCGTTATTTAATTAGAATACTGTACCACGTGGAGTAGAACAAAGAACCACCGTTATTTAATTAGAATACTGTAACACGTGGAGTAGAACAAAGAACCATCGTTATTTAATTAGAATACTGTAACACGTGGAGTAGAACAAAGAATCATCGTTATTTAATTAGAATACTGTACCACGTGGAGTAGAACAAAGAACCATCGTTATTTAATTAGAATACTGTAACACGTGAAGTAGAACAAAGAACCATCGTTATTTAATTAGAATACTGTAACACGTGAAGTAGAACAAAGAACCATCGTTATTTAATTAGAATACTGTAACACGTGGAGTAGAACAAAGATCCACCGTTATTTAATTAGAATACTGTAACACGTGGAGTAGAACAAAGAACCATCGTTATATAACTAAAATACTGTAACACGTGGAGTAGAACAAAGATCCACCGGTATATAACTAAATTACTGTTAAACGCGGCGAAGTATACGAAATCCACGCCGGATGATTGGTGAACGGATATTGAAAATGACCGAACTGAACTTAACCTGTTGACTTTTAAAGTTCTAAAATTAAAATAAACGTCCATGGTATACATCATTGACCCTTTATCACATGCAGCTGCATTTTGACGCATCTGTAGCAGACGATTTAAGAGTTTTCTAGTCTTTTCAACAATAATAATCATACTCTCCATATTTGTTCACGAATGTTATGTATTAAATAAATAATAAACAAGCGATGAGTACCATGTAGGCCAATATTTGACTGTAGGCTGAGTTTGTACTATTTTGTTTACCAAAGTTGTCTCAATGAACGTCTCAATGAAGTTGCAAATAAAAAATAGGAGTATTACTTCAACATTATATTGTCATCTGCTGCAGATGCGTCAAAATAAATCTGCATGTTTAAAAGGGACAATCCTTTTCGAATTGTTACTCGCATCTCGACTGGATGGAGAAGAAAACATCACGATGAACAATTCCTCCCTTTATTTTATACTCTTTTATCATTATTATGTTATAAATAGAGATTTTTTGCTGCAGATTTAATCTATGTGGGAAGGGGCTAATGTTGATGCAAAATTATTTCGCCCTATGTCCCGGGGGATTCGAAAACTTTGTCCCGTTAAGGATGTTATCTTACAAATGATCGGTGTTACCCCCGAGCTACTAAGGTGTTATAGATCTACGCTGTGGATATTAGTTGTTGTTTTAAGTTAGATCTAATCGAAGTGGACGACCTGAATGCTTGATTCAAGTACTAACGTCACACTGAACAAGTCAAGTGTTTGTTTAACATTAGTAACACTCAAGTTACTGGGTGTAATATTCTAGGAGACGGGGTCCGAAAAGCCGCCTCGGTTGTGTAGTGGTAGATCTTCCGACTCGGGTGTTCGAACGTACACTCCCTTTATTGATAGACCGCGTTGTTATTAATGAGATGTCAATGTTCGAACGTACAACCCCTTGGTTGATATACCTCGTAATTACAAACGCAGCTTTTGATGTTCGAACGTACAATCCCTTGGTTGATAGACCGCGTTGCAATTAACTGAGCTGCCGCTGTTTGAACGTACAGCCCCTTGGTTGATAGTCCTTGTTGTTACAAACAGAGCCGTCGCTGTTCGAACGTACAATCCCTTGGTTGATAGACCGCTTTGTAATAAACTGAGCTGTCGCTGCTCGGACGTACAACCCCATGGTTGATAGTCCTTGTTGTTACCAAATGAGCAGAGCAAGTATGGATAGCTAGGGAAAGTGGCAGAAACATTGTACACATCCTGAGGTAGTATGGACAGCTGGGGGAAAGTGGCAGAAACATTGTACAAATACTGAGGTAGTATGGACAGCTGGGGAAAGTGGCAGAAACATTGTACAAATCCTGGGGTAGTATGGACAGCTGGGGAAAGTGGCAGAAACATTGTACACATCCTGAGGTAGTATGGACAGCTGGGGAAAGTGGCAGAAACATTGTACAAATCCTGGGGTTGTATGGACAGCTGGGGAAAGTGACAGAAACATTGTACAAATACTGAGGTAGTATGGACAGATGGAGAAAGTGGCAGAAACATTGTACACATCCTGGGGTTGTATGGACAGCTGGGGAAAGTGGCAGAAACATTGTACACATCCTGAGGTAGTATGGACAGCTGGGGAAAGTGGCAGAAACATTGTACAAATCCTGGGGTTGTATGGACAGCTGGGGAAAGTGGCAGAAACATTGTACAAATACTGAGGTAGTATGGACAGATGGAGAAAGTGGCAGAAACATTGTACACATCCTGGGGTTGTATGGACAGCTGGGGAAAGTGGCAGAAACATTGTACAAATACTGAGGTAGTATGGACAGATGGAGAAAGTGGCAGAAACATTGTAAACATCCTGGGGTAGTATGGACAGCTGGGGAAAGTGGCATAAACATTGTACAAATCCTGGGGTAGTATGGACAGCTGGGGAAAGTGGCAGAAACATTGTACAAATACTGAGGTAGTATGGACAGATGGAGAAAGTGGCAGAAACATTGTAAACATCCTGGGGTAGTATGGACAGCTGGGGAAAGTGGCAGAAATATTGTTCCAAAGAACGGTACGAAGCCCAGTATTACAGAAATGGCTAGATGAAATGAGATTTATTCAGTAATCAAAACAAATTTATGTTCTGTAAGCGCTTTAAATTAATTAAATTATCAACAGTTTGAATTGTTATTAATTTCATAGATTCAAAAGGAAGATGTGCAAGTGATAAGGTTTTCATAGAGGCGGATTTCCTCTAAAGTATATCTTATTGTGTTTTTATCATCAGCTCCTGTACTGCTTTCTGATCTTACCAAACCCTTTTTTTTTGTTAAAGGTAAGAATGAAAAAAGAAAACCCGTAAACTTGTACTATTTTCTATGGTAAGGACACTCATTTTACAGCGCTTTTTGTACAACGGTAAGGCACCGGTGCAGGCAGGATATCTATGCAATTAACACAAATCATTGAAATACTGTAGTTTAAAGCACTCGTATGGAATCAAAAGGGAAATCCTTTAACTACGCATTACGTTTAGTTTAAATTTCAGTTTACCCGAAATATGACCGTAGATTAGACGATCAGGTCACGTGATTTCCTGTTGCCCTGGAGACCTAGTTTTGGGAAATATATCTATGAATAAATCAAAATATGATATTATCATGATTTTTGAAGCGTTATTAAAGTCCCTGATCCCTCAAATAAAATGTCTTGTCTATTTTCAAAGCTTTTAATAATTCAAAGTCTCATATTTCTGACATGTTGTGTGTGATTATGGTTCATGCTTACTGATCGACTGTCGTAAAGTAGGGCTAAACGAAAAAACAACTATATAACCAATCAGTTCTTCTTATTGTAACAGCAATGCTTTCAAACTATAAAGGTTATTTTTTAAAAAATAACACCACGTTGTGGGATTGAAGGGAAGTTAGACGATGATATACTATGTCCTGTCTTGTCCCCATTCACGCATCCTCGGTTCCCAGGCTGTTCATAAACTATATGATATAGTGAATGAAAAGCCTGGGTACCGAGGTGCTTTCATGTTACCAGCCTTAAACCCTTGCCCACATACAACATAGCTGAAGCAGATGATTTACAAAAACATCTAGACAAAAATAGGAAAACTCTCTAAAAGTGAAAGTATAATAAATGAAAAACGTTGAAGATAGTTGCAAATATTTAAGCTTTGCCAGAACGTGTTCTACAGTCATCTAATGTAGATGCGTAAAATGCGTAAGCGAGTAGTAAAAAGTGAAATACGAAGTCAACAGGATGCCACGTGACAGGATGTACTTGTTCTATTTTTAGGTTAAATGTGAGCCGTGATCCAAAAACGATATTATTTATTTTTACTGTTTTGACAAGTTGATCGTTTTTCTATTCTTGTCATAAAAGCTATTAGGCTGAGTTTCTTTTGTGTGTTTATTTGTATGGTAACGAAGGCCGCGTTCAACATGCGTTCAGCTATTTCACTGGTAAATCACCCATGGAACGCCATGATATAACTGAAACATAAGTTTCTATCCTTCCGTAATATTTCCTTGATTTTATAACTTACAGTGCATATCTTCATAAAATTGCGCCGATGTTCTGAAATCGACATGGTCGCAAATGGTTATATACTTTTTTAGTAGCACCAACAAGTCTTGTTAATGAACTAATGACCACATATTGGTACGTTCATAGTTGTTATTGAACTAACGACCACATATTGATACGTTCATAGTTGTTACTGAACTGACGACCACATATTGGTACGTTCATAATTGTTACTGAACTAACGACCACATATTGGTACGTTCATAGTTGTTACTGAACTAACGACCACATATTGGTACGTTCATAGTTGTTACGGAACTAACGACCACATATTGGTACGTTCATAGTTGTTAATGAACTAACGACCACATATTGGTACGTTCGTAGTTGTTACAAAACTAACGACCACATATTGGTAGGTTCATAATTGACAATAAACCAACATGAGTAAAATGGGACATGTTGATAAACTGTGTCACTCTTGCAGACGCATTCTGTCGCATCCACATCAGATGACATTTGAAAACATAATGTGAAATTTATCCTTTTGCCACAAAATTTTCAACTCTATTCAATAATTATACTTTCATGTATAAAGTGTTTCAATAGTCTTGCAAAGACATTTCCAAAATTGTCTGATATTAGTTTGTATGTTGGAAAGGGTTAATAATATTTCAGTTAATAGAATACTTATGTGTATTAAGGATTGCCGTTTGTCTTACAGTCAATAGAATACTTATGTGTATTAAGGAATGCCGTTTGTCTTACAGTCAATATAATGCTTATGTGTATTAAGGAATGCCGTTTGTCTTACAGTCAATAGAATACTTATGTGTATTAAGGAATGCCGTTTGTCTTACAGTCAATAGAATACTTATGTGTATTAAGGAATGCCGTTTGTCTTACAGTCAATAGAATACTTATGTGTATTAAGGAATGCCATTTGTCGTACAGAATAGTTATGGGTATTAAGGAATGCCGTTTGTCTTACAGTCAATAGAATACTTATTTGTATTAAGGAATGCCGTTTGTCTTACAGTCAATAGAATACTTATGGGTATTAAGGATTGCCGTTTGTCTTACAGTCAATATAATGCTTATGTGTATTAAGGAATGCCGTTTGTCTTACAGTCAATAGAATACTTATGTGTATTAAGGAATGCCGTTTGTCTTACAGTCAATAGAATACTTATGTGTATTAAGGAATGCCATTTGTCGTACAGAATAGTTATGGGTATTAAGGAATGCCGTTTGTCTTACAGTCAATAGAATACTTATTTGTATTAAGGAATGCCGTTTGTCTTACAGTCAATAGAATACTTATGTGTATTAAGGAATGCCGTTTGTCTTACAGAATACTTATTTGTATTAAGGAATGCCGTTTGTCGTTTGTCTAACATAATACTTATTTGTATTAAGGAATGCCGTTTGTCGTTTGTCTTACAGAATACTTATTTGTATTAAGGAATGTCGTTTGTCTTACAGTCAATAGAATACTTATGTGTATTAAGGATTGCCGTTTGTCTTACAGTCAATAGAATACTTATGTGTATTAAGGATTGCCGTTTGTCTTACAGTCAATAGAATACTTATTTGTATTAAGGAATGCCGTTTGTCTTACAGTCAATAGAATACTTATGTGTATTAAGGAATGCCATTTGTCTTACAGTCAATAGAATACTTATGTGTATTAAGGAATGCCGTCTGTCTTACAGAATAAATATTTGTATTAAGGAATGCCGTTTGTCTTACAGTCAATATAATACTTATTTGTATTAAGGAATACCGTTTGTCTTACAGTCAATAGAATACTTATGTGTATTAAGGAATGCCGTTTGTCTTACAGAATACTTATTTGTATTAAGGAATACCGTTTGTCTTACAGTCAATAGAATACTTATGTGTATTAAGGAATGCCGTTTGTCTTATAGAATACTTATTTGTATTAAGGAATGCCGTTTGTCTTACATAATATTTATGTGTATTAAGGAATGCCGTTTGTCTTACAGAATACTTATTTGTATTAAGGAATGCCGTTTGTCTTACAGAATACTTATTTGTATTAAGGAATGCCGTTTGTCTTACAGAATACTTATTTGTATTAAGGAATGCCGTTTGTCTTACAGTCAATATAATACTTATGTGTATTACGGAATGCCGTTTGTCTTACAGTCAATAGAATAGTTATGTGTATTAAGGAATGCCGTTTGTCTTACAGAATATTTATGTGTATTAAGGAATGTCGTTTGTCTTACAGAATACTTATTTGTATTAAGGAATGCCGTTTGTCTTACAGAATACTTATTTGTATTAAGGAATGCCGTTTGTCTTACAGAATACTTATTTGTATTAAGGAATGCCGTTTGTCTTACAGTCAATATAATACGTATGTGTATTACGGAATGCCGTTTGTCTTACAGTCAATAGAATAGTTATGTGTATTAAGGAATGCCGTTTGTCTTACAGATTACTTATTTATATTAAGCAATGCCATTTAAGGAATGCCGTTTGTCTTACAGAATAGTTATGTGTATTAAGGAATGCCATTTGTCTTACAGAATATTTATGTGTATTAAGGAATGCCGTTTGTCTTACAGATTACTTATTTATATTTAGGAATGCCATTTGGCTTACAGAATACTTATTTGTATTAAGGAATGCCATTTGTCTTACAAAATACTTATTTGTATTAAGGAATGCCGTTTGTCTTACAGAATACTTATTTGTATTAAGGAATGCCGTTTGTCTTACATATTACTTATTTGTATTAAGGAATGCCGTGTGTCTTACAGTCAATAGAATACTTATTTGTATTAAGGAATGCCGTTTGTCTTACAGTCAATAGAATACTTATGTGTATTAAGGAATGTCGTTTGTCTTACAGAATACTTATTTGTATTGAGGAATGCCGTTTGTCTTACAGTCAATAGAATACTTATGTGTATTACGGAATGTCGTTTGTCTTACAGTCAATATAATACTCATGTGTATTAAGGAATGCCGTTTGTCTTACATATTACTTATTTGTATTAAGGAATGCCGTTTGTCTTACAGTCAATATAATACGTATGTGTATTACGGAATGCCGTCTGTCTTACAGTCAATATAATACTTATGTGTATTTAGGAATGCAGTTTGTCTTACAGAATATGTATGTGTATTAAGGAATGCCGTTTGTCTTACAGTCAATAGAATACTTATTTGTATTAAGGAATGCCGTTTTTATCACAGTCAATAGAATACTTATGTGTATTAAGGAATGCCGTTTGTCTTACAGAATGTTTATGTGTATTAAGGAATGCCGTTTGTCTTACAGTCAATAGAATACTTATGGGAATTGCGGAATGCCATTTGTCTTACAGTCAATAGAATACTTATTTGTATTAAGTAATGCCGTTTGTCTTAAAGTCAATAGAATACTTATTTGTATTAAGGAATACCGTTTGTCTTACAGAATAGTTATGTGTATTAAGGAATGCCGTTTGTCTTACAGAATACTTATTTGTATTAAGTAATGCCGTTTGTCTTACATAATACTTATTTGCATTAAGGAATGCCGTTTGTCTTGCAGTCAATAGAATACTTATGTGTATTAAGCAATGCCGTTTGTTTTAGTATATGAGATGGGAACAGTCTATAATTGAAAAAATAGTCGTCTGCTGTAGAGGCGTCAGAAGGCACCTGTATGTTGGAAAGGGTTGATTGACGTGTATACGGACAATATATTAAATAGGCTCCGAACCAAGGTAGACACAGTACCTTCGTGAATGTGCCGTGGTTGACTAACCTAGAGAGGTAGACACAGTATCTTCGTGAATGAGCCGTGGTTGACTAACCTAGAGAGGTAGACACAGTACCTGCGTAAATGTGCCTTGTTTGGCTAACCTAGAGAGGTAAACACAGTACATTCGTTTATGTTCCTTGGTTGGCTAACCTAGAGAGGTAGACACAGTACCTGCGTGAATGTGCCGTGGTTGGCTAACCTAGAGAGGTAGACACAGTACCTGCGTGAATGTGCCGTGGTTGGCTAACCTAGAGAGGTAGACACAGTACATTCGTGAATGTGCCGTGGTTGGCTAACCTAAAGAAGTAGACACAGTACCTGCGTGAATGTGCCGTGGTTGGCTAACCTAGAGAGGTAGACACAGTACATTCGTGAATGTGCCGTGGTTGGCTAACCTAGAGAGGTAGACACAGTACCTGCGTGAATGTGCCGTGGTTGGCTAACCTAGAGAGGTAGACACAGTACATTCGTGAATGTGCCGTGGTTGGCTAACCTAAAGAAGTAGACACAGTACCTGCGTGAATGTGCCGTGGTTGGCTAACCTAGAGAGGTAGACACAGTACATTCGTGAATGTGCCATGGTTAGCTAACCTAGAGAGGTAGACACAGTACCTGCGTGAATGTGCCTTGGTTGGCTAACCAATAGAGGTAGTACGAATATCCACGTTGGTACCGTGTCTGCCTAGTGAGTACCTGTCGCAGTTGACCTAATGAGATGTTCGAGTCAGCGGTCAGGCTATTTTCACAATACTCGTGTGAATACTCAAACAATATTTATGTGTAACCGTTTACATACAAGCAATACTGACCACGGACAACCAACTTACTTTTTTCTTTAATCCATCTTTTACTCGTTTTACCCTTTCCCTCATAAATAAAATCGGTAAAATATCTTTGAAAATATCTAGGCAAAATATGCAAACTCTCTATAAATCAGCAGCGTGTATTTTCTGAACGTAGTTGAGAATAGGGTTACAAGAGGTAAACATTGCCCAAATGTCGTCTGGGTGTGGAAAGGGTTAACAGTTCACACCAGAAACCTCTTTTAACAAACTGTATGTCAAATTAATGACAACAATTCTGTAGACACTAATGACAACAATTCTGTAGACACTAATGACAACAATTCTGTAGACACATTGTTCGTGGCCATTTCACAACTATCAGACGTGTGACGGTGTTACGTTTACACATTGGGATACATGATCGATACACGATCGGTTTTATGATCGATACACGATCGGTTTATGATCGATACACGATCGGTTTAATGATCGATACACGATCGGTTTATGATCGATACACGATCGGTTTTATGATCGATACACGATCGGTTTTATGATCGATACACGATCGGTTTAATGATCGATACACGATCGGTTTAATGATCGATACACGATTTGTTTTATGATCGATACACGATCGGTTTAATGATCGATACACGATCTGTTTTATGATCGATACACGATCTGTTTATTTAGAGCTTTCCTGGTAACCTTCATTGAATTATAAACTAGAACAATACATAGAGCTCTCGGCAGCCATTTGAAGCGTGACATGTCCGCGTTAAAATCCTCGTTCGGGTACTGTGTCCGATATCTAGGTCTTACGTCTGATTACAACATGACTTCCCGGGGGTGTTGGACCAAGAGAAAATAATATGTCAGACTGTTGTATACCAACACAGATTGTGTAGGTGTTCATGGCATTTGATATTAGACTCTAATTCAGACTTGAATGAAGTACACTGATCTCTGACAGAAATAGATTATATTCCCGCTGAATGAGTCACCCCGTTTCACGGGGATTTGGCACCACCCCTGGTTTCTGTAATTATTTAGTTTGTATAAATATCGTTTAGAGTCGACTGTGACTGCCATTTGGTAGTGAATATGTTCAAACTTATTATTTAATTCATTCCTTTTTGAGGTTAAAACATTTGTATTTACTTGTTTATCTATTTATTCTGATACAAATCTGTTTTGATATTAATACATTTATTTATATATTCGTTTATTAATTTATCTCTCTTTTCATTTATTTTTTTACTTATTAATATATTGATTTATTAATTTATTTATTTGTTTGTTTATTGATTGATATTATTTTTTTAAGATCAACTTATTTGTTTATTTATATATTTATTTATTCATTCAGTATTGAGTGAGGACATACTGGTCCTTACGAAATAGATCTGGAAAAACAATGTAACAGGATCAAGTCCATTGTTTATATTGTAATTATTCATTTTATTTAATTGCTTATTTGCTACTTATTTATTTATTTATTCATATGTTTATTAAAAGTTTATTTGTATACTAATTTATATGTTTATGTATTCATATATTCATTTACTAATTTATGTATTTGTTTAATTGTATTTATAATTTATTTATTTATTTACTAAATTATGAATTTATATGTTTATTAATTTGTTTTTTAATTACATATTTCTGAATTTATCAATTATTTACATATCTGTATATTGATATAGGTATTAATGACTTATTAAGGATATAAATATTTAATCATTGTGTTTTGGTATATTAAATCCTATTTTTTTTTTTATTGGATAACTTTTAATAAACTATGATTTTGTTCTGGCTAAGAGGACCATTTTCATCGGTGAGTTCTATGAGTAGAAACTGTGCAAACATGTATTAACAACAATTGTTAACGGATCTGTTTTTGATTATTGGCGTTTGGTTACCAAATCGTTTCTTGATAAATGTATTGTTATGTTGTCCTTTTCCCGCGTTGTTTTTATCCATATGCCATTTGTGTAAGTAGCAGTCTGAACTGCATTGAAAAGAGAGATAAATTAATAAACGAATATATAAATAAATGTATTAATATCAAAACAGATTTGTATCAGAATAAATAGATAAACAAGTAAATACAAATGTTTTAACCTCAAAAAGGAATGTTACAATTAGAGCATCGTTACCTATGTCTTGTGAAATCCATACAAATCCGTGCATAAACAGGATATTTTGTATACAGGTTGCACATGTTTTTCTACCGGTCTCATCGAGGCGTTTCAGCATCATGTACATGTAGCAGTGATTCGGGTACTTATGGTTTCCCATGCGAGTTACGTTTAGCCAGTATTTAATACAATTAGGTATGTAAGATGCACAAAGAGGTAAACGATCACATTCCCCTAAAACAAATGGTTCCGATGTATGTCTTGCTAGATTACAATATTGCTTACAAAAGTGTATATGAACTCTTTCAACCTTATCAGAATACTTATAACCCCAAAGTTGAGACCCGTAGCATAGAATAGGCTTAACAGTAGTATCAACAATTTTGAAAGCATCTAAAGTGTCTAGTATTCCATACAAACACTGAAATTGAAATATATAAAAGAATGATTTCATCGCTTGTTGTGTCAATATTTCTAATGTTTTTGTCCAGGAAAACAGGAGAATGTAGAAGTGATATAAAGACCCTAATGTATGATTGTGGTGAATTGGGGTGTCAAGCTTTGAACTGTTTGGGACATATCTCGAGAATAACAACACTTTCCACAAATCAACTATCATAATCTAGCAGATGAAAATTAATACAATATCTGAAACTAGGCCAGCATTAAATAATCTGTGATTTCAGCGTTTTAACTTATAAATGATCTAGAGTTTCGGGCGACTTATACCGAAGCCCAGACCACAATCTCATCTTTGACGGTATTGATGTCCTGTATATTAATAAAGGAAATGCTGTTTCCGTTTTATTCATAAAAAGTATATAATTTACCTAGTGGTGGTTTTCAATTTCATCCGATTTATTCATGCGAAAGTTCAACGCCATTTCGTATAATTTACTATTTTTAGAACGGATGTCGTGAATGATTTATTTTATCTACGATTCAACTGTATCATATCACAGTCCTTCATTGCCTTGATTAATAGCTAAACCTTCTCATCGGTTGATTGAAACTAACTTTGTTCAACTTGTTTAATTCTCTAATTCAAAAACCAGCTAATCTAATTATGTTATGTACATGCTTCGTGAGAAACATCATAGTGTAAGATTATACCAATGGTAACGCAAAGAGACATGAATGATCATTTCTTATTACATATCGAAGGTCAAGGTTAGACTCAACAATATTCTCATATCACCGGACATTATAGTTTATTCTATCTGACCGTCGATGTTCTCATATCACCGGACACTATAGTTTATTCAATCTGACCGTACGATGTTCTCATATCACCGGAAACTATAGTTTATTCAATCTGACCGTACGATGTTCTCATATCACTGGACACTATAATTTATTCAATCTGACCGTACGATGTTCTCATATCACCGGACACTATAGTTTATTCTATCTGACCGTACGATGTTCTCATATCACCGGAAACTATAGTTTATTCAATCTGACCGTACGATGTTCTCATATCACCGGAAACTATAGTTTATTCTATCTAACCGTACGATGTTCTCATATCAACGGAAACTATAGTTTATTCTATCTGACCGTACGCTGTTCTCATATCACCGGAAACTATAGTTTATTCCATATGACCGTACACTGTTAACATTTCATCTGTATGTAATAGTTATTATGTCCGACCGTACGTAATTAGATATCTTCTTACTCAATAGTTAGTTGTGTCCAACCGTACGTGATGTTCATATATCATCTTACTCTATAGTTAGTTGTGTCCGACCGTACGTGATGTTCATATATCATCTTACTCTATAGTTAGTTGTGTCCGACCGTACGTAATGTTCATATATCATCTTACTCTATAGTTAGTTGTGTCCGACCGTAAGTAATGTTCAAATATCATCTTACTCTATAGCTAGTTGTGTCCGACCGTACGTAATGTTCATATATCATCTTACTCTATAGTTAGTTGTGTCCGACCGTACGTGATGTTCATATATCATCTTACTCTATAGTTAGTTGTGTCCGACCGTATGTAATGTTCAAATATCATCTTACTCTATAGCTAGTTGTGTCCGACCGTACGTGATGTTCAAATATCATCTTACTCTATAGTTAGTTATGTCCGACCGTACGTAATGTTCATATATCATCTTACTCTATAGTTAGTTGTGTCCGACCGTACGTGATGTTCATATATCATCTTACTCTATAGTTAGTTGTGTCCGACCGTACGTAATGTTCATATATCATCTTACTCTATAGTTAGTTGTGTCCGACCGTAAGTAATGTTCAAATATCATCTTACTCTATAGCTAGTTGTGTCCGACCGTACGTAATGTTCATATATCATCTTACTCTATAGTTAGTTGTGTCCGACCGTACGTGATGTTCATATATCATCTTACTCTATAGTTAGTTGTGTCCGACCGTATGTAATGTTCAAATATCATCTTACTCTATAGCTAGTTGTGTCCGACCGTACGTGATGTTCAAATATCATCTTACTCTATAGTTAGTTATGTCCGACCGTACGTAATGTTCATATATCATCTTACTCTATAGTTAGTTGTGTCCGACCGTACGTGATGTTCATATATCATCTTACTCTATAGTTAGTTGTGTCCGACCGTATGTAATGTTCAAATATCATCTTACTCTATAGTTAGTTGTGTCCGACCGTACGTGATGTTCATATATCATCTTACTCTATAGTTAGTTGTGTCCGACCGTACGTGATGTTCATATATCATCTTACTCTATAGCTAGTTGTGTCCGACCGTAAGTAATGTTCAAATATCATCTTACTCTATAGTTAGTTGTGTCCGACCGTACGTGATGTTCATATATCATCTTACTCTATAGTTAGTTGTGTCCGACCGTACGTAATGTTCATATATCATCTTACTCTATAGTTAGTTGTGTCCGACCGTACGTGATGTTCATATATCATCTTACTCTATAGCTAGTTGTGTCCGACCGTAAGTAATGTTCAAATATCATCTTACTCTATAGTTAGTTGTGTCCGACCGTACGTGATGTTCATATATCATCTTACTCTATAGCTAGTTGTGTCCGACCGTACGTAATGTTCATATATCATCTTACTCTATAGTTGGTTGTGTCCGACCGTACGTAATGTTCAAATATCATCTTACTCTATAGTTAGTTATGTCCGACCGTAAGTAATGTTCATATATCATCTTACTCTATAGCTAGTTGTGTCCGACCGTACGTGATGTTCAAATATCATCTTACTCTATAGCTAGTTGTGTCCGACCGTACGTAATGTTCATATATCATCTTACTCTATAGTTAGTTGTGTCCGACCGTACGTGATGTTTATATATCATCTTACTCTATAGTTAGTTGTGTCCGACCAGACGTGATGTTCATATATCATCTTACTCTATAGTTAGTTGTGTCCGACCGGACGTGATGTTCAAATATCATCTTACTCTATAGTTAGTTATGTCCGACCGTAAGTATTGTTCATATATCATCTAACTCTATAGCTAGTTGTGTCCGACCGTACGTAATGTTCATATATCATCTTACTCTATAGTTAGTTGTGTCCGACCGTATGTAATGTTCAAATATCATCTTACTATATAGTTAGTTGTGTCCGACCGTACGTAATGTTCATATATCATCTTACTCTATAGCTAGTTGTGTCCGACCGTACGTGATGTTCATATATCATCTTACTCTATAGTTAGTTGTGTCCGACCGTACGTAATGTTCATATATCATCTTACTCTATAGTTAGTTGTGTCCGACCGTACGTGATGTTTATATATCATCTTACTCTATAGTTAGTTGTGTCCGACCGGACGTGATGTTCATATATCATCTTACTCTATAGTTAGTTGTGTCCGACCGGACGTGATGTTCAAATATCATCTTACTCTATAGTTAGTTATGTCCGACCGTAAGTATTGTTCATATATCATCTTACTCTATAGCTAGTTGTGTCCGACCGTACGTAATGTTCATATATCATCTTACTCTATAGTTAGTTGTGTCCGACCGTATGTAATGTTCAAATATCATCTTACTCTATAGTTAGTTGTGTCCGACCGTACGTAATGTTCATATATCATCTTACTCTATAGCTAGTTGTGTCCGACCGTATGTAATGTTCAAATATCATCTTACTCTATAGTTAGTTGTGTCCGACCGTAAGTAATGTTCAAATATCATCTTACTCTATAGCTAGTTGTGTCCGACCGTATGTAATGTTCATATTTCATCTTACTCTATAGTTAGTTGTGTCCGACCGTACGTGATGTTCATATATCATCTTACTCTACAGTTAGTTGTGTCCGATCGTATGTAATGTTCATATTTCATCTTACTCTATAGTTAGTTGTGTCCGACCGTACGTAATGTTCATATATCATCTTACTCTATAGTTAGTTGTGTCCGATCGTATGTAATGTTCATATTTCATCTTACTCTATAGTTAGTTGTGTCCGACCGTAATTAATGTTCATATATCATCTTACTCTATAGTTAGTTGTGTCCGACCTTACGTGATGTTCAAATATCATCTTACTCTATAGTTAGTTGTGTCCGACCGTACGTGATGTTCATATATCATCTTACTCTATAGTTAGTTGTGTCCGACCGTAAGTAATGTTCATATATCATCTTACTCTATAGTTAGTTGTGTCCGACCTTACGTGATGTTCAAATATCATCTTACTCTATAGTTAGTTGTGTCCGACCGTACGTGATGTTCATATATCATCTTACTCTATAGCTAGTTGTGGCCGACCGTACGTGATGTTCATATATCATCTTACTCTATAGTTAGTTGTGTCCGACCGTACGTAATGTTCATATATCATCTTACTCTATAGTTTGTTGTGGCCGACCGTAAGGGATGTTCATATATCATCTTATTCCATAGCTAGTTGTGTCCGACCGTACGTGATGTTCAAATATCATCTTACTGTATAGTTAGTTGTGTCCGACCGTACGTAATGTTCATATATCATCTTACTCTATAGTTAGTTGTGTCCGACCGTACGTGATGTTTATATATCATCTTACTCTATAGCTAGTTGTGTCCCACCGTACGTAATGTTCATATATCATCTTACTCTATAGTTAGTTGTGTCCGACCGTACGTGGTGTTCATATATCATCTTACTATATAGCTAGTTGTGTCCGACCGTACGTGATGTTCATATATCATCTTACTCTATAGCTAGTTGTGTCCGACCGTAAGTAATGTTCATATATCATCTTACTCTATAACTAGTTGTGTCCGACCGTAAGTAATGTTCATATATCATCTTGCTCTATAGTTAGTTGTGTCCGACCGTACGTGATGTTCAAATATCATCTTACTCTATAGTTAGTTGTGTCCGACCGTACGTGATGTTCATATATCATCTTACTCTATAGTTAGTTATGTCCGACCGTAAGTAATGTTCATATATCATCTTACTCTATAATTAGTTGTGTCCGACCGTACGTGATGTTCAAATATCATCTTACTCTATAGTTAGTTGTGTCCGACCGTACGTGATGTTCATATATCATCTTACTCTATAGCTAGTTGTGGCCGACCGTACGTAATGTTCAAATATCATCTTACTCTATAGTTAGTTGTGTCCGACCGTACGTAATGTTCAAATATCATCTTACTCTATAGTTAGTTGTGTCCGACCGTAAGTAATGTTCAAATATCATCTTACTCTATAGCTAGTTGTGTCCGACCGTATGTAATGTTCAAATATCATCTTACTCTATAGTTAGTTGTGTCCGACCGTACGTGATGTTCATATATCATCTTACTCTATAGCTAGTTGTGTCCGACCGTACGTGATGTTCATATATCATCTTACTCTATAGCTAGTTGTGTCCAACCGTACGTGATGTTCATATATCATTTTACTCTATAGCTAGTTGTGGCCGACCGTACGTGATGTTCATATATCATCTTACTCTATAGCTAGTTGTGTCCGACCGGACGTGATGTTCATATATCATCTTACTCTATAGCTAGTTGTGTCCGACCGTACGTGATGTTCATATATCATCTTACTCTATAGCTAGTTGTGTCCGACCGTACGTGATGTTCATATATCATCTTACTCTATAGTTAGTTGTGGCCGACCGTACGTGATGTTCATATATCATCTTACTCTATAGTTAGTTGTGTCCGACCGTACGTAATGTTCATATATAATTGTAATCTATAGTTAGTTGTGGCCGACCGTACGTGATGTTCAAATATCATCTTATTCTATAGCTAGTTGTGTCCGACCGTACGTAATGTTCATATATAATCGTAATCTATAGTTAGTTGTGGCCGACCGTACGTGATGTTCATATATCATCTTACTCTATAGCTAGTTGTGTCCGACCGTACGTGATGTTCATATATCATCTTACTCTATAGTTAGTTGTGGCCGACCGTACTTGATGTTCATATATCATCTTACTCTATAGCTAGTTGTGTCCGACCGAACGTGATGTTCATATATCATCTTACTCTATAGTTTGTTGTTGCCGACCGTAAGTGATGTTCATATATCATCTTACTCTATAGTTAGTTGTGTCCGACCGGACGTGATGTTCATATATCATCTTACTCTATAGCTAGTTGTGTCCGACCGTACGTGATGTTCATATATCATCTTACTCTATAGTTAGTTGTGTCCGACCGTACGTGATGTTCATATATCATCTTACTCTATAGTTTGTTGTGGCCGACCGTAAGGGATGTTCATATATCATCTTATTCTATAGCTAGTTGTGTCCGACCGTACGTGATGTTCAAATATCATCTTACTGTATGGTTAATTGTGTCCGACCGTACGTAATGTTCATATATCATCTTACTCTATAGTTAGTTGTGTCCGACCGTACGTGATGTTTATATATCATCTTACTCTATAGCTAGTTGTGTCCGACCGTACGTGATGTTCATATACCATCTTACTCTATAGTTTGTTGTGTCCGACCGTACGTAATGTTCATATATCATCTTACTCTATAGTTTGTTGTGTCCGACCGTACGTAATGTTCATATATCATCTTACTCTATAGTTTGTTGTGTCCGACCGTACGTGGAGTTCATATATCATCTTACTCTATAGTTTGTTGTGTCCGACCGTACGTGATGTTCATATATCATCTTACTCTATAGTTTGTTGTGTCCGACCGTACGATTTCCCTTGTTGATATAAATAATAAAATGTGTGACGTCATATGAGTCGGATATTCGTAGATTTCGAAATCAGTTTTGATAATAATCAAATTACAATGTGTGGATCATTATTGTGTACGACTGGATTCTGAACAGAAAGTAACCTTAGACCTTGTGGAAAGGAGCATAAAATCATGTCAAAACATAGTAGATAATTCTGGTAAACAATGTTGCGGTTAACCGCACATTTAATCTATGTTTGAGATTCTCAATTGTTGACAGGGATTTCCTCAACAAAGAGTCCTAATAATTATAATCCTGATCAAAGAGTTATTGTATTTGATGCTGTTTTGTGTTTTTAAGTCATTTACAAACAGGCTATGATAAATGACGGATTAACTTGTATCCTGTTGTACGCGACTGTAAACATTGGTGTGTTATGCTGTTTGGTGTGTTACGCTGTTTGGTGTGTTACGCTGTTTGGTGTGTTACGCTGTTTGGGGTTATGCTGTTTGGAGTGTTACGCTGTTTGGTGTGTTACGCTGTTTGGTGT
Source organism: Serripes groenlandicus (assembly GCA_031761405.1). Classification (NCBI taxonomy): domain Eukaryota; kingdom Metazoa; phylum Mollusca; class Bivalvia; order Cardiida; family Cardiidae; genus Serripes; species Serripes groenlandicus. The sequence goes on along the minus strand of JASEVX010000015.1, from coordinate 28,226,829 downwards.
GTTACACTGTTTGGTGTGTTACGCTGTTTGGTGTGTTACGCTGTGTTTGGTGTGTTACGCTGTTTGGTGTGTTACGCTGTGTTTGGTGTGTTACGCTGTGTTTGGTGTGTTACGCTGTTTGGTGTGTTACGCTGTGTTTGGTGTGTTACGCTGTTTGGTGTGTTACGCTGTTTGGTGTGTTACGCTGTGTTTGGTGTGTTACGCTGTGTTTGGTGTGTTACGCTGTTTGGTGTGTTACGCTGTTTGGTGTGTTACGCTGTGTTTGGTGTGTTACGCTGTTTGGTGTGTTACGCTGTTTGGTGTGTTACGCTGTTTGGTGTGTTACGCTGTGTTTGGTGTGTTACGCTGTTTGGTGTGTTACGCTGTTTGGGGTTACGCTGTTTGGTGTGTTACGCTGTTTGGTGTGTTACGCTGTGTTTGGTGTGTTACGCTGTTTGGGGTTACGCTGTTTGGTGTGTTACGCTGTTTGGTGTGTTACGCTGTTTGGTGTGTTACGCTGTTTGGTGTGTTACGCTGTTTGGTGTGTTACGCTGTTTGGTATGTTACGCTGTTTGGGGTTACGCTGTTTGGTGTGTTACGCTGTTTGGTGTGTTACGCTGTGTTTGGTGTGTTACGCTGTTTGGTGTGTTACGCTGTTTGGTGTGTTACGCTGTTTGGTGTGTTACGCTGTTTGGTGTGTTACGCTGTTTGGTGTGTTACGCTGTGTTTGGTGTGTTACGCTGTTTGGTGTGTTACGCTGTTTGGTGTGTTACGCTGTGTTTGGTGTGTTACGCTGTTTGGGGTTACGCTGTTTGGTGTGTTACGCTGTTTGGGGTTACGCTGTTTGGTGTGTTACGCTGTTTGGGGTTACGCTGTTTGGTGTGTTACGCTGTTTGGTGTGTTACGCTGTGTTTGGTGTGTTACGCTGTTTGGTGTGTTACGCTGTGTTTGGTGTGTTACGCTGTTTGGTGTGTTACACTGTTTGGTGTGTTACGCTGTTTGGTGTGTTACGCTGTTTGGTGTGTTACGCTGTTTGGTGTGTTACGCTGTTTGGTGTGTTACGCTGTTTGGTGTGTTACGCTGTTTGGTGTGTTACGCTGTTTGGTGTGTTACGCTGTTTGGTGTGTTACGCTGTTTGGTGTGTTACGCTGTTTGGTGTGTTACGCTGTTTGGGGTTACGCTGTTTGGTGTGTTACGCTGTTTGGTGTGTTACGCTGTTTGGTGTGTTACGCTGTTTGGGGTTACGCTGTTTGGTGTGTTACACTGTTTGGTGTGTTACGCTGTGTTTGGTGTGTTACGCTGTTTGGTGTGTTACGCTGTGTTTGGTGTGTTACGCTGTTTGGGGTTACGCTGTTTGGGGTTACGCTGTTTGGGGTTACGCTGTTTGGTGTGTTACGCTGTTTGGTGTGTTACGCTGTTTGGTGTGTTACGCTGTGTTTGGTGTGTTACGCTGTTTGGTGTGTTACGCTGTGTTTGGTGTGTTACGCTGTTTGGTGTGTTACACTGTTTGGTGTGTTACGCTGTTTGGTGTGTTACGCTGTTTGGTGTGTTACGCTGTTTGGGGTTACGCTGTTTGGTGTGTTACACTGTTTGGTGTGTTACGCTGTGTTTGGTGTGTTACGCTGTTTGGGGTTACGCTGTTTGGGGTTACGCTGTTTGGGGTTACGCTGTTTGGTGTGTTACGCTGTTTGGGGTGTTACGCTGTTTGGGGTTACGCTGTTTGGTGTGTTACGCTGTTTGGTGTGTTACGCTGTTTGGGGTTACGCTGTTTGGTGTGTTACGCTGTTTGGTGTGTTACGCTGTTTGATGAGTTACGCTGTTTGGTGTGTTACGCTGTTTGGTGTGTTTCGCTGTTTGATGAGTTACGCTGTTTGGTGTGTTTCGCTGTTTGATGAGTTACGCTGTTTGGGGTTACGCTGTTTGGTGTGTTACGCTGTTTTCAGAAGCTTGTTCAGTTATATCACGATAAAGTCATTTCGACCATTTTTGAAGGTATGAAGCCCGACTTCAAATACCATATGCTTTTCCCGCATTACAAGACTTCTACAAACATTTACAGAACTTCAAAACATTTACTAATACTGTTGCTCTAGATCGACATGCACTCTTATTATCAACTACAGTGTTTGCTGTCGTCAACTTGTCGATGTCAATGACAAATCTTTGTTCAAAAGTACTATACAACACCGGCCCATAATACATAACATGATATAAAACATATATAACATTGTAAGAGATTTGAGGTCAGTATAGATCCAGGTCAATACATATCCATACCAGTAAAGATTTAGGTCAATACAGATCCAGGTCAGAATAGATTCAGATCAGCAGACGACTGCCCCAGGTCAGTATAGATCCAGTTCAGTCTGATACAAGCTATGCACTGTTCTCCAAATAGTTTTATTTCGCCTCCCACGAAATTCTAGCAATTTCATTGGTTAAAGCGTGTCACGTGCAGACCCCATATATTTCTATAGGGGGTGAGTAAATTCCATAGGGGGTAAGTAAAGTAAAAAAGTCAGTTCAAAGGTTGGTTTTTGTAAAGTGGCTCCAAATGTTACCAGTTACCCAGAAAGAAATGAAATGAATTGAAATAAATGTGTTCATGTTGACACCGGTGTATTTTTTTTAAATGATATATCTATTCCAATTCTTCAATCAATATTGATAGATATACTACTCATGACTTCATATTATGCTACCAACAAATATCAACAAGTTCAGTTCAATTTAAAGTGGTCGACGAAATAAACACATTATTGGGTTTGTTACTGACCCACCACAGAAATATAGGGGGTCTGTTGGATGAATAGGGGGACTCGGCTATCGCCTCGCCCCCTATTAATCCTACAGACCCCCATATATTTCCGTAGTGGGTCAGTAACAAACCCGATAACTTATAATAGCAGGTTTCAAGAAACTGATATGAAATAATATCCATTTGGATCCCTAGCATCGATGTGCAGGAGGCAGGTCTTTTTCATAATAATTATGTTACGGTTGCTTTTCCGGGAGTCCCGCTCACAATGCCAAGATTACCCTGTTTATATAAACTAACTGACTAAACGTTTTGAAATAACAACACTTGTTGGTGGAATTCTGTCCCTTCTCACAATGCCAAGATTACCCTGTTTATATAAACTAACTGACTAAACGTTTTGAAATAAAACACTTGTGGGTGGAATTCTGTCCCTTCTCACAATGCCAAGATTACCCTGATTATATAAACTAACTGACTAAACGTTTTGGAATAACAACACTTGTGGGTGGAATTCTGTCCCTTCTCACAATGCCAAGATTACCCTGTTTATATAAAAGAACTGACTAAACGTTTTGAAATAACAACACTTGTTGGTGGAATTCTGTCCCTTCTCACAATGCGGAGATTACCCTGTTTATATAAACTAACTGACTAAACGTTTTGAAATAACAACACTTGTGGGTGTAATTCCGTCCCGCTCACAATGCCAAGATAACCCTGTTTATATAAAATAACTGACTAAACGTTTTGAAATAACAACACTTGTGGGTTGAATTCTGTCCCTTCTCACAATGCCAAGATTACCCTGTTTATATAAACTAATTGACTAAACGTTTTGAAATAACAACACTTGTGGGTTGAATTCTGTCCCTTCTCACAATGCCAAGATTACCCTACTTATATAAACTAACTGACTAAACGTTTTGAAATAACAACACATGTTGGTGGAATTCTGTCCCTTCTCACAATGCCAAGATTACCCTGTTTATATAAACTAACTGACTAAACGTTTTGAAATAACAACACTTGTGGGTTGAATTCTGTCCCTTCTCACAATGCCAAGATTACCCTACTTATATAAACTAACTGACTAAACGTTTTGAAATAACAACACATGTTGGTGGAATTCTGTCCCTTGTCACAATGCCAAGATTACCCTGTTTATATAAACTAACTGACTAAACGTTTTGAAATAACAACACTTGTGGGTGGAATTCTGTCCCTTCTCACAATGCCAAGATTACCCTGTTTATATAAACTAACTGACTAAACGTTTTGAAATAACAACACTTGTGGGTGGAATTCTGTCCCTTCTCACAATGCCAAGATTACCCTGTTTATATAAACTAACTGACTAAACGTTTTGTAATAACAACACTTGTGGGTGGAATTCTGTCCCTTCTCACAATGCCAAGATTACCCTGTTTATATAAACTAACTGACTAAACGTTTTGAAATAACAACACTTGTGGGTGGAATTCTGTCCAGCTCACAATGCCAAGATTACCCTGTTTATATAAACTAACTGACTAAACGTTTTGAAATAACAACACTTGTGGATTGAATTCTGTCCCTTCTCACAATGCCAAGATTACCCTGTTTATATAAACTAATTGACTAAACGTTTTGAAATAACAACACTTGTGGGTTGAATTATGTCCCTTCTCACAATGCCAAGATTACCCTACTTATATAAACTAACTGACTAAACGTTTTGAAATAACAACACATGTTGGTGGAATTCTGTCCCTTCTCACAATGCCAAGATTACCCTGTTTATATAAACTAACTGACTAAACGTTTTGAAATAACAACACTTGTGGGTTGAATTCTGTCCCTTCTCACAATGCCAAGATTACCCTGTTTATATAAAATAACTGACTAAACGTTTTGGAATAACAACACTTGTGGGTGGAATTCTGTCCCTTCTCACAATGCCAAGATTACCCTGTTTATATAAAATAACTGACTAAACGTTTTGAAATAACAATACTTGTTGGTGGAATTCTGTCCCTTCTCACAATGCCAAGATTGCCCTGTTTATATAAAATAACTGACTAAACGTTTTGAAATAACCACACTTGTGGGTGGAATTCAGTCCCGCTCACAGTGCGGAGATTACCCTGTTTATATAAAAGAACTGACTAAACGGTTTGGAATAACAACACTTGTGGGTGGAATTCTGTTCCTTCTCACAATGCCAAGATTTCCCTGTTTATATAAACTAACTGACTAAACGTTTTGAAATAACAACACTTGTTTGTGGAATTCTGTCCCTTCTCATAATGCCAAGATTACCCTGTTTATATAAACTAATTGACTAAACGTTTTGGAATAACAACACTTGTGGGTGGAATCAGTGCCGCTCACAATGCGAAGATTTCCCTGTTTATATAAACTAACTGACTAAACGTTTTGGAATAACAACACTTGTGGGTGGAATTCTGTCCCTTCTCACAATGCCAAGATTACCCTGTTTATATAAACTAATTGACTAAACGTTTTGGAATAACAACACTTGTGGGTGGAATTCAGTCCCGCTCACAATGCGAAGATTTCCCTGTTTATATAAACTAACTGACTAAACCTTTTGGAATAACAACACTTGTGGGTGGAATTCTGTCCCTTCTCACAATGCCAAGATTACCCTGTTTATATAAACTAACTGACTAAACGTTTTGGAATAACAACACTTGTGGGTGTAATTCCGTCCCGCTCACAATGCCAAGATTACCCTGTTTATATAAAATAACTGATTAAACGATTTGAAATAACAACACTTGTTGGTTGAATTCTGTCCCTTCTCACAATGCCAAGATTACCCTGTTTATATAAAATAACTGACTAAACGATTTGAAATAACAACACTTGTGGGTGGAATTCTGTTCCTTCTCACAATGCCAAGATTTCCCTGTCTATATAAACTAACTGACTAAACGTTTTGAAATAACAACACTTGTTGGTGGAATTCTGTCCCTTCTCACAATGCCAAGATTACCCTGTTTATATAAACTAATTGACTAAACGTTTTGGAATAACAACACTTGTGGGTGGAATTCAGTCCCGCTCACAATGCGAAGATTTCCCTTTTTATATAAACTAACTGACTAAACGTTTTGGAATAACAACACTTGTGGGTGGAATTATGTCCCTTCTCACAATGCCAAGATTACCCTGTTTATATAAAATAACTGACTAATCGTTTTGAAATAACAACACTGGTGGGTGTAATTCCGTCCCGCTCACAATGCCAAGATTGCCCTGTTTATATAAAATAACTGACTAAACGTTTTGAAATAACAACACTTGTGGGTGGAATTCAGTCCCGCTCACAGTGCGGAGATTACCCTGTTTATATAAAAAGAACTGACTAAACGGTTTGGAATAACAACACTTGTGGGTTGAATTCTGTCCCTTCTCACAATGCCAAGATTACCCTGTTTATATAAACTAACTGACTAAACGTTTTGAAATAACAACACTTGTGGGTGGAATTCTGTCCCTTCTCACAATGCCAAGATTACCCTGTTTATATAAAATAACTGACTAAACGATTTGAAATAACAACACTTGTGGGTGTAATTCAGTCCCGCTCACAGTGCCAAGATTACCCTGTTTATATAAACTAACTGACTAAACGTTTTGAAATAACAACACTTGTGGGTGGAATTCAGTCCCGCTCACAGTGCCAAGATTACCCTGTTTATATAAACTAACTGACTAAACGTTTTGAAATAACAACACTTGTGGGTGTAATTCAGTCCCGCTCACAGTGCCAAGATTACCCTGTTTATATAAACTAACTGACTAAACGATTACCCTGTTTATATAAAATAACTGACTAAACGATTTGAAATAACAACACTTGTGGGTTTAATTCAGTCCCGCTCACAGTGCCAAGATTACCCTGTTTATATAAACTAACTGACTAAACGATTTGAAATAACAACACTTGTGGGTGTAATTCAGTCCCGCTCACAGTGCCAAGATTACCCTGTTTATATAAACTAACTGACTAAACGATTTGAAATAACAACACTTGTGGGTGGAATTCAGTCCCGGTGTTTACCCTGTTTATCACAATGCGAAGATTTCCCTGTTTATATAAACTAACTGACTAAACGTTTTGGAATAACAACACTTGTGGGTGGAATTCAGCCCCGCTCACAATGCGAAGATTTCCCTGTTTATATAAACTAACTGACTAAACGTTTTGGAATAACAACACTTGTGGGTGGAATTCAGCCCCGCTCACAATGCCAAGATTTCCCTGTTTATATAAACTAACTGACTAAACGTTTTGAAATAACAACACTTGTGGGTGGAATTCTGTCCCTTCTCACAATGCCAAGATTACCCTGTTTATATAAACTAACTGACTAAACGTTTTGAAATAACAACACTTGTTGGTGGAATTCTGTCCCTTCTCACAATGCAAGATTACCCTGTTTATATACAAGAACTGAATAACGTTTTGGAATAACAACACGTGTGGGTGGAATTCTGTCCTTTCTCACAATGCCAAGATTACCCTGTTTATATAAACTAACTGACTAAACGTTTTGAAATAACAACACTTGTTGGTGGAATTCTGTCCCTTCTCACAATGCAAGATTACCCTGTTTATATAAAAGAAATGAATAACGTTTTGGAATAACAACACTTGTGGGTTGAATTCTGTGCCTTCTCACAATGCAAGATTACCCTGTTTATATAAAATAACTCACTAAACGTATTGATATAACAACACTTGTGGGTGGAATTCAGTCCCGCTCACAGTGCGGAGATTACCCTGTTTATATAAAATAACTGACTAAACGTTTTGAAATAACAACACTTGTGGGTGGAATTCTGTCCCTTCTCACAATGCCGAGATTACCCTGTTTATATAAACTAACTGATTACACGTTTTGAAATAACAGTACTTGTGGGTGGAATTCTGTCCCTTCTCACAATGCGGAGATTACCCTGTTTATATACAATAACTGACTAAACGTTTTGGAATAACAATACTTGTGGGTGGAATTCTGTCCCTTCTCACAATACGAAGATTACCCTGTTTATATAAACTAACTGACTAAACGTTTTGAAATAACAACACTTGTGGGTGGAATTCTGTCCCTTCTCACAGGGCGAATATTACGCTGTTTATATAAAAGAACTGACTAAACTGACCTTAACGAGCATGTTATACTCGCAGGCAAACGGATAGTACATATACTAACATTACTGTTCAACTCTATCATAAAGTACGAAAAGTTACCTAAAAAGTGGCAAACTAGCGTTCTTATCCCGATCTACAAGGGCAAAGGAAAAAACAAATCTGACCCTTCTAGTTATCGTCCTGTCTCTCTTTTGCCGTGCTTTAGTAAACTATTTGAGAAACTGCTTTTGAATCGAATACAAGCATATTTATCTCTTTGTAAAAGTCAATTCCCATGCCCCCAACAACACGGCTTCCAAAAACAATTAAGTTGTATTACTACGTCGTTCAACGTCCAGGAAACTGTGTACTACAACGTTGAGCGTCAGAGTGACGTCTATGTCGCTAGTCTTGATCAAAAAGGCGCCTTCGATACAGTCAGACATAAATCCCTAATGCTTAAGCTGGGACGGATGGGACTCGTTGGTAAAATCCTTCGAATCATCCGTGATTCTTATACCGATTTAAATTGCTTAATTGGCTATACTAACCATACGTCCGATACCTTCAACGTGGTGCGCGGGGTACGTCAGGGAGGGGTGATGATGTCCACTTTCCTCTATATGGTCTACATCAATGCCCTGATAACTGAACTACAAGACAGCAACTTAGGAACAAAGGTATTGTCTACAACGGTTAGCAACCCGTCATTTGCTGATGACATATCATTAACAGCCAATTCCCCCCTTAATTTACGGAAAATGACAGATATCGTGTACAAGTATTGCAAAACATGGTGTATTGATATTAACGTGAACAAGTCAAATGTCATTGTGTTTAGCACAAAGCGTCAACCGCCAGCGGTCGGAATTATGTATGGCGAGCATTTTATCTCCCAAGTAAAATCCTTAAGCCACCTAGGAATTACTCACGATTCGAACATGAAACTGAGTAAACGTATCAATGACAGGATTCAAAAAGCCCGTAATGCTCTTTTATCCATGGATGGGCAAGGTGTCAATCCCCAAGGAGTCAATCCAATGGTTTCCGTAAGTTTATATTGCAAAATTATACTCCCTATCCTCCTGTACGGAGCAGAAATTTGGAGTAATATGACTACCGCTGATGTGAAACATCTCCAAACATTCCAGTATTATGTCGCGAAAAAGATATAAGGGTTCTCTCGAAGAACCAGATCTGACATGGCGGAGTCATGGCTCGGTCTGTATAGGGTATCAAGCACAATCGATAAGAGGAAATTGATGTTCCTTCACAAAATACTGGAGCTACCAGATTCGTGTATAACGAGAGAAATTTTTGTCAAGAAGTACTATATGTACATGTCAGACAAAAGTTCAGTTACTCTTGGTTTCGTCCCAGATGTATGTCATATAGTCAACAAGTATAACCTACACTCAATTCTGAACAACTATTTTCAGACTAATTCACTGCCGTCTAAATGTGCATGGAAGTCCACTATACGCAATGTTGTTCACACCCGCGAACAATTCCTACTAAACGAACGTTTGTCGACTCACCCAGATTTCCTGTTTTTTCATACGCTGCAGCCTTGCATTGAACCTTGCATTGTTTACAAGGTATCAAGTGTCAGTACCTTTCGACCTATCATGAGTGCGGTAGCTAAGCTATGGTCACGCCCAACATTATGTATCAATACTGTCTGTACTATATGTAATCAACCACAACAAGAAGAGTTAGTACACAGACTTTCTGATTGCCATGTCATTGTAGGACTGAAGCAAAAATTAAAATCCACACTAATCAGAAATTGCAGCAGATCCTTCGCACACGATATATACGCTCTAGATAGCTACTCATTCACGCTTAGCATGTTAGGTGCGCCGATAATAACTCTACCAATATAATTACAAAGAAAGGCATTTCTAGAAATAACCTTTAATTACATATACCAGTGTCTTAAAATGTATCTTTAGTAATGAAAATACATTTCAATACATCTGGGTATGCATATAATCAATAGATACTTGAGATATCATTCTGATTTATTTCAACCCCCCCCCCCCCCCCCCCCCTTTATTTATCATGTCTACATGTACTGTATTTGAGTTTATTCATGTTTTGTTCGTTCGTTCATTTGTTCATTTGTTCATTTGTTTGTGTACATTTCTTTTTCTTTTTCATATATTTGTTTAATGTGTGCATATTGTACGATATCTCCTACATAGGAGGCAATAAAGAGATTGTATTGTATTGTATTGTTTTGGAATAACAACACTTGTGGGTTGAATTCTGTCCCTTCTCACAGTGCGGAGATTATCCTGTTTATATAAAAAATGATTAAACGTTTTGGAATAACAATACTTGTGGGTGGAATTCTGTCCCTTCTCACAGTACGAAGATTACCCTGTTTATATAAAAGTACTGAATAACGTTTTGGAATACAAATCCACAAACCATTTCTCGTTACTGACAGATATCATACTTTATGAGAAGTGCCCATAAATTAGCATATGAACCTCAAAAGATGACGTATCAGCTTTCTTTCAATCATACAGCAGACGAATGGCCCGGAAACGAGGCCTAGTTTAAACCCTTTTACATCATTTTTATCTTTTACAAACGCCTGCTATGAAACAAATTAATCAAACATCTGAAAGTTCGGTATGATAATTTTGATAACAAGTTGTAATTGTTTTCGGAAAAGAGATTGATAAATCCTCACTTTCTGATAATAGTCGCCTGCTGCAAAAGAAGTCAAGTTGTCGACTGTGTTTAGGAAATGATTGACATATTTGACAACTCCACTTATATTGCATAACACCGCAATGCGACAAACCAGTCAAACAAAGGCTTTTATCTCTGCACAAATGTCTATAAGTTGCCCCTTGAAAATAGAAAACGAAAACAATTTTACAGTGATGTTTATCGAAAATATCTTTTACGTATAAGATCCTTGAAGTGTCTTAAAAAGATCTAAAAATAACTCATTTAAGAACAGTGTGAAATATACATTGTTGATGGGCGACCGGAAGCTATCTGATACCCGACATCCGACATCCGGTGTAAAAACCGAATTGGATAGTTTCGCTTGAATATTAATGATGTATCCACGATTATGATAATTATCATAATACATAATACGTACCGAAATGTGACTCTTGATGTCGTTGTGGTTTGTGTTATTTGGATTTAACCATGCTTTCAACACCGGCGAAATGTTAAGTCTTTCCAAAACGCAGAAGCCATTGGAAAACAGTTTGGATAACTCTTCAATAAATAAATAAATTTTGAAATGTTTTTAATAGTTTTGCCAGTCGTCACTATAGAAGTTTATAACAATTTATTTTGCACAGACACTGAAGAGAGAAATATATCTTGATATACGAGACATTGATATCTAGCATTACGATGATTATCAGTACACGATATATATTTACCCAAAAGCTCGACTCTTTTCTTATCTTGTTTGTATCCACTTACATGAACGCAGCTGTACCACACAAGGTTTTAAAACGTTGTGGAAAACGGAAAATTGAGCAGTGCTCCTTTGCCAAAATGTTTCCAACGATATCAAAATATTATTATTTCACTTCAAGAGGTTATTATAATTTCGTTTTATGTGGGAGAGTGTTTATTCGGATACAACACCACTTTCACCCCTTTTTCATGATTTATTCTAAAGCAGTTCATCATTTATTCTAAAGCAGTTAATGATTTATTCTAAAGCAGTTCATCATTTATTCTAAAGCAGTTCATCATTTATTTTTCATTTAAATATGGTTACTAGTGATTAATGTGTTTCGTTTCTAAATCCCCGCTCATATTTTTACATTGCTCATCCTCATATGAATCGTGCATATTGTTTGCGTATGTGTGCATTGTATGTTTATGTGTATATTGTATGAGTATTTGTACATTGCATGTATATGAGTATAGTGTATGTATATGTTTTGATTGTTTGTTTATGCGAATATTGTATGTTTATGTATGTGTATATTGTATGTGTATGTGTATATTACATGTTTACGAGTATATTGTATGAGTATGTGTACATTGCATGTATATGACTATTTTGTATGTATATTGTATGTATGTGAGTATATCGGATGTATATGTGTTTATTGTTTGATTATGTGAATATTGTATGTTTATATATGTATATTGTATGTGTATGTTTATTTTCCATGTATATGAGTAAATTGTATGTATATGTGTATATTGTTTGTTTATGTGTATATTGTATGTATATGTGTTTTTTGTTTGGCTTTGTGTTCATCATTAAGAAACTATTCTGTCTTTTCTGCCTGTCTGTTAATAGCATTTAAATGTCAACAAGAGCTCTGTCGAATTTGGGCCTTGGTGCCTATGCAAACAGTGAATGAATCTCATGCATTTCTCCGAGTGCCCCTGTGACACGACACTTATCCATGCCCAATGTATGCTATGTCATATACTCGATGGTAGTGTGCCCCTATGACACGACACGTTTCTATGCCCAATGTATGCTATGTAATATACTCGATGGTAGTGTGCCCCTATGACACGACACGTTTCTATGCCCAATGTATGCTATGTAATATACTTTATGGAAGAGGGTCCCTGTGACACGACACGTTTCTATGCCCAATGTATGCTATGTAATATACTTTATGGAAGAGGGTCCCTATGACACGACACGTTTCTATGCCCAATGTGTGCTATGTAATATACTTTATGGAAGAGGGTCCCTATGACACGACACGTTTCTATGCCCAATGTATGCTATGTAATATACTTTATGGAAGAGGGTCCCTATGACACGACACGTTTCTATGCCCAATATATGCTATGTAATATACTTTATGGAAGGGGATCCCTATGACACGACACGTTTCTATGCCCAATGTATGCTATGTAATATACTTTATGGAAGAATGCCCCTGTGACACGACACATAGCTATGCCCAATGTATTATATATAATATACTCGATTGCAAAGTGCCCCTGTGACACGACACTTATCCATGCCCGATGTATGCTATGTACTGTACTCAATGGTAGTGTGCCCCTGTGACACGACACATAGCTATGCCCAATGTATTATATATAATATACTCGATTGCAAAGTGCCCCTGTGACACGACACTTATACATGCCCAATGTATGATATGTAATATACACGATGGCAAAGATGTAATATCCTCATATATCTTTGGGTTTGTATTAGTAACAATGGGCAAGGTTCCAAGTTAACATAATCGTACTGTGTATATAAAGATTTGTTCTCGACTCAATATATAATTGTTTGTATCCTAAACCGTAGGTGATTGAGTACCGAACAGTTCAGTACCATATCAAAGTGCGCGGATGTTCTTTTAAATAGAGCATCTCAAATCAATCTGGCAAAAGGCGTAAATAAAAAGAAGAACGAAATCATTATTTAGAAGACAGCAGTTGAATTATTATTTCGGGAAGAGTTTAAACCCATAAAAACGTCATGTATGTCATATGGGTGTCTGTAAAGAAGTCATAGTAGATATGTATCTACCTCATTTGATTAGGCACACTAATGCGAAGTCTGCATCTGATATGAAGACGAAGATGTAAGAGATGAACATATTGAATTGCCTGTAGCGGAATTGTGTGCACAAGTTGTAAATTTGAATACTTAAATAAATGTATTTACATACAAATAGGATAACTCACGAGTAGTTCAGCCTATTGCTGGTATCTTCCGGCTGAATCTTCAAACTTAAAACCAAAACACTTAAAGCATTAACCTACATGGTGTAAGGTGTGTCTTCAATACTAGAATATGCAATAAGACATCTTAACACCAGGAGCTCGGCTATTTAAGCCACGTTTTGGTTTCATATAGCAAGAATCACCGTTAATTTGTGTTATTCGGTCTTATATCAGCAGTCTGGAAAAGGGGAAAAACGAAGACAAAATGGCTTCGAGATGTATTAACAAAAGAACGAAACACTGAAATCTGCATTTGTTTGTAAGTAATCATGAGCTTATTAGTAACGTTTATCCACTGGGCGTTAAGAACGTCAGTCCCGAGCATTAACGGAAACTATTCGATCCCCGGCTGGGTCATTACAGGCTTGAGAACTAACGGCAAAGATTCGATCCCCGGCCGGATCAGAACAGGCACGCGAACTAACGGTAAAGATTCGATACCCAGCCGGGTCATGTCAGCCCAGAGAACTAACGGCAAAGATTCGAACCCCAGCCGGGTCATATCAGCTTCTAGAATTTACGGTAAAGATTCGAACCATATCAGCCTCGAGAACTTACGGTAAATATTCGGTCCTGATGCTAAGGATTGCGGGGATAGCTTTACGACCGGTAGTCTGGTATCAGGATAAACTTACCAGCAATACTGGTAGTCCGATATCAGGATAAACTAACCAGCAATACCGGTAGTGTGGTATCAGGATAAACTTACCAGCAATACTGGTAGTCCGGTATATGGATAAACTTACCAGCAATACCGGTAGTCCGGTATCAGGATTTACTTACCAGCAATACCGGTAGTCTGGTATCAGGATAAACTTACCAGCAATACCGGTAGTCTGGTATCAGGATAAACTTACCAACAATACCGGTTGTCTGATATTAGGATAAACTTACCAGCAATACCGGTAGTCCGGTATCAGGATTAACTTATTAGCAATACTGGTAGTCTGGTATCAGGATAAGCTTACCAGCAATACTGGTAGTCTGGTATCAGGATTAACTTAGCAATACTGGTAATTTATCCAGGAAACGCCGTGATATAAATGAAAGCGGCGTAAAGCACATTCAAAACAAACAGAATAATGTTTATAAAGAAATGTTATACAGTGTAGAACTGGTCCCCTATGAGATTCCTTCAAGCTATTTTAATTGGTTGAAGGAGATGGCCGTCAGGGGGACGGGGCTGTTTTGCTTTATATGGCTATAATGAAAACTTATAAATTCTTCTCCTCCCTAAGTAACAGGGCGCTTTGCAAATTAACTGTAGAAATGTTCCATTGGTGATCCTCCATGAGATTACTTCAAGCCATGTTGATTGGTCAGGGGGCAGGGCTGATTTGCCTAAAATGGCTATAGTGAAAACTTAATCATTCTTCTCCGCCAAAAGTATCTGGCCGATTTGCAAACATTTTTGTTCCTTGTGAGATCCGATATATATGAGATAACTTCAATCCATGTTGATTGGTCGAAAAACAAAATGTGTTATTGTCGTCGGCAAGACAAATCACATTGCATAATGATGGCCCTCTTTTCTCTTTTCTTCAATCTGAACAACATTAGTACTAAGGCGTTATAAGCGACCTTGCCATTTTCTTGGGGTTAACACATGTGATTAGTGTCGAAAACAAACTGCCATTTTCAAATCATTTGTCGGGTACATGTACGCCTGCTAGTCATTAACGAAATACCCTTGAAATGCATTGCAGTTGTTCTTAGTAAGACGGTGGATATTACCGGTATGATGCCTTTGGGAGGTCTGATACCGATATTACCAATATGAGGCCTTTGGGAGGTCTTATCCCGATAGTACCAATATGAGGCCTTTGGGGGGGGTCTAATCCCGATATGACATGCTTGTTCTCTAATCCTATCAACATTCCTCCAAACGTGTAGACTGGTTATCACCAAATAAAGTTATTGGATTTGATCGGGAATGTTGAATCCCAAATCTCCGGATATCAGTATTCGTTTTGATAAACTTTTTATATATTATCAAACATACAACAAATCCGCGGCAAACGCCTTGGTAAACAACATGGGGAAAATGTGGAAATCTCTATATATAAAAGAATAATCATTGAATAGAGTTGAAAAGATTGTGGCAAAAGGAGACATTGCTCATTGATTGTTTGCTTGAGATACGTCAATATACGGCTGCAAGTGGGAAAGTGGGAAAGAGTACATCTCAGAGACGACGTTCTTAAAACTGGTGAAGCATGATCCAGATTAGCGAGTGTCAATCATTGCATCGACCTGATCCTGACCTTTGAAGTCAAACTTTAAAATGTCCTTTTTTTCGTGTGTACTTTAGTATTCATTCATTTAATTTAGTCCTGGCCTTGATTTGTGTTTATTTTATGGTGGCATGCATGGTTAGATAACGACACACTCTTCAAATTCGTTATACATGCACGTAAGCCATAATAATTTATACGAGGGGGGATCTAAAAGTAATCCTTTTACTCCAAGATGTTTTTAAACAAATCGTCTCCTGCCAAATGATTCAAAACACATCTATACCTGGAAATATTTTCATTCAAAACGGGGAAAAATGAAATACATCATTAAAGTTAGCATGAACTAGTCTTAAGCTTCTTTAAACTTGTGAACATTCTGACGGAGAGGTTTACGAGGACACGGGCAGGCTGTGGTCGAACTATTGTCCCACTTTGACGGAGAGGTTTACGAGAACACGGGAAGGCTATTGTCGAACTATTGTCCCATTTTGACGGAGAGGTTTACGAGAACACGGGAAGGCTATTGTCGAACTGGTGTCCCACTTTGACGGAGAGGTTTACGAGAACACGGGAAGGCTATTGGTGAACTACTGTCCCACTTTGACGGAGAGGTTTACGAGAACACGGGAAGGCTATTGGTGAACTATTGTCCCACTTTGACGGAGAGGTTTACGAGGATAGCATAGGTTACACCATACATATACGGATAGTATTGGTGATATGACTGAACTAGGGTATGATAGAATGGGCTATACCATACATATACGGGTAGTATTGGTGATATGACTGAACTAGTGTATGATAGAATGGGCTATACCATACATATACGGATAGTATTGGTGATATGACTGAACTAGTGTATGATAGCATGGGTTACACCATACATATACGGGTAGTATTGGTGATATGACTGAACTAGTGTATGATAGCATGGGCTATACCATACATATACGGATAGTATTGGTGATATGACTGAACTAGTGTATGATAGAATGGGCTATACCATACATATACGGGTAGTATTGGTGATATGACTGAACTAGTGTATGATAGCATGGGCTATACCATACATATACGGATAGTATTGGTGATATGACTGAACTAGTGTATGATAGAATGGGCTATACCATACATATACGGGTAGTATTGGTGATATGACTGAACTAGTGTATGATAGAATGGGCTATACCATACATATACGGATAGTATTGGTGATATGACTGAACTAGTGTATGATAGCATGGGCTATACCATACATATACGGATAGTATTGGTGATATGACTGAACTAGTGTATGATAGCATGGGCTATACCATACATATACGGGTAGTATTGGTGATATGACTGAACTAGTGTATGATAGAATGGGCTATACCATACATATACGGATAGTATTGGTGATATGACTGAACTAGTGTATGATAGCATAGGTTACACCATACATATACGGATAGTATTGGTGATATGACTGAACTAGTGTATGATAGCATGGGCTATACCATACATATACGGATAGTATTGGTGATATGACTGAACTAGTGTATGATAGCATGGGCTATACCATACATATACGGGTAGTATTGGTGATATGACTGAACTAGTGTATGATAGAATGGGCTATACCATACATATACGGATAGTATTGGTGATATGACTGAACTAGTGTATGATAGCATGGGCTATACCATACATATACGGGTAGTATTGGTGATATGACTGAACTAGTGTATGATAGCATGGGCTATACCATACATATACGGATAGTATTGGTGATATGACTGAACTAGTGTATGATAGCATGGGCTATACCATACATATACGGGTAGTATTGGTGATATGACTGAACTAGTGTATGATAGAATGGGCTATACCATACATATACGGATAGTATTGGTGATATGACTGAACTAGTGTATGATAGAATGGGCTATACCATACATATACGGGTAGTATTGGTGATATGACTGAACTAGTGTATGATAGCATGGGCTATACCATACATATACGGATAGTATTGGTGATATGACTGAACTAGTGTATGATAGCATGGGCTATACCATACATATACGGGTAGTATTGGTGATATGACTGAACTAGTGTATGATAGAATGGGCTATACCATACATATACGGATAGTATTGGTGATATGACTGAACTAGTGTATGATAGCATGGGCTATACCATACATATACGGGTAGTATTGGTGATATGACTGAACTAGTGTATGATAGAATGGGCTATACCATACATATACGGATAGTATTGGTGATATGACTGAACTAGTGTATGATAGCATGGTCTATACCATACATATACGGATAGTATTGGTGATATGACTGAACTAGTGTATGATAGCATGGGCTATACCATACATATACGGGTAGTATTGGTGATATGACTGAACTAGTGTATGATAGCATAGGTTACACCATACATATACGGATAGTATTGGTGATATGACTGAACTAGTGTATGATAGCATGGGCTATACCATACATATACGGGTAGTATTGGTGATATGACTGAACTAGTGTATGATAGCATGGGCTATACCATACATATACGGATAGTATTGGTGATATGACTGAACTAGTGTATGATAACATGGGCTATACCATACATATACGGGTAGTATTGGTGATTTGACTGAACTAGTGTATGATAGAATGGGCTATACCATACATATACGGATAGTATTGGTGATATGACTGAACTAGTGTATGATAGAATGGGCTATACCATACATATACGGATAGTATTGGTGATATGACTGAACTAGTGTATGATAGGATGGGCTATACCATACATATACGGATAGTATTGGTGATATGACTGAACTAGTGTATGATAGCATAGGTTACACCATACATATACGGATAGTATTGGTGATATGTCTGAACTAGTGTATGATAGCATGGGCTATACCATACATATACGGATAGTATTGGTGATATGACTGAACTAGTGTATGATAGCATAGGTTACACCATACATATACGGATAGTATTGGTGATATGACTGAACTAGTGTATGATAGAATGGGCTATACCATACATATACGGATAGTATTGTTGATATGACTGAACTAGTGTATGATAGAATGGGCTATACCATACATATACGGATAGTATTGGTGATATGACTGAAATAGTGTATGATAGAATGGGCTATACCATACATATACGGGTAGTATTGGTGATATGACTGAACTAGTGTATGATAGAATGGGCTATACCATACATATACGGATAGTATTGGTGATATAACTGAACTAGTGTATGATAGAATGGGCTATACCATACATATACGGGTAGTATTGGTGATATGACTGAACTAGTGTATGATAGAATGGGCTATACCATACATATACGGATATTATTGGTGATATGACTGAACTAGTGTATGATAGCATGGGCTATACCATACATATACGGATAGTATTGGTGATATGACTGAACTAGTGTATGATAGCATAGGTTACACCATACATATACGGGTAGTATTGGTGATATGACTGAACTAGTGTATGATAGCATGGGCTATACCATACATATACGGGTAGTATATTGAAAGGAAGGATCGACAGGGGAAATCTGGAGGCGGGATTCTTGTTTATGTATCAAATTCCGTCAATTTTAGAAGAAGAGCTGATATTGAGATCACTAACATTGAAAGCATCTGGTTGGAAATACGTCTACCGCATACTAAACCATTGATTACCTACTTTATATACCGACCTCCGTCTGAAAATATAAACTTGTTCGAAAAGTTGAACAAAGAAATAGAGACAGCATCTTCGGACTCTCAAACATAATTAATCATGTTAGGTGACTTTAATATAGACCTTTTCAAAAATGTTCCACAACACTGGACAGATATGGTTGAACTATACAACTTAACACAACTCATAAAAACACCAACACGAATAACTGACAAAAGTCAAACATTACTTTATCACATTTATACCAACAAACCAGAAAAAGTTTGTGGTGTTAACGTACCTGTTCATGCTATTTCGGACCATTATCCTGTTTGTATGACGAGGAATATTTCAAAGGAAAAAACGGGTGGGCGACATATTGAAATTGAGTATCGTGATTTTAAACGATTTGATGAAAATGCTTTTAAAGCGGAACTTACAAGTATGCTATTCGATCATGTAATGGCAACAAACGACCCATTCGAAGCTCTTCATAATGATATGGTAAACACTTTTTAATAAAGTGTTGGATAACCAAGCAAAGTTTAACAGAAAACAAGAGTTAAATCAAGATTTAAACCAAAATAGCTGACTGCACAAATAAATGATTACAGAAAAAAACGGGACATGGGCCACACATGAAAAGATTTTACCAATTACAAAATATGGAGAAATAAAGGTACTTCACTTATTCAACAAGAAAAGACAAATTATTACAAACAAGCTATTGAAAGAAGTAAAAATTTACCCACATTTACAGATCAATTCAATTTTTCAAATGTTTCTCCAGTCGTCAGGAATAGATAAGATAGGGCCAACACTACTAAAACTTGCGGCACCGTTTCTTTCAAAGTCATTCATTTATATATTTAATTCAAGTATAAAGACAGGTAATTTTTACGATTCGTTGAAATCAGCCAAAGTAAAACCTATTCTCAAAGCTGGTGATAAGAGTGACCCAAACAATTATAGACCTATATCTGTCCTTCCAACTTTATTAAAAAATATTTAAAAAACTTATTTGTTTGCAGTTAAAATTTCTTCATAGATGACCTAAAATTGCTGCACGTAGAACAGTCAGGTTTCCGTAAAAAACATTCTTGTCAAACTGCCTTAACTAAGATTGTCGTCAAGTGGCTACATGATATGGATGAAGGAAATATAACCGGTACTGTTTTCATAGATTTCAGCAAGAAGGC